>OX451218.1:96321883-96710284 GCA_949628195.1 Phasia obesa
TTTTTTAAAAAAAAATTTATCCATTGAATTTAAAAAATTTTACCATTTTTGTACTAAGGTAGCCATGATACATCAAATTTTATATAGTAGTTACTCGAGCATATTTTTGCTGTTGCCCTGTGTAATCCAAGAGTGATTGTCGAAAAACTAATGCACCCACAAAGAGTGAGTGTTTGGTGCGGTTTATTGGTTGGCGGCATCATCAGGCCGTATTTTTTTACAAAATAAGGCCGATCAGGCAGTTACTGTCAATGGTGTTCGCTATCGTGAGATGATAACGATCTTTTTATGGCCCGAATTGGAAGATTTGGATGTGGACAATATGTGGTTTTAACAGGACGCTGCCACTTGCCACACAGCTAACGAAACAATGGGTCTTTTGCGCGACAAATTCAATGGCCGTATTATCTCACGTGGTGGCGATGTCAATTGGCCGCCAAGATCATGCGATTTGAGACCATTGGACTTCTTTATTTGGGTTATTTGAAGGAAAGGTGTACATCGATAAGCCAGCAACAATTCAAAAGCTAAATGATGAGATAATTCGGCACATTAACAGGCATAAAACCTCAATTATGCCTCAGCGTCATCGAAAATTTGGTGCATCGAATGGAGGTGTGCCGCCGAGTTAGCGGCGGCCATTTGGCCGATATTTTGTTCCATACATAATGGAACCATACCAATATTATCAAAATAAAAAGAAATGACAATAATTTCCTAAATTATTTTGTGTTTTATTCAAAATCAACATCGGCTCTTAAAATCTAAGCACCCGTTATATGCCATCTGTTGTCTTTAAAAAATAAAAGGAAAAGAAGGACACATTTGTAGCAAAGACAATCGTGGACGAAATTCATTTAAAACTTAAAAATTTTGGCAGATAGGTAGTCTGCTACTCTATCAGTATGGGGTTGTGGGTTCAAATTTTAATATTAAATTATAAAATATTAAAATTTATTATCACTTGTTTTAAAGCTAACTTATCTCAGTCAGCAGAGAAGTTGTATCAATTCGAATTATTTCCAAAATAAAATATTTTTAAACCCCTGTGAGTTGATAACTCAGTAACACAATTGGCTTCAACTTTAGAGATAATATACAGTGGACCCTATATTAACGTAAGTATATTTCTATAGTGCTGTTAAGTTATGGCTAAGCTTTACATACAGATGCCGCTCTGATACCGCGCTCACAAATTATAATATTAGGACATGTATTATTTTAATACATGCCTTAACAGTAATACAACTTTTCCCTATATGGGCTCCATATAAAAGGGCGACCCGGTGCAGTGCAACGTGGGCTTTTGTAAACATCACAATAATTTTTAATCTAAAACAGGCCCAAATCGATTCAGTAGAGAAAACTATAAATTTCCGAAGATAACGTGGTGTCAGATGAAAGAGAGTGAAATGCGGCTTCTGAATAATTCACTTTTTAATAATAAAAAAAAAAAATATTAACTTTATTACCTAATAAATATTTTCCAATATTGATTACTAACCAAGATACTTTCACCATAGTTTGGCTTTAATGACAATAATTTATTGTTATGATTTCAAATAAAAATTGGATTCTTATTTTTTAACCACACTTTGGGTCAAATAGCCTTCTGTGCATCGTAGAAATGCACGTACAAACAAACGTTGATAAATAAAAAGAAGTAAAATAGATGAAGTTGAAGCTCAGTTAAGTTTAAATAAATGCAATGTGATGGTTGTGAAATTGCATGCAAGGAAAAGTAGTAAAACAATGTTAAAAGCTGATGCTTTCTGCTCATGATTTTGTTTCTGGTGTACTACCACAAGTCAAGCAAAATTGCATTTTTTTTTTGCAAGATAAAAATGTTTACTTAGCAAGCCCAAAGAAAAAAAGTAGTCAACGATAAAACTCTTTCGGTTAAATGGTTTTAATCTTTTCTACCAAACCGATTTTAGTCTCAGTTGGCAAATAAATACATCGGCCAAGTGAAAATCGGCTTTGTAACGAAGGGTTCCGAACCACCATACAATATTAAACTTCGCATTGAAAGTACCACAATTAATATGTGTAAATTGTCCAAATTTATCAATTAGTTTTTAGGTAGTTAACAACACTTATTTTGGTATTCACATATAAACTGCGAACCTTTTTATTAAAGTTATCCGCACAAAGGTTGGAGACGCTAGGTAGTGTTGTTCTCTAGAAATACATTGTTCATTATTAACTACGTATGGGAGTAGTTACCTTTCCCACTGTACCAATCTCGACTTTGCATGGCATGTGTTCTACTACTTGAAATGTAAAAATAACACAGAGCCTATTGTACTTCCCAGAGAACAAGTGTAGGCTGCTGTAGCTCTCATATTAAAAACAAACGGACATTAATTTTCGGCAAAGGTTAAAAACATAACCCTATTGTTTTCGCTAAAATGCCTGTCCGACTGTCCACTATAACAATAAATTAAAGGGTGTTCCGATAGGGGCAAGATATTTACGTATATGGCATTATAGGCACCTGAAATTTATACTCACCAATTAATACTATGTTTGCTATATTATGAAGTACAAAAACTAAAACTCAAAATTAAAGGGTGTCATTTTCAAGTGTGTGGATTTATTTTTTTAATCGTATAAGCAGTCATTTAAAGTTTACACAGAGTATTTTAAACTATGTTCGCTACGTTAACAAGTAGAAAAATTAAAACAAAGAACTAAAGGGTGTTCTAATAGTAACGTGATTTTAACGTATATGGCCTGATTTTTGAACCCTTATAGTTAAACTCATGAAATATTCACAGCAACTTCATTGCTATGGCAGCTATTATAACAATTATTAAAAATTAAAGGGTGTTCCGATAGTGAAGTGATTTGCAAGAATCGAGTCTTATTTTTGTAGCTGTAATATGCAGAATTTTAAATTTACACGAAGAGTTTAAAAGTATGTGAGCTATATTAACAATTATGTATAAAAACAACTAAAGGGTTTTTTTGATAGTGACCTGTTTTTCATGTATATGAACAGTTATAGGTAAACTCTTGAAATTTTCACACAAAGCGTATTGCTATGACCGGTATTGTAACAAAATGAAAGGGTGTACCTATAGTGATTTTGTGGAACAAGATTAACGTGAGTACCTGCCATACTCGGCCTAACCTCACGGTGGTCTTACCACCGAGTGAAACTTAGGCGTAGACTAGCGCCCCCATTGTGTAGTATAACAACACTTTACGATTGCCACCAATCGCAATTTGTGTGTATACAGTCACAATGAGTAGCAATTTATACAATATGGCAAGCCTTTCCAAGGCAAGCCTAGATCCATATTATAACCTCTTGCTTAGGGGTTTGGAGACTATCCAAACTCCGTCTGTTGAGAGTGCAACAGCACACTTGATCGACCGTGCACCATACCTACTTAATCGATCTTAAACCACAACCACCACGTGTACCCCCGAAGGGGACCTCACCAATAACCGGTCACAGAGAGGATAGGCTCTCTGTGGGGCCACCGATTCCCGTGGTACCAGTCCTTTGGGCACTGGTCAGGCCTCGAAGAGGACCCATAAAAGACATGACACAAAGAATATGTTGTATCGGGTGATTAAATTTTAAGGGCCGATGTTGAATGTGAACCAGACATAAACGTCAAGTTCTTTCTGCGTTTAATTTGAAATTTCTCAATTTCAGACTAACTCAATTTCAACCAACGCAATGGTTAGAATTGTGGCAAGAAATTGCAACGTTGGATGATCAATTCTCGAAGAAAATCATCTTCAGTGATCAGGCAAATTTTCACCTCAGTGGATTCGTCAATTAGCAGAATTGACGCATTTGGTCGAATGATAATCCAAGAGTGATTGTTTGATGCCGTTTATGAGCTGGCCGCATCATCGGGCCTATTTTTTTTCCAAAATGAGGCCGGTCAGGCAGTTACTGAGTATGGTGTTCGATATTGTGAGATGATAACGAACTTTTTATAGCCCGAATTGGAAGATATGGATGTGGACGATATGTGGATTCAACAGGACGGTGCCATTTGCCACACAGCTAACGAAACAATGGCTTTTTTGCGCGACAAATTCAATGGCCGTTTTATCGCACGTGGTGGCTATATCAATTGGCCGCCAAGATCATGTGATTTGACATCACTGGACTTCTTTCTTTGGGGTTATTTGAAAGAAAAGGTGTACGTCGTCGATAAGACAGCAACAATTCAAGAGCTATAGGATGAGACAATTCGGCAAATTAATGGCGTAGAACCTCAATTATGCCTCAGCGTCATCAAAAATTTGGATCATTGGATGAAGGTGTGCTGCCGAAGTCGCGGCGGCCATTTGGCCGATATTTTATTCCATACATAACTGAACCATACCAATATTATCAAAATAAAAAGAAATGACAATAATTTTCTTAATTATTTGTGTTTTATTCAAAATCAACATCGGCCCTTACAAATTTAACCACCCTATACTAGCGAACGAAAATAACATTTGAACTGATGCTGAAGATGTTAAGGGAGTATTCGACCGAATATAAATTAAAAAAATGTATAAATGATCGCAAAGTTTTCAAATTAATTTTCAATTTAAAATTACAAATAATTGTAATTGATTTTAGACCCTGATTTCAATTACAATTACTTGTAATTAAATTGGAATTAAATTGGAAATTTTCAATTACTCATTACTTGTAATTGAATATTAATTGAATCCGCCCATGTCTGTTATACACTAATTTAATTATAATCAGTTGTTGCTTTGTTGCCACGTTGTGAAATTAATATGACTTGTTTACTCATGTATTTCATATGGCAACTTTTTTTGTCAGGACAAATTTTTCAAAATGTGTAAATAGTGCTGCGGAAAACTCTCAGCAATATATGTTTGTCTGGACAAAATGGGTGAATGCAGTTTGAGCATTACCCACAGATTCGAACAGAGTATCAGGCTTAAAGAAAAAATGCTGTTTGTTTCTTTGGTGTGGAATAGAAACAATTTCTCTTTGAGTGTATTCCATCTAGTTGTGGTTCAATTTTAATACAAAGATCAAACATAAACACGAGCAATATAAAATCAAAAATAAAAAAAAAAATAAAAAAAATCGTTCACATAAAAAGGTTTTTATAAAAATAAAAATGAACTGCTGTGTGGTAAGAAAAATTGCTAGAATTTAAAAAAAAGGATTTAGTTTTGGCAAATGTCTGGCAACTTAATATGTTTGCATTTGAAAACGAAATGAGAAACACAAGGAAATCTTAAAAATTGGGATTTCTGTTTAAATATTTACCATACATTACATTACATATGCGTAAAGTAAAAACCAGACACACATGTATGTAAATATATGCATACTATAAACGATTTTTTTGACATTCAAACAAAATTCAATTGAATTCTGGGAGATGCAAAGAAAATTTGTTCTTTGTCATTTAAATTTTATCGTCGTTTTAGTTTTTATTTTATTTTTTTTTCTTTTCTATTTAATTTGAATATTATGTATGTAGGTCAATGTGACTCAAGGATAAAGATGTAAGGATGCATTTTTTATTCACATGAAAATGCTGTTGCAACACAAACGATTCTTACGAACTCTTTTAATAACTAAAAAATGGTAAATGTAGCTAATTTTAAGTAATGGGTAAATTTTTTTAGGTGCATGAGAACTATCGATATCGATAGTTATGGTTTGACAGCTCAGAATGTTAAACTGTGTAGAGTAATTAGCCGTCTTCATTACCCCCAGTCTTCATTAGGCATTCACATGCCTTAACATAAGTAAAACTTAATATGAAAAAAAACATTATTTTTAATACTGCTTTTTTTATATGAAGTTTGACATTTGTTGACATGTTGATAGCAAATGAAGACGGGAATTTAGCCATCAACATGTCTTAACAAAAATCAAACTTCATATAAAAAAAATTATTTTTAATACTGATTTTTTTAAATAAATGTAAGGTTTGGCAAGTCATTGTGGAAAATTTCTTCGAAACAAATAAATTTGTTTGCAAAGTATGTACATAGCACACTTTGCCTATTTTACGGTAAACATAATCGGCCTAGTGAGCAAACAAGTCGTGTAGTTATTGATTGATTTAAAACCATCGACAAGACAATGAAATGTGCGTGCCGAAGATAATATTGCTGCTGTGATACATTGCGGTGAATGGCTGTCGTTACGGTGAATGGAGAGCGCTATCAAACCATGCTGAATTTTTTTTTTCCGAAATCAAACAGCTAAAAATCAATTTGGTGACAATTTTGTTTTCAGAAGTGGTTTTGTTGGTGCGATTTAACACCTTTGCATTACTTATTATGGGGCTATGTGAAATCATTGATTTATTGCGAGAAACCAGCAACTCTTGTAGTATTGGAAGTCAAAAATTGGTTTGATCAAAAGGACCATGTAGCCGCGGCGGACGTATGAAGGTAACCATATTAAAAAAATAAATGGCATTATATTATCCACCAGATTATAATAAAAAATTCATTCCAATAATATTTCTGTCATTATCTAATAATTTTAAGTTCTCATGCAGCTAAAAAATACCCATTATAAAAGCTTGATAAAAAGTATAACTTACGAGAGATCGAGTGGTGATGAACTCTCTAGTTACGATAATAATCAGCAAACAAAAAATACGTGCATGGCATATTCATGTACTACAGTAGTCGCTCGATTTTTGTATTTAATTAAAACTGGGCTTGATACATGTTTCGAGGTTGCCGCAGTTGTTCTATATCAAGTTTTAAATTTACAACTCAGCAGCATTTTAAATCTGTTGTTTATCTAATTGCTCTTAAATAATTCAATTGCATTCAATTTAATTCAACAATTTCACCAAAAAAGTCTGCGGTTTCCAAATCTCTGCTTAAAATATACAACAAATGATTTTCAAGTATTAGGTGTTGCACAGTGGACAATTGCTCGACAAGGCGGTCAAAAATCTATAACTTTTGATTGGATTGGAATTTTTATAAGCGGTTTTTTCTATTTTGTAAGTGATACTTTGGTCTTTTATCTTTTTTATCTATAAAGTGTAAATCGACCGATAGGAAAGACATTTATGGAGAGTGTAAAATATATTTTAATTTTTGTTTGAATTTTATTATGAAAACTAACTGTACCCACAGCCCGTCCTGGGCGTCCTGATAATATTTTACTCGATTTTGATTTAAAAGTATTCCACACTAATTGTAAGAGTATTATTTATGCATTTACTTTATATAAAGGTACCTATCCCTGGATAAAATTCTAAAATTTATAAAAAATTCTAAAATTCTAAAAATGATTGTAAAGCTCTGTAAGAGGTGTTTAAAATATTTTAATATCAATATAATTCCACAATGTAAAAATACAAATTTTATTCAATTGGCGCCATCTGTTGCGCAATTTTGTTTAAAATATCCCACTTTCAAAAATAAAAGGTGCGCAACCGTGTTTAAAATATCCCAGTTTTAAACCGAAAATTTCAGTACCTTTAAACCCGAAATTGCGTACTTTCACTACTCTTTCTTTACTTTCTCTTGGAAATGAGATATATTTGCGGAGAATAAGTAACCTATATTGGAATTATGATGCTAAGGTACCTCCTCACAAAATTTTCTTAAAATCCATCCAGTAGTTTTTACGTGATGCGAAGGCAAAAGAAAAGCCGACAGACGGAAATGAGTTACTATTGTATTATGTGTATAGATTAAGTGATAAAACGTGGTAAAAAGGGTTGTATGTCTTAAATATTCGGTTACACCTATAACTAATACTTAGTAATAAGTTTGTACCTTAAAATTTGTCAGAAAATATCAAGCTTTGGCCTCCGCACTGTGTTACATATTTTAAGAAGAGGGCTTATTGTTATCGATTTCAAAGTTATATTACTCATATGAAAGCAAATGTCAGATTACTGCTCTATTTCAATAATATCACAGAGAACAGGGTGATTCAAAATGGACTTTCCCTGTATTTTGCTAAAATTAAAAATTTTTTAGAAAATTTTAATTTTTAAATGCCTATAAATTTTCGTTCTAAAAGATTTTGTTACAAGATTAGTTTTGTATAATTGTAAAGGGTGTTTTTTTATAGAGGTATAGAACTTTAAGTTGCAATAAAACAACGATGGATTATTCGATTGACATGAATTTTCTTTATCCGAAAGATAATCTTTTGGCATTACATTTTAAATATGATTTCAGGCATATGACCGCCACGGCTGGCGCGGATGTAGTCCAATCTGGACGTCCAATTTTCGATGACTCTTTCCTACATTTTCGACAATAACACGTTGTCTTCCAAATGGTCAAGCATAGACCAATGACTTCACATAGCCTCACAGAAAGTAGTCTAGCGGTGTTAAATCACAAGATCTTGGAGGCCAATTCACAGGTACAAAACGTGAAATTAGGCCGTCACCAAAAGTGTCTTTCAATAAATCTATTGTGGCACGAGATGTATGACATGTTGCGCCGTCTTGTTAAAACCACATCTCCTGGACATCATGGTTATTCAATTCAGGAATGAAATAGTTAGTAATCATACCGATCACCATTGACTGTAACGTTCTGGCCACCATCGTTTTTGAAAAAGTACGCACCAATGATTCCACCAGTCCATAAAGCGCACCACACAGTCAGTTTTTCTGGATGTAACGGTGTTTCGACATACACTTGAGGATTACCTTCACTCCAAATACGGCTGTTTTGACATCTTGAAAAGTGATGCCAACTTAAAGTTCTATACTTCTATAAAAAACACCCTTATAACTTATAGGCTATTAGTTCCCAAATATGAAGTATTTGTATCTTTCAGATATTTTTAAACTTTTTTTAAAAAAAGGTCCATATTCCTTTAAAATCGCCGACTTAATAGAGCATAACTCCTTCAGATCAAACGAGCTAAAAAAAATCTTTCATTAGCTTGTAGTCTGAACCCTCCCCAATACACAGGTTGCATTTTGAAATATTTGGGCCTTTTTAATACAAATCTAAAGACGACAACAACTTTTTATCAAATCGTCTACTTGAGTGTTGGGTCCTATTACCTTTGGCAGACCCTGCCAACAAAAACAAAATGTGACTCAATATTAGAGTAATAAATATAAAAATCATATCGATATGCCTACAGGTCTGTCTGGATAATATGCCATTATGCAAAAGAAAATATTTTTTAGGAAGGGCATATACTAATTGGTTAGTTTTTTTTTTTTCATTTCAAAAATATATAAACATGTAATATGTAGCACGTTTCTACGGAGCTCAATATTCATGCTTCGCTTTCTCATTCGTGATTCGCACTCCAATCATGTTTAAATGAATATACTTCGCCTATTAAAATTTTGAGAGCGAAGCACTTTGTTTTGAGATGATTCAGTTTGAATCTACTTGCGAAGCATGAATAATTTCTATCTTCTCAAATTTGTATCGCAAGTTTATCTGAACCAGATCTCTCATAAAAATGTAAACAAAGAAAAAAATAAAAATAAAATTTATGTTTATGTTTATGTTTATGTTTAAATAGACATAAATAAATAAGAAAATAATTAAAATAAAACTTATAATAGATAAATAAAACACAAACAAAAAAGGAAAATCGCGATAAATATTTTATAATCCAACCAAAACGAAGCACGTATGTATGTGTCGTGTAAACGGTATGATTCGCAATCATGATTCAGAGAGCTATAAGTATTACTCGTTCTAAGAGGAATTCTGAAACACACTTCAACTCATGATATAATAATACAAGATGTACTATATGCTCCAAAATTAATAGAAGATTATGCATTAGATACACATATATCGCTTTGTGAAATAAAAGATCAACTATCTAAATCTAAGCCAAATAAAGCACTAGGAGAAGATCGTATTCCTTATGAATTCTACCAAAATGCCAGCAATACTTTTTTAATCGAGCTCGCAAAAGCATATACGAATATACTTATTGGTCAAGATAGTTGTGAGGCATTCCAGAGAAGCATTATTTTTCCAATTCATAAAAAAGGCGATGTCAATCAACCCCACAATTATAGAGGGATATCTTTTATGAATTGTGTTGGTAAAATAATGATGGGAATAATTAATGAAAGATTAACAGCATGGTCAAATCGAAATAGCATCTTGAATGAGTACCAAGCAGGTTTCCGGAAAGGCTATTCTACAGTTGATAGTATTTATAACCTATCCTCAATACTCAATATAAAATTCTCAGAGAACCGAAGAGTGTATGCTTTCTTCGTAAAATCATTATATACAAGCTAAGACAAATGTGCGTCTCAACCAAAATTGTAAATTTTATAGAACACAAAATCTGCAGTGTGGGAAAGTTCTAATCTTTCCGACTTTTTTAATACAAAAACAGGAGTTAAGCAAGGTTGTTAATTATCACCTTTACTTTTTGCCTTATATTTAAATGATATCCATGAATTTTTGAAAGGAGGTTTGTTTGTTGAAAATTTAAATGTCCGAGTTTTAATGTACGCTGATGATATTGTGTTAGTGGCTGATGATGTTAACATATTGCAAAAATGATCCACAATCTGGAAGAATATTGATATTTATGGGGTATGAAAGTTAATCTTACAAAGTCTGAAATTATGGTTTTTAAAAAAGATGGCCGAGCTAGATCTATAGGAAAGTGGACATTTAATGGCGAGGACGTCTCAGAATACACCCCGAAGTTGTCTTTTACAAAACATATAAGTACCAAAAATGATGCAGCTAAAGTCAGTATTAATGCAACTTGGAAAAACTTTATTGGCAAAAAGGAAGTATCACATAAAGCCAAGTGGAAAATGTTTCTCGCGGTATGCAGATCCATACAGTGTTATGGAGCACAAATATGGGGTTACTCATGGTTTAATGACTTCAACGGTTTTTACTAAACGTGTGCTACGTCTTCCAGAGAACACTCCAAATTACGTAATGGCCCTAGAAACCGCACAAATAGAAGGACACTTTTACACATATAGTTTACACCTGAAATATATTTCAAAAACAATTTTTGATTACGAAGATAGCAGGCTACCCCACAAACTATCGAGAATAGTCATAGCAACGAAATTGTACTGGTATAAGGATTTGTTGGACAAGTTGCAAGAATGCAATATAGACCACATCAATATAGAGCAGAGTAAAATAAGTTGGAAAAATAGCTGTAGAAGTCTCATAGAATCAATGAGTCTTGCAACAAGCCAAAAACACATTACAAATGCCCAAAACAGTCAACAAAGAATTTTTAAACATTTAGATTTCTCTAAAGGCCAAACGTATTGTAATGAGAAGTATAGCCAAGAGCAATTATCTTATATAATGAAAGCTCGAGGAGATCTTTTGTGGTTAAACGGAAATCAGTACAACGAAGGTAACAACAGTGTTCAATGTGCAATCTTGGCGAAAACCACTTCATTGGAACATGTCCGGTGTTTAACTTTCTAAGATTAAGACATTTTGGTAGTTTGATCCTAGATGATATTAAAATAATTCAAGTAGTAAATGGAGGTGATAAAACTAAATGGCTAAGCCTATTCAATTTTCTTAAATGTTCATTAAAATACAGAAGTATGCTAATAAGAGAATTTAATTTTTGAATTTCATCAAAAACAAAAAATGTATAAACCAATTTTTCCGACAGACGGTATTGAACCATGTCGTAGATCTTTATTGTTTAACAATTTGTAATTTACAATTAAGATATATCTTTGAAATGTTAAATGTAAAAATGTTTTGCCACGAGTAGAAACGAAAAAAAAAACTATTTTGGAAATGATTTTAAAAAAGTGTGTAATTGACTTAAATAACATAAAATAAAAACGTACTTTGGTTTAACTTATGAGGAATAAATCATGGTGTAGATTATGATTTCCTTAATCTTTTATAGGTACAATTTTATATTGAGAAAAAAATTATATTACAATCTTATTTAAGCTGCATGCTAATTGACCTTATGAAAAATCGCCACAAAACGAAAAATAAAAATCGCCAAATGAATAATTATCGTATAAAAATGGGGAAAATGGAAATTTGGCAAAAAAATATAAAAAGTTCAATAATGGCAGTAAGTGCATTGATATTTTTTTTAATTCTACTAAATCTTTAATGTTAACAATTCTGTAGTTTTAGGTAGACAACGTAACTACTAAGCTAGTTTTTAGGACATAATTCGTTTTATTTACCAGAGCTGTAAATGAATCATTCAGTTTTGAATTAATTCGCGAATCATTCATGCATTGAATTACCAAATTTTGAATTAATTCTTTTCACACAAAAAAAATGAATTGAATGAAATTTGAATCAATTCAAACGAATTAGGCAGAAATGAATTGCAATTCGTTTCCAATTCAAATGAATTAGTAAAATGAGTTGCAATTCATTTTTCAATTCAAATGAATCTGAAAAATGAATTGTAATTCATTTCTAATTCAAATGAATTGCAATTCCTTTTACAATTCGTTTGAATTAAATTGATTTTGAATTCATTCAAATTAATTGCAATTCAATGAATGAAATCAAAAATGAGTTGTAATAATTGTCGTTCGGTGGTGGGTCGCAAAATTTAAAAATTATTATTTGTTGCTTGAATATTAAACGTGTCTTGTCGTTTAGCATATTTTAAAATAAAAAACAGTTCTTCTTAAAGAAATAAACTCCAAAAACCATGTTTTCTTTGATCATGCGCAGATCCAGGACAAGGTTTGTCAATTTATTTACTGAATATTTTCATTTTGGTAGCAGAAATTTCCATTTTTCGTTTTTACAACTCATTTTTCATTTTATTCATTGCATTGCAATCATTGTTCTAATTCATTTGAATGAATTCAAAATAAATTCAATTCAAATGAATTGTAAAAGGAATTGCAATTCATTTAACAAATTCATTTGAATTGGAAATGAATTGCAATTCATTTTTCAGATTCATTTGAATTGAAAAATGAATTGCAACTCATTTTACAAATTCATTTGAATTGGAAACGAATTGCAATTCATTTCTGCCTAATTCATTTGAATTGATTTAAATTTCATTCAATTCATTTTTTTGTATGAAAAGAATTAATTCAAAATTTACTACTTCGTAACGAATTAAAATCAAAAACGAATGGTTCATTTACAGCTCTGGTATTTACACTCTTAGTGATGAATTTCTCGATAATCACTCCTATTACATTTGGCGTTGTCGACATAATACGACGACCTTTCACTAAATTAAATTGGTATTCCCTTTGTCGACATCAACATTTATCGATGACTTTTTAATTTTATTTGGTATTTTGTAAGAATATGTGACGTTGAATTTTTCTTGTACCGACGGTGATTTCGTCGCCTTGGTTTTTAAAAACTACTGAACGGCCAACAAAATTTAAAATAGAAAAGATTTAAATAGAAGTTTGACCGACCCAATAGGGAAAATTAGTTAAAGAAATGGAAAATCTCGACGTGATAGAAAAAAACTTAAAAGAGACTCTTATTAAGCATTTGAAATCATTCCAAATAATTAAATTTTTTTAAAAGACGTCGACGTCGTCCTAAGAGCATTAGGAAATACAAAATTATAATCAAATTAAAGTTGGCATCAATATAAAATGATGTCCGGTCAAAAGTGACGACGATGTCGCCATTGCCAAGTAGAATAAGGGTGATTATAAAACCGCTCAAATATGGTATCACCATATTACATTAAAACGTTTTGGGTAATTGTCCATTTGAAAATTTTTAAAAAATTACCAAAAGCACTCAATATTTTGGGGTTACTTTTTATAAAATATATTAACCAATTCTGTATGCGGATTTCTTGGGTTATTTTTCATTTTTGCTTTTAAGCAATTTTGCATAGAGTTATTTTGCATGCAACCCCCTCACTCATAATAAAATTAACCAAACTTTTTAATTTTAAGTTCCTATGATATTGTCAATTTTTCTTGATACTCCTTCCCTACTAAGTTAAAAAAATATAATTTCTTTAATGAACATACCAGGGGTGCCTTTGGTAAGTTGTACTTAATAAGAAAACGGAAACTTAGACACATTTGCCAGATTTCGGGAAATTAAAAAATCTTATTTGTGAATTTTTGCAAAAGTTTATTACCACCGTATGGAAAACAATTTTCGTTTGTTTATTTAGACACATAAACTTAAGGCATGTTTCTTTTTTTAATTTTTAAAATTTCAAATAAAGGAAAAGAACGCAAAATGGGATTTCACAAAGTTTGTGATATGGTAGCACAAATTGAAATAATTCCTGCAAACGTCAGAACGTTAATATGGCGACAAAAAGAGAGAATGGAATTACCTTCTATTATTATATCATGCTTCAACTCACACTTAAACTCAAGGCAGTTTACAGTTTACACATACATAAGTACATATATTAAGATAATCTGTAAAATATTAAGATTAAGAAAAATTATGTTGCATAATAGGACGCGCTGTAGAGTAACGAAAGCAATTTTGGTTACAAGACAACCTGAAAAACAAATTCACTCATAAATAAAGTCCACAAAGGGAATTGGTTTAAATTTGCGAAGTGTATCAAGAGTGGGCGGCGCAAGCAATTTTTTAAATCATTAGCTTCAATTAAATAAATCTATATCTATACATAAAACAGGATGTGTGTATGTATGTAACGTAAGGACTCCAAAACGGCTAGGCTGATTTTGATGAAATTTTCAGGGAGTCTTCAGAATACACTGTGAAGTCTGATTTTTGATTTTCGGTGTTCGGACGGAGGGGCGTGGCAAAATCCAATTATCATATTGCACCACCAGTGACATACATATATTTATTTTTTTTGCTTTTTTTATTTTATTTTTTTTTGAAAGCCATTCTCAAGTTTTTCAAAACTAAATATCAATATCTTAAATCGGTTATGTAGTTCCAAAGATATTTACAAAAAACCTATGTTAATAATGATCCAATATCAAAATTTTAAAAGTTTCGAAATGTTGCATTCAAAAATCCGAGTTTTCGGCATATTTACAAAATATTTACATCATTCGATAACACAAGATATTTCGCGCTGAAACTGCCCGGAAAATTAATCAAATACAAATCGATCGACACAATAACGGATGAAGAACAAGCCGTCAATTATCCCACTGAATTTTTGAATTCATTGGAACCACCCGCAATGCAACCATGCATGTACCAACATTAACGCACCAAAGTTATGCAACGGAACCAGATGCAACATCGAAAATTGTTCACCAAATTTAATCGAGGCCACAATCACCGGTGGCATACCGGTGACTTATTCCACGAATTCCTATGATTTCCAACGATTTACCATTCCAATTCAAGCGGCTAAAATTCCCATTGTGCCTTGCCTTTGCTATTACCATCAACAAAGCACAAGGCCAATAATTGACTTTTGTTGGCTTCATTTTGGAAATTTCATGTTTTACACACGGCCAGTTATAGGCGGCTTGCTGCCGAGTTGGCATGCCAAAAAATCTATACGTTTTTACACCAAATTAAAAAAGAAAAAACATTGTCTATCCGCTTGCCTTATGATAGGTATTCCGTGGATTTTTATTTAAAGGCCGTAAATTTCGTTAAAAGTTCAATTTAAATCGTGTGGTAATACAACACTAATGTTTGCTTAGGGCCAGCAACGCGGACCTGGTCAGCTATTTACATATAAAAAGAGCAACTATACAGATATATGATCAAAAATCAATACTGGTGTCGGCGAAAAATTTAATCAGTGGTAATATATCGGTATTAAAAGATGCGCTCTCCTGTAATATAAATACTGGAACATTGTATTCTTGCCTATCTTAGAGGAGAATGGCCCCTTATATTTTAATTTTACTCGATATCGACCCTAACCCATCAAGCCACTCAGCACGCTAAGTGACATTTTGGATTTATTATATTTTATATTTTCAGCAAATACCATCAAGAACATAGGCTGTTTATATGGAATCTCCATTGTTGTCGATCCACTGCTCGTCTTCTTAGTTCGTTAAATGATCTTCCAGTTTCACTAGTAACACTACGTCTCCAGGTTGTCTTCGGTCTACCGGGTGTTCTTGAGACCTGTGGGTTCCATTCGAGTGTTTCATGATAAATTTCGTCATATGGTTTCTTGAGTGTATGGCCTAAACAGTTATATTTTCTTCTTTTTATTTCGGTATTAATATCTTCTTGATCAGCGATGTGAAGAAGCTGTTTGTTAGTTATTACTCGCGGCCACCAGATTTTTAATATATTTCGGAGGCACCTGTTGGTAAAACTTTGTAGTTTGCGTTTGATACCCTCGTTTACTAACCAGGTTGCGCTACCGTAGAGTAGGATGGATTTTACGCAAGCGTTGTATATATGAATTTTAATTTTCGGAGATAGTGCATTTGACTTCCAAACGTTCCTCAAGTTGTGATAGGCGGCTCTCGCTTTATGTATGCGTGCATCTACGTCACCGTTAGCACCAACGTCAGGTGCTATATTGCTGCCTAGGTAGCAAAAGTTATTTTCGATTTGAATTGGTTTGTTATTTAGCTTAATTAGCAATTTAGATTTGTCTTAGCAATATTACGATTTAAACCCTTTAAGAACTTGTAGGTTAGGAAATTAAAATAATCCATCAAATCAGAAATATTATTACCAATTTTAAAATTCGGAATAGGAAAAATAAGGATATTTTTTACATGATTAGTAAAAAATGAGATTTCAATTGCAGTGACAGCACATAATGCCGAACAGCAAGTGGATAACACTTCAATTTTCCAAAACAAAAATTAAGATCATCTAAACCAACGTTGCATTATTTTTGCCCACAACTGTATGTATGAGTAATAAATAACATATATATGTATGTTTGAATGTTAATTTTATTGTTATCGTTATTTAAAAAACAATGAAAATATTTATATTTATAACATTGTCTTTTTAGGGTTCCGTACACAAAGTGTAAAAACGTTACCCTATTGTTTCAGCTAAAATGTCTGTCCGTCTGTCAGCGCCTTTTATCTCTGGAACCGTAATAGTTAGACTCTTGAAATTTTCACACATGATGTATAGTTGTTGCCGCTATAGCAACAAATACTAAAACTTATAGGGTGTTCCGATAGAGAGGTGTTATTCACGAATATGTGCCTATTTAGTGAACTGTAGGAGTCATAGATTCAAGATTTAAAAACATTAATTAAAACTTAGTTTGCTATATAAACAAGTATAAAAAAATAAACCTAAAAATTAAAGGGTGTTCCGATAGTGGTGTGATTTGCATGTATAAGGCCTAAATTTTGAAATTTTCACAAAAGGTGTATACTAAATTACTAAAAATTAAAGGGTGTTCCGACAGAGAAATGATTTGTACGTAAATACCCTTATTTTGTGAACCGTAATAGGTAGACTTTTGAATTGTTTACAGTAGATGTTGTACTTCTGCCACTGTACCAATTACTAATTACTAAAGGGTGATCCATCAGTGACATGTTATTCACATATATTACCTTATTTTGTGAACCGCAATAGGTAGGCCTGATATTTGTATAGAAAGTGTATTACCATGGCCGTTATAACAACAATTTCTAAAATTTAAAGGGCGTACTAAACATAGTACGGAACCCTACGTGTGTGAGACTAACAAACATTAATTAAAACTTAGTTCACTATATAAACAACTATAAAAAAATAAAAATAAAAATTAATGGGTGTTCCGATAGTGGTGTGATTTGCATGTATAAGGCCTAAGTATTGAACCATAACAGGTAGATGCTTGAAATTTTCACAGAAGGTGTATAGCTGTGACCGCTATAGTAGGAAATACTAAATCTTATAGGGTGTTCCGATAGAGAGGTGTTATTTACGAATATATGATTTTTTCTTCAACTGTAGGAAGAATACACTAAAAATATGAAAGCAGTAATTAAAACTTAGTTCGCTTTATAAACAAGTCTAAAAAAATAAATTAAAAATTAAAGGGTGCTCCGATAGTGGTGTCATTTGCATGTATAAGGCCTAAGTTATGAACCATAATAGGTAGACTCTAGAAATTTTCACAGAAGGCGTATAACTATGGCCACTGTAGCAACAAATACTAAAACTTATAAGGTGTTCCGAAAGTGACGTGTTATTTCCCTTTATATCTTTATTTCTTGAGCTTTAGGAAGCAACCACTTAAAATTTGCAGTGATTTAAACTATGTTCGCGTTTTAAGCAAGTATACAATATTAAACTTAAAAATTAAAGGGTGTTCCGTTAGTGACGTGATTTGTTTGTATATGGCATAGGTATTGAACGATAATAGGTAGACTCTTGAAGTTTTTACATGATGTGTATTACTATCGCCACTATAACAAATAGTAAAAATTAGAGGGTGTGCCGACAGTGACGTGATTTTCATGCATATTGACTAATTTTTTTAACCATAATAGATAGTCTCTTGAAATTTTCACAAATGGTGTATTACTATGACCCCTATAAAAACAATAAAATGTTAAAGGGTTTTTCGACAGTGACATGTTTTGCATACTTTTTGAACCGTAATAAGTAGATTCTTCCAGTTTGTATAGAAGATGTGTTGCCATGGCCGTTATGAGAATTAGTAAAAATTAAAGGGTGTTCTGACAGTGACATGTTTTTCACTTATAGTAACTTGTTTTTTTAATAGCAATAGGTGGACTCTTGATATATTTATACAAAGAGAATTGCCATAGCCGTCACAGCAAATAACAGAATTAAAGAGTGTTCCGACAGAGACATGATTTGTACGTAAATAGCCTTATTTTTTGAACCGTAATAGGTAGACTCTTTAAATGTTTACACTAGATGTTGTACTTCGGGCGCTGTAACAATTACTAATATCTAAAGGGTGTTCCATCAGTGACATGTTTTTCACGTATATTACCTTATTTTTTGAACCGCAATAGGTAGGCGCATGTATATTTCTATAGATAGTGTATTACCATGGCCGCTATAACAAAAATTGCTAAAATTTAAAGGGTGTTCCAACAGTGATGCAATTATGTCTTTAATTTTAAAATTAAAGGGTGACTTATAAGACATGAAAAAATTAACAACTTTAATTTTTAAAGTTGTACTAAAGATAGTACGGAACCCTAAGTGTGTGAGTTTAACTCGCACTTGACTAATTTATTTTTAGATTAAAATTCATTTAAAAATAATGTTTGTGTGTTTAAACTGGCTGCTGGCCAATCATGGCTTCCAAAGAATGCGCTATAAATTGTTGCACACCCATTGTTTGTTCAATTCTTTTGTTTCATTTTCTTTTCTATTTTAACTGCAATCAATTTGTTTAGAAATTGGCAAAAAAAAAAGAAAAAATTAAAAAAGGAAAACACGATGGTCTCAAAAGTCAACATGGTATCAAGCGTAACAACGACCATGATTCCAAAAAAATTGTGATAAATATTTAACTTTGTGAAATTGTATTTTTATATATTAAATAACAAAAAAGAATAACTAAAGAATCTAACTGAAACGCATCTATAAATTACAAAAAAAAAAAAAACTATTTTAAGGCCTTTGTGAAAAAGAAATATAAAACTAAATTGGAAAAGTCTCAAGGTCTCTAAGATGTCAAATACACATAAAGTTTTGTAAATGTTTTTTATTTGTTTATTTAGTTTTGAAAAATATTATGCGAGCAGAAAATATGAAACGATATATCACAAGCATTATCACAAGCATTTGTTTTAAATTAACTGTCAACCACTCATTTCTCTCATTGTATACAAATTAACAACAATTGGTTTTACTTCCTGCTCCAAAAAATTCCTACTGCCTATTTCAGAGTGTCACAAGAATTGATTCTTACGCACTATTAAATTTAAAAACAAAAACAAATTTGCAAATGTTGTTTTTGTTTTAAATGTACATAATTGTACGAAAGAACGTATTCGTATGACACTGTGAAATAGGCAGTTAGTATTTAATATTTTATTCACATAAATAAAAAACATATATGATGTAACCATTATTTTGAATATATACCTCCAATAATACCCCCGAAACGTCCATGTGAATTTAATAATTTTTTTTTTGCTAATTTCCAAAAAAATATTTATTTTTAAGCTTTTATGTCGAAGAGAAGAATATTAATAAATGTCATTTTTGTAATTTAATACTTTATAATATTTAATTTATCTGAGAATAATTAATTTATTAATAACTAGATATGCCCGCCACTTCGTCAGCATCCTTATTTTGTATTGAAAGTAATTCACTTTAAGACTCGTAATTTTATAGTGCTTCAGATATAGTTTGTAATTTATATCAAGGTACCTATCCCTGAGTAATTACTCAGAAACATAGGCTTTATATAAAAATCTTAAATTTTTATAAAATTCCATAATTATTGTAGGGTACTGCAAATAGTGTTTTAAATTACCCGCTGACAAAAATAAAAGTTGCTGCCAAGTTTGCAGTACCATTGAATCGGTAAAATTGCGTACTTTCACTACTTGTTCTTCCTCTTTCTTGGTAATAAGATATTTTATAGGGAAAAAATATCCTATATTTGAAACACGATACTAAGGTACCTCTCCACAAAATTTTATTATAATTCATCCAGTAGTTTTAACGTGATGCGAACACAAACAGACAGACAGGCAGAAAATCACAGTTTTATTATATGGGTAATTCCACGTCAAATCAACAAGGCACTCAAAATAACTACTTCAGATTTTATTGAAACTTTTTTTATCTATATTCTTTGACTCCCTGAATCCAAATATGATTTTTAAAAAATTCTATCTCTTACAGTTTTTCCGCTACACAGTTATCAAAATTGAAAAATGTCCCTTTTTTGCATATGCGCTCGAGGATTAAATATATTCTAAATCCAGTTCTATAAGTCCTAGAAAGTAGAATTTTTTAAAATCATATTTGGATTCAGGGAGTCAACGAATATAAATTAAAAAAGTTTCAATAAAATCGGGAGTGGTAAATTTGAAAACATTTTTTTTGGTTGATTTGACTTGGAATTACCCATATGTTTAGATAATTTTTTATTTACATTAGTAACAATACATTTTATTTAAAATATTAACAATTCATTTAATTAAAATAATTTCGAAACCAAAAAAAAATTATGACCGACAAAAAGGTTTCTTCTTCGTATCGGCAATACCTATGCAAGATGATCATAAACAGAAAAAAGGTAAAATTTTGAAAAAAAAAAAATCGCCAAATAAATGGCCCAAAAATGCGCAATGTGTTTTCTACAGTATAAAAGTGGAGATGGTATATTTTATAATGCTATATAAAATTTTTAGGATCGCGATGGCCTTCACTCTCAAAAGTCTTTTCGCTTTTTTTTCTTTTTTGAAAAAAAGGAATAAGAAAAAACCTTTTTTTAATTTCGAAACAAATTTTTTATCATAAAAATTTAAAATAAAATTTTTTAAAAAATTAATATAAGTAGCTGCTAATATAGCCTTTCTCAGAAAAAAAATCAATACTAAATCTTAATTCATTTAGCCACAAAAAATATTTGGAAAACCTTTCAAAATCGTATAAAGTCAATAAAACGTTTGCGATTTATTCAACTTTCCTGATTTCAACAGTATCCCAAAACTATAAATCTCTAACAAGAGCCTCGAAAATTTACTATACGATGCAGAATTTTGCTGTCTGTTGAACTGCGTAATTTTTGTCTATTAAGTATAGTGCCTAGCGAAGATACTATGGAAGATTTAAATGATGCGATTAATATTTTTTGTTTTCAACTCAATACTCGCTCAGTTTCTAATATCTAAGTTTCTGATAACTAATAAGGCATAGAGATGTTTAATTAATATATTTTTTTATATTCTATTTTTTTTGTTTAATAAAAAGAATGAAAAACAAATAAAATTGCATTAAAATATAATAATAATGTATAAATTAAAATTAGAAACGGGGAAAGATACTTCGAAATAATTTGCAATTTTGGCACATAATTAATAATTACTTTATATGGGGAGTACCCCTTCCCCCCACCTATCATATCACTTTTTGACCCAAGACTCTTAGTGTTACAGCTTCCTAGATAACAGTTTACACAAGGGAATAGAATTTTTGTTGCATGAAATATGATAACAAATAGTATACTTCCTCGGGGTGCTGCTTTCAGATCTGAAGTCAGATTGTTTGTATTAGCTTTAGTTTTTGATATAAAATATGACATTTCCAACAAATTAATACCCGTGGTGCCCAACTTTGGGCGCTTACCCAGAAACCCCCTTTTCCCTTGTTGGCCGACCCTTCGCAACACGATTCAGAAACCTATTCTTCTCGAATTAAACTGTGCATCAGTTCAATATGCTTCGCATAGTTTTCACCCTTTTTTTTCGTAGAAATTTTTTTGCAGTTCAAACGCATTCAAATGCAGGCATTTTTATCGATATCAGTTATGTAAATATTAAAGTTGTCATCCTTAATCAACCTTCTTATTTTTGAACCATCAATAATTCCGGCTTTAAGAAGTAATTAAAACAATCACCATCCTTGTTCAGAGCTGTTACAAATTGTTTCATTAGCCCTGGTTTGATGTGTAAAGGTGACAGTATTATGCGATCCCTTGGCGCAGGGGGTTCGTTTATCACTAGAAGTTTAAAAGTTTAAACAATATGTCTAATAGCTGTATTTCAAAAACTAAAGCAGCTAAAGAAAAAACGAAGGCAGATTTGAAATCAGCGCTCTGAAATTAACAAACAATTGGCATAAAACTCCATGCAACAAAACAAAAGATTAATTTTCTCTCCTTGTGTTATTATTAAATACTTTGTATGCGAAGACCACTTTCCCCCAGTCCTATACCACCAATTGTTTTTCCTGAATTCGAAGCTTTCTCTCTCTAAGTGATATGGAGCAAATAATATGAAAAATTACAAACAGGGAAGTTATCACAAATTAATTCCCAGTTTTGGCATCAAAAACCCCAATGTGCGTACCTTCAAATCTTATCTTTGCTTAATTGCAATGATCTGTCGTTTTGCTCAACCTGCTACGGTCGTTAGCGAATTCTCGTTGTAAAATCATTATATTACAATTGAACTAATGAAGTTGAAATTCATAAGAGTAAAAACCGAAGATAAAGATACATATCACACATGTTCCTCTAAAGAGAGTCAACTCAAAATTGAAAAATTCCCAGTAGAGGCAAAAAACAGTTTTCTTGACTTGACTTCATTGCTTTCTTGCAAAAAGTGAAAATTTAAAAATTTTGAGTTAACTTTCTTTAGAGGAACAAGTGCGATATATTGCTGTGAAATTGGGAAACATAACAAAGTAAAGCAATATCTAACATAACTATGGTGAAGATTGTTTGTTAATTTTGGAAGCGTAAAATAGTATAAGGCCCCGTTTTGAAAACATTGGCACTTCGATTTTGCATACACATGTCAACTAAATAATAAAATAGAAAAACTTCAACTATATGGCTAAAAAGAAAACTATAAATAAAATTATACTTTGAGATGTAAACAAAAACCAGTAAAGTCACTGCAACAATTGAAAAAAGATACTGATTGTTATTTAAATTGATTGGATTTGATAATGGCTGGCAATAAAAAACGTGATGTTTTTAAGAAAATCTCGAAATGAAAGACAAACAGAAGTGTGCATTCAATTTGATACTTTCTACACACATACACACTCGTACTTATTAAAAATAGAATAATTTATTTACCACAAATATGAAAAATTAACAAAAAAAAAAAAAAAATACTAGAAAATATATTTAAGTCATTTATGCATAGAACGTGCAATAAATAGTACACGTTCACTTCACAAAAGCTATACAGTGACTCACAGCTTATTTAAGGCGGTGCATTAAATTGACTTAAAGGTCTTAGAACAACGAAACTGCCATTTATTGCAAAAAAAATGTTATAATTTGAAAGAAGAAAAGAAACAAAAGATTGTCATTTGTTGGAAAATCTACATTCGAACAGTTTAAAAATGAGAAAACGAAAATACAGTTTTTAGGTTTTTTTTCCCCCCAAAGGCTAAAGACTTTCGCTACAATGTCTGTCCGTCTGAAAGTGCCTTCTATCTTCGAAACCATAAAAGGTAGACTCCTTAAATTTATTGTCAAAAGTTGTATTACTACCTGCCATTAACCGCATTTGTTTACAGCAAGAAGCACACTCTTAAAATTTACCCATAGTAATTAAATATTAAATATATTCAATGTATAAACAGGTTTATTAAATAAAATTAAAAATAAAAAGATGTCATTTGAGTGACAAATGTAGACAGATAAAAATGATACCATCCGTGTCCAAAATTACCACATACGGAGCACTGTGGCACATATTTTGAGAAGGCAGCAAAAAATCAATTTTTTTATGGTTACCGATTTCCAATCTATATTACTCATTTGATAGTAAAGGGTGTTTTTTATAGAGGTACATAACTTTAAGTTGCAATAAAAGAATGATGGATTATTCGATTGACATGAATGTTATTTATCCGAACGATAATATTGTGGCATTACATTTAAAATATGATTTCTGGCATATGACTGCCACGGCTGGCGCGGATGTAGTCCAATCTGGACGTCCAATTTTCGATTACTTTTTCCAACATTTGTGGGCGTATATCGGCAACAAAACGGCGAATGTTGTCCTCCAAATGGTCAAGCGTTTGTGGCTTAACCGCATAGACAATGACTTTACATAGCCCCACAGAAAGTAGTCTAGCGGTGTTAAATCACAAGATCTTGGAGGCCAATTCACAGGTCCAAAACGTGAAATTGCACTATTTGCAAGCACTATTTACACTATTTGCAAGCGTTGTTAAGGCGTGAGTCTATTCATGATGAATTGCCAAACCAAACTGAGAATAAATCACTTGACAGCTGTTAAATCGGTCGCCATCTTGAAAAGTAATGCCAACTTAAAGTTCTATAACTCTATAAAAATCAACCTTTACTGGTCTATTTCAACATTATCATAGCGAACAGGGGGTTCCAAAGTGGACTTTCTCTGCATTTTGTTAAAATTAACAAAGTTTTTGATGAAATTAATTTTGTATAATTATATTTTCTCTCTCCTATATATGTATATAAAGCATAAAATATGTTTGTTTGTATGTTTGTATGTTTGTTTGTTTATCTGTCTGTCGAAAAGCTATAGCTGCCTACACCAGTAAACTGATCTTTCTAAAATTTTCACAGATTTTTATTAGATATACGATTGGTAAAATTATTTTTTGATATTCGACGTGGGCGTGGCACCTCCCATACAAAGTAAATATTTATCATCGTGTTGCTTGGTAACAGTAATAGGTAGCTGCTGGAAATTTTACACCAGTAACCTATACATTAACATACATAGTTTAGAGAAAAATGAACTGGATTGGAATAGTGGGCGTGGTACCTCCCATACATAGTGAAAAATTATTATCATGTACCTAGAGAACTATAATAGGTAGAGTCTTGAAACTATGTACAAGTAACCCTCATACTAATGTGCATAGTCTAGTAAAATACAGACTGGATTAGAATAGTGGGAGTGGTACCTACCATAGAAAATAAAAAAATATTATCGTGTTAATACGTATAGTCTAGCAAAAAACAGAATGGATGGGAGCAGTAGGCGTCGTACCTTACATGTAAACTAAAAATGAGAATAGCGTGCGTTTTCAAGTCAGAAAAATTGGAAAATTTAAGTTCAAGGAAGGGTTCGGACTACAAACTGGTGAAAGAATTTTTTGACCTGGTTTGGCCTCAAGGAGTTATGCTCTATTAAGTCGAAGACTTTAAAGCAATACGGACCTTTTTTTAAAAATAAGTTTAAAAAATTCTGAAAAACACAAAGACTTAATTTTTTTGAGAGCTAATGGCTTATAAGCAAAGGCCCCCAACCAAAAAAAGTGGTTAAAATGAAAATGCATTGGTTTGCTAAATATTTAGCAAAGTGATACAAACCTACATGTTTTGTTCTCTTTGTGAGATTCTAGTTGAGATTGTGTATGTGCTCACAGACCCTAAGGGGTTTGCGTGGCGGCTCTTGCTTATAAGTGATATAATTATACAAAATTTATTTTCTAACAAAATTTTTTTAAAACCAAAAAAGTTAAAAGAATTTAAAAATACTAATTTTATATATATTTTTTTTTAATTTTAGCAAAATATAAAGAAAGTCCATTTTGGACCACCCTGCTCTCTTTGATAATGTTGAAATGGAGCAGTAATATTTTGGCTCCCGAGGTTCTCTAGCATTAACTTTCAAATGAGTAATATAACTTTAAAATCGCTAACCAATTCTAACCCAATCAAATTAAAAGTTATGGATGTTTGACCGCCTTCTCGTGAAATGGTCCATAGTGCGGTGTCGACCGAAAGTTCACCAAAATATCACATTTTCATCAAACCTTTACATAAAAAATTAAACTTTAGCAACAAAAAAAAAAAAAAAAAATAAAACAAATTAAAATGGCCACAAACGGCGTTGAAAGTGTATAAACCACGTTTATGCTCCAATTGTCCAATTGGACGGTGTCAATCCGATAACAAAATATTGATATCGAACGATTGTTGAATTGACCACGAACGTGTACACTTTGGCACCGTATTGTTATCGAAGTGACACCATACCATTGTCGATTTGTAAATGCTTATTCCTTTCCCAATTTACCATAAAAATATATAACAGATTGTAATCATCTTTATTTTGGTAATTTATTCTTCTTTAATTGTAATACTCAATATTTAATTTTTTGCCCTAAGGCAGTTTTAATAGATTTTGCTATAATTAAAACTTGCCCTTTTTAAAATAATAGTGACTCTAGGATTAACAATTTAATGTTTACGCGCTGCAATCCAAAGTAAAATGTATCCGAGTTTTATATGAACAGTTCGTTGTAAGACTTTTTATTTTTTAAATATTGCATTTGGCTATTGTTTTATTAATTCTTTTGCTGTATTTTTTTTTAAACTTTTGAACTTGTAATTAAAAATTACTCTTATGCTCCAAATGGCATCACATTATATTCAAAATAGTCTTTTTATCTGCTTTTATTTGTCTTTTTTGCTTTTGTTTTAACATGCACTCATATTAGGGGTGGTTTTCAAAAATCTACTATAAGGTTTCGTTAGTTAAAGGTAATATTAGCTAAACTCAATTTTAAAGTTTGCCTTGTTTATTTATACATTTTTTTAATTTTAAATACATAGCAAACACCGATTACTTCTTAGCAAATTAACGATAAAATTAGAGGCAACTGAAGAAAAAACAAGAAAAACAGGACAACAATAATTCTTGCAAAAAAAAACCGACTACAAAACAAATATATCTGCATCAATCCTAAACTAAAAAAGAAGTAATCTGTAAGAAATAGTACTCAAATCAAATACTTCTATACTTGTTGCTCTAACGGACAAGTAATATACGTTCTGTACATTCAAATGTCTATCCATAACGACAAATTAAGTCAGATATGAGGACACCCTTTATTTTTTTGCAGTTATTATTACTGACACAGTAATAAAAAGTAACGGTTCCAAAGATATGGCCATATAGCTTAAACAATATCACCTAGGGGACACCCTTTAATGTACAATTTTAAATTAAACACTTATTTTAAAGGACAAATTCTTTGTTAATTTCAAATGTCTGTCTAAAACGGTTCAAAAGTTTGGCCATATGCAACAATTTACATCAACTATTGAGACACCGTTTAAAATTTTAAATATTTATAAATGTTATTATACGGGACATAGTAGTAGAGATTCTGTCTAATTTTCAAGTGTTTGTCTATAACGGTTCAAAAGATAGGGCTAGATAGGTTAAATTATATCAATTATGGGGACACCCTTTAGTTTCCAAATTTAAATTATATACTTGATATTATAAAAGACTTAGATATACAGGTTCTTTGTAAATTTCAACCGTCTCTCTGTTACGGTTCAATAGTTTGGCAATATACATTAAATTACATCAACTATTGGGACACCCTTTAACTTCTAATTATAAATATTTAATTTCTGATTATAAATATTTGACATTCTGTCCAATTTTCAAGTGATTGTCTACAATGGTTCAAATGTTTCATATATTTAAATTGACGTCACATATTGGGACACCCTTTAATTTTTAAGCTTATTGTTTTATTAATTTCTGTTATTGGCAGCTATAGTGATATGCAGTTTTTTTAAATTTTAAAAGGGTGCTCTTTACGGTTCATAATACAAGTAAAAAACACGTATCTTGTATGGGGACACCCTTTAATTTTCAAAATTCTGAACTTCTTTTAAAATGGGACCAATCTGTAAGCATTTCCTTTCTAATAAAGAAAAAATTTTTAAAATCAGTTCAGAAATGACAGAGTTCTGCGGGAACAAACATAAAAAAAGCAACATTCAGACGAATTGATAACCTCCTTCTTTTTTTTAAGTCGGTTAAAAAATAAATCAGTCAGATGCGAGTCAGACTCACACACACGTAAGGTTCTGTACTTTGTTCAATACAAAATATTCATTTTTATGTCTTTTATGGGACCCTTTAATTATTGTTATATGTTGTTATTATTTGACTTTAAAAAATTTAAAAGGTTTAAGAGTCTACCTTTTATGGTTTAAAAATAAGGTCATGTAGGATAAAACACGACACTATTGGAACACCCTTTGGTTATTAGTTTTATTTTTTATACTTGTTAATATAGCGAACATAGTTTTCAATACTTTATTTCTAATTACAACAAATTACGGTTAAAAATATAAGGCTACTTGAAAATCGGGTCACTATCGGAACACTTTTTATTTTTCATAATTTTTATTATAAGTGTCTGCCCCTTATGGTTAAAAAAACGTATGCCCTAAAACCACAGTGGTTTGAAAACGATTTATTTTGGACATAATTCGGTATCTCATCTTAACATTTGAGTTAGAACTAAACTTTATATGACATTTCCAAAAAAATATATACTAAAGGTACCCAAATTTAGGGTCTTACCCAGAAGCCCCCCTTTACCCTAGAGGACCGACCGTTCGCTGCTCCACTCAGAAATACCTCTGCCTTGCCTCTGTTTTATTAAGATATCTTCAGTGGTTCATTAGATATCGAATTATGTCCAAAAACAATCGTTTTTAAACCACTGTGTATAAGTAAATGAAATAACTCCCAAATGAAATAGCTCCCAATGCAATAACTCCCAATGAAATAAGTCCCAACGAAAATGCAATAACTTCCAAATTAAAAAAAAAACACGAAATAACTACCAACGCCAAAATGAAATAAGATCTAAAAACTTAACCGTTAATTCAAAACAACTATATTTTTACCAAAAAAAAAAAAATGAAATGAAAACTCCCAAATGAAATGCAAATGCAAAAATTAAATAACTCCCAATAAAATTATATTTGCACCCGGGCACTGTTTAACTGTTTTAACCTCTATGGTATAACATCTACCTCCCGATGAAGGAGGTTCATAATTTTGATATTATACCATATATCATAGATATATGACCAAAGGCCGGCAATACAGACAATATTTTGTTAGCGAAGCCGCTGTTCCATATACCATAGAGAGATCATTGAGCCATTCCGGCCTGTGTAGCCGGCTTTCGGCCGTATGGAAGGGTTTAACCTCTATAGTATAACCAACACCGGCTTCGCGTACTAAAGTTTTCCTGCATAGCCGGATTTTCTCCTCTATGGTATAACCAACACCGTCTTCGCTTACTATAGTTTTCCTGCATAGCCGGCCTTCGGTCGGGCCCAAGGATTTTCTCCTCTATGGTATAACCAACACCGTCTTCGCTTACGAATGCAATTTTAGTCAAATGAAATAACTCCCAATCAAAATAAATGAAATAACTCGCAACAGAATTAAGTTAGGAGTTATTTCATTTGGGAGTTATTTCATTGCGAAATAATTCCCAATGAAAAATTACACAGTGCAACACGGAAAAAAATAACCATATACGGACACCACTACGTGATAAAAGACAAAAAAAAAAGACCCCTGTCTCCCAGTTTTGCCCAAAGTCCTCCAGGATTTTTAAAATGAGCCCTCAAAGATGTGGGGCCGCGATGTCATTTTTGCAAAAAATTATCATTTACTCAAGCTTATATTTTGCAAACCGTTTGAAATATTGATATACTCTCTGGGGCAAAGTTGTAGCTCTTGTCCTAAAGAACAAAAATTGTTAACACATAAAATCAAAAAAACTTCATCTTCAAGGTCAAAATCGCAAAAAACTTTAAAAAATTCAATTTTTTTTACCTTTTTTCCCCTGTTCAGGTCCATAGGTAGCAAACCGTTCAAAATTCAAGGAAACAATCAACTACAAAAATGAACCTAATATCTCAATAAACAACTTTCTAGAACATATGAACTTCTTAGGAATGATTCATAACACCGTTTAGGTAGCGCTTAGGTAGCCGAAATGAATTTAAAAATTTTCGGGAAATTTTTCACTTGTGCGGCTACCTAAGCGCTACCTAAAAGGTTTGCAAAATATGAGCTTGAGTAAATGATAATTTTTGCAAAAATGACATCGAGGCCCCACATCTTTGAGGGCCCATAAAAAAAACCTGGAGGACTTTGGGCAAAACTGGGAGAGAGGGGTCTTTTTTTTGGTCTTTTATGACGTAGTGGTGTCCGTATATGGTTATTTTGCCATGACTTAAAAAATTACAAAGTGTGTTATGAAATAACCTCCAAAAAATTGGGAGTTATTTCATTATGAAATAACTTCCAATTTGTATGGGATTTTTGAATTTTTTGTTGGGAGTTATTTAATTTTTTTTTTTTTGGGATTTATTTCATTTGGGAGATATTTCACGGTACCTAAGTAAATATCTTGACCGTATCGGATTACCCTTTTAATTTTTGTTATTTGTTGTTATAGAGGCCATATTAATTCAACTTCTATGAAAAGTTCAAAAGTCTACTTGTTACGGTTCTAGATTTAGAAGGCGCGTGCAGACGGACAGACAGACGGACAGGGTACGGAACCTTAATAAAAAGAAACAAAAACTTTGTCAAATGTATGAGAATACAAAATATTTAGTTGAGAAAATTAAAAAATTGTCGACTGTCGTAAAGTTTCTCAGGGTGGTTAAGCATCGCTTCCCCTTCATTGCTATTATCAACTATCATCTCGGTCTTTGGATAATATACTGCATATACACTGCATATACATATATATACACTGCAGCATTGGATAATTGACCTGCCACGAATAGCTGTACTACTGCACAGTTATAAGTGAATAAATCAGTCAAAGTGTTTTATAATAAATTTGTCAAGTGCGAGTTAGACTCACACACGTAGGGTTCCGTACTACGTTTAGTACAACTTTAAAAATTCAAGTTGTTAAGTTTTTCATGTCTTATAAGTCACCCTTTAATTTTAAAATTAAAGCCATAATTCACCGGAACACCCTTTAAATTTTAGTAATTTTTATTATAGCGGCCATGGTAATACACTCACTTTCTATAAAAATATAAATGCGCCTACCTATTGCGGTTCAAAAAATAAGGTAATATACGTGAAAAACATCTCATTGTTACAGCGGCCGAAGTACAACATCTACTGTAAACATTTAAAGAGTCTACCTATTATGGTTCAAAAAATAAGGCTATTTACGTAGAAATCATGTCTCTGTCGGAACACCCTTTAATTTTGTTATTTGCTATGGCGACCATGGCAATTCTCTTTCTATGAATATATCAAGAGTCTACATATTACTATTAAAAAAATAAGATAATATACGTGAAAAACATGTCACTATCGGAACACCCTTTATTTTTTAGTAATTGTCATAACGGCCATGGCAACCCATCTTCTATACAAATTGGAAGAGTCTACTTATTAGGCTTCAAAAAATATGTCGTTTTACATGCAAAAGAAGTCACTGTCGGAGAACCCTTTAAATTATTATTGTTTTTATAGGGGTCATAGTAATACACCATTTGTGAAAATTTCAAGAGTCTATCTATTATGGTTAAAAAATTAGTCAATGTTTATGCAAATCACGTTACTGTCGGCACACCCTTTAATTTTTACTATTTGTTATAGTGGCCATAGTAATACACCTCCTGTAAAAACTTCAAGAGTCTACCTGTTATCGTTCAAAATTTAGGCCATATACATACATGCAAATCACGTCACTATCCGAACACCCTTTAATTTTTAGGTTTATTATTGTATACTTACTTATAACGCGAGCATAGATTAAATTACTGTCTACAAATTTTAAGTGGTCGCCTCCTATAGCTCAAAAAATAAAGACATAAAGGCAGTTTAGGAACACCCTATAAGTTGTAGTATTTGTTGCTATAGTGGCTACAGTTACACATCTTCTGTGAAAATTTCAAGAGTCAACCTATTATGGTTCAAAACTTAGGCCTTATACATGCAAATCACACCACTATCGGAACACCCTTTAATTTTTAGTTTTATTTTTTTATAGTTGTTTTTATAGTGAACTAAGTTTTAATTACTATTTGTAAATTTCAAGTGTATCCCACCTACAGTTCACGAAATAGGCACATATTCGTGAATAACACCTCTCTATTGGAACACCCTATAAGTTTTAGTATTTTTTGCTATAGCGGCAACAGCTATACATCATCTGTGAAAATTTCAAGAGTCTACCTATTACGGTTCCAGAGATAAAAGGCGCTGACAGACGGACAGACGGACAGACATTGTAGCGAAAACAATAGGGTTACGTTTTTACACTTTGTGTACGGAACCCTAAAAACTGAAGTTGGGAATACTGATTGCCTATACGAAGGTGGAGGAGGCGAAAATATAATGAATTCTTGGATGAGGCGACAATATAATTTATTTTGAGACTTTTGATTTTCTATAAAGAGGTATAGGTCGGCTATAGTTACCGAGGGAGACGACTACTGAGGCTTAATCTATTAAATTAAAACTTTAACACTGGTGGAGCACCATACGCCTTAGGCAAATGCTAGCAATTACAAGATACTGATAAGGCAGAAGACCGACAGTTACCAGCCAACGGTCTGAAATCACTACAGTCGAGAGTAAAGACTCAATGAGAGTAAATTACAAATTGAATGTCTGCAATTAATGAGGATCTAAGCGGGTCGAAGAGGAATTAATTTTATTTGTCTTCTTCGATATCTCTCCTACATCTTTACATACTTATATACATACATATAACAAAACTGTAACTCATTTACTGCCTGTCTACGTTCGTATTACATAAAAACTACTGGATGGCTTTTAACAAAATTTTCTGAGGTGGATTAAAATAGTATCCAAATTCCAAAATATGATATCTAATTTCCAAGAGAAAGTGGAGAAAAAGCAGTGAAAGTACGTCGATTTCTTTTAACGATTTAAAAGTACTGCATACTTTAAGGCATCTTTTATTTTTAAAAGCGAGATATTTTAGAAACGGTTGCGCAACAGATTGCGCTGTTTTAAAATAATGACAAAATATAAATTACTTACTGCCAAATAGCCAATTAAATAAAATTTGTTTTCGATTTGTATTTTTACTTTGTGAAATTACACTGTTATTTAAATATTTTTAACACCTTTTTCATATAAATTTTAAAATTTTATCCGGGGATGGGTACCTTTTTTACTTTTAAAGCAAAATCGAACAATATATTGTCAGAACGAACACAACGTGTGTGGGCACAGCTAGTTAATAATAAATATAATAACCCAAAGCTTTAAAATCCTTAACAAATGGTAAGTTGCGAAAACCGCCCTAACTGACTGACACAATATAACTGCAAATATATAGAGAACGTAAAAAAGACTCACAAACACACATATTTATATCCTGATTGTATGCATGTATGTACATATGTGAAATGCATTAAAATGACATTCTGCATTATTTTAACCTACTTAAGAGGGAATAGTCAAGCATTAGTTTTTATGATTTTGGTTTTCTTTTAACAGAAGTTAACAATTTACATTCATAGATATGTTTGCATCATGGGTCACCTCGAAAAAGTATGTTTTGGCATAATTTCGAATTATTGGTAGTTTTAGATTTTTTAGTTTAGATTTTTTTGAATTGAATGGATTTGTGTTCCAAACAATGGAGTAAAAATTAACTATAATAAGGGGCACGGAGGCGATCAACTCAGAAAGAGTAGAATTGGTGAAGCCACCGATTAGTCACTATTATAAGCTGTAGAAAGAACTAAAGAGTCCTGGAAAGCTAAGAAGATATTGCAGAGACCCATGTGCAATTTGTCGCAGTCTGGACGATGCAAAAATTAAATTGCTTTTGGGTTTAGTGTGATCACTACCATTCTGTTATTAGCAAGAACCAGTAGATGGGTGAATATATATCTAAGTTCCCTTCACTGGTCGGGGGAGCATAGGGCCATGGGTTAATGGTATATCAGAATTATGTAGAATGTGCGAGGATGAAAAGGAATTGGACACTGCACAGTGGGGAAAAATCAAAATATTTTGGAACCTATTTGTAAATGTCTTGGCCGCTTGATCCAAAATTTGACACGAACATACAAGAGTAATATCTGAGCTTAAGTTTTGACACGGGGCACCATCGACTTGCCAGGGGTGGCGCTATGTGATCTTAAAGTTATACATATATATACATATATACATGGTCTTCAATATCTAGCTAGTACCTACAAAATTATGCTTTAGTCTATAAATTATGTTTTAAAATGAGCAATTTAAAATTAAAATTTTTGGTTTTGCGATGCCCTGGTTCTATTTTTTTCAAAATATTGTGTACAATTTTCACCAAATTTTTTCTCGTAATTACGAGCGAGCAAAATTCAATATATTGTAGAAAAATTTCAAAATTATATCTTTTGTGAGCTAAAAACTAAACGACTTACAATTTAAAATTTCCAAAATTATTGCATTTTTATGTTTTTTTTTAGTCTAGAAAGTTTTTCTAATAGAAAAAAAATTTCTTCAGGAATACATGTATGTATGTATGTATGTATGTATGTATGTATGTATGTATGTATGTATGTATGTATGTATGTATAATAATTTAATATTTTTGTATAAGCTAACTACATATATGTGAGTAAGTTTGAACCAATTTCGTGTAAAAATGATTATCCTTGTAGAAATTCGACCTATTTTACATCGAAATTTTGACTTTAGCCTATATGTTTTGAAATCCCAAAGCTGGTATCGGAAAAAGAAGACTGCTGTAATAAAGCTATATATACTCCCAATTATTGCTGAAAGTACTTTATGAGACCTAGTTCATATGTGGACTTTATGGGCAAAATAATATAAATTCCAATTTTGGGATTTTTGCTATTTATTTTGGGAATTGTGGAATTTCCTTTACCGGAATGTAGTGGATTTTTTGCTATTTAATTTTCGTTGACTAATTAAATATCCACAAAAATATTAATACCCTTAAAGTCTACCGGAAGTGTACTTTAAGACAATATATATTTTCCTTTAAAGTACACTTGAAGGAGACTTTATTTCTTTTGCATAAGGGCACAAATGTGCAACAAAGTTTTTATAAATTGAACGATTAAAATGAAATTTTCTGTGGATTTGTAATTGGTTATCAAAAATGAAATAAAAATCTACAACATTAATGTAATTGAAGAAATGCCAAGCTCTAAAAGAATTTGGAGGAGTGAGGTACCCACCTTTGAGACACATGGCGCCACCCCTGGCAAGTCGATAGTGCCTAGCTTCAAAACTTAAGCTGAGATACTCCTCTGCTACGTTCATGTTAAAGTTCATTCGACCAAGTTATTTTCAAAATATTTTGATTCTGCCCCACTGTGCATACCCGTTGTGTCCATACCCGTTATAACAAGACCGCAGGCTTAGATGACTGGACGAAATATTTCACAACGGGTTAAACGACATCGCTTGGTGTAAACTGGAAGATTAAGTCGGCTTCATCGGGGAAATCAGGTGGATAAATAATACGTAGCAGGACGCAAATGCTTTTCTCTCTTTTTAGTTTAGTTATCTGAAGGCAATCACAGTGGACCTTTTGCGTTTCCGAGTGGATTTGCAATTTTTGACACAACACTTCTAAACCTCATCTAACCTATCAGGGACAAATGTGAAGAAAAAAGAGGCGCTCTGTCATACGCAGACCCTTTTTTCGATTCTCAAATCTAATATTTTCGAAGCTATATCTGACAGTATATTTTTCACCACTAGGGTCTAGGGTCTCTAGGGTCTCCATAAAATCCGTTTTAACGTAAAAAAAAACTGAACGACGATGTAACATCGTTATTTCGACTACTCTACTTCTATGGATCAAGAATATTTACCTTCTTTAATGCTACGTCGTCATATCTCAAATATTCAAACTTTTCTCCATTACCTTCTTTATCTGTAAAATAAATTTTAGAAATATATCCGAAATATTATAGAAATATTTTTTATCCACTCATACCATAAATAATATAGTTTGTAAACTTCAACAGCATTTTGCGAAGTCTGAGTTCTGTTGAGATGTGACTATGTTGCATTCAAGCAGCGATGTATATTCTCTACGCTAACGGAATGACAAACTTACTGTTCTGTACCTGTGGCAAAGGGCATACAAATATAAACCAGCCTATAAAATCAATGCGCCACATTGTTTGTATGAAAGTTTCAACGATTTTTTGAGGTTGTTTTCTTTACCATAATGTCCTTTTGGTTGTAACTTCGTATTGTTGTTAATCTTTTTTATGCACTTGTTGGGGTTTACAATAAGTATTAAGTGTGTGATGGTGGCAAGAGATTTATTTACTTTTTTTCTTGCACACTTGACCGCACATTTTGGTTAGGAACTCACAGCATTGTGGCAGTAAAGCGTATAGAGTTCATGCATGATTTTCAACATTGTGATAAGTATTTTTAAAGACATCAGCCAAGTACGTAGGGCTCAGTGTATAACTTTAAAACTACACGTTTTTATTTTATTCTTTTCCTTTTCCTTTTCTTTTTATACCCTTCACCACAGGTGGAAAGGGTATATCTAAGTTTGTCATTCTGGATCCTTATACATAGAGAAGTTGATTAAGCGATGTCCGTCTGTCCGTCTGTCCGTGTTAGTGTGGTAATGTCATTTGCCAAGTCACCAGAAGAGATACAAAAAATTTAAGCACACGAATCTGTCAGGCATAGTTTCGAAAATTTTGGTATTGCAATTCAGCAACATCGTATCATTGCTTTGGAGGCTACGGGCCAAAAACCACGCCCACCTATATTTTTTTTACGTTTTTTTAAATTTTTTTCGGCTTTAATGATTCTGTTTTGCCTTTTTTTGTCAAATAAATATTAGACTGCGACAGGTAGATCGCAAGGAGTGCATACAGATCTCGGGGGATCAATAACCCCCTGCGAGGGGCGATTTTTGTTTGTTTTTAGATTGGTAGGGTTTTTCTGCTTTGATTTATATTAGAGACCTTAATAGAAAGCAATATGCATAGAGGTAGCCAATGGACCCACAGGGTACCCACTGATAAATAAGAGCAGTTAAAAAGACCCCCATGTGTCAATATGAGGAAATTTTTTTTTTGTAAGGATTTCTTTTTGCTTTAGTGTGACCATATAATATTTACAAAAAAATTTACAAATCATTTTCAAAAAGATATTTTATAGAAAAATATTCGAGAAAAAATTTTTTTAAAAAATTTTCCAAAAAATTTTCGAATAAAATTTTGCAAAAAATTTTACACACAATTTTCGAAAAATTAAAACAAAAATTTCAATATTTCTTTGAAAATGAAAATCATGACTGTAACATAACATATATTTAATATTAAGAATATACATATGTATGTATGTGTGTATATAGAGTAACATATTTTTTGGAATGCGTTTGATTTTTTTTTAATAGATGGTATCTCTGTTTTAAAATCTAGGTGCATTAAACACATAGACATTATCAGGATACCGACTACAAGCTGTAAAAAATAAAATAAACGATTATTTTGAAGCCAGCAAAGCTACACGGCTACACGACCACCGTTGTGGCTGTCGTCAACTTAGGCTAATTTCTATTTTATTCAACAGAAGAAAATGTCACAAAATTGTAAATTACAAATTCATATACAAACAAAAAGTTTTGGAGGAAATATTTATAAGGTTTTGAAAAAGTTATTTAATTTTATAAAAGGAAAATAAGTATTTCTACAACAGAGTTTAAGATGTAGCTGTCAGCTTCAATATCATTAAGTAGCTGACAACACGGCGATAATTGTAGCAAACGGAATTTGTTTTCATTTGTCTTCTATTTCTTCAACTCACGAATAATGATTTTTTCTCATACGACTTTATTTAAGTAAAGAGTCAACAATATGGATAATGCTGTACATGTCTATATAAATAAAATCACCGTGGTGAAGGGTATAGAAGATTCGGCACGGCTGAGTATAGCACTTTTACTTGTTTAGTTTTTAAATTCAATTTTTCAGGAGAATCAAATGGGAGTGGTCTTGGACCTCGCAGAAGCGTAATTGATGTCGAGAACTGGGTTTATCTGCTTGTACATAAGTCTAGCTTAGAAAAAAGCCATCGAATTTTTTATATTTGATATTTCGGAGACATTTAAAAAATAAAGGCGTAGACTTTAAGAGATCCATCTCTTACTTGCTCAACTGTGTAAATTGTTGTACTAATTAATTTAGCTACAACGTTATTATCCCAGATAGGAATTTTTTTTTTAAACGGCTCTCCTTTAAAATTTTCCTTTTTTACCTTTAGGACCCTTTGTATTTGCGGTCACAAAAAAGCTACAATCACATATTTCTTAACAACAACATCGCCTGTGTAAATTTCAAGTGACTACCTATAACCTGTAAATAATAATAAATAAGACAAAATCGCGACTTCTATGGAAAACCCTTCCATTTTTATTAATTTTATTTTTGTAATTTGTTTTATACTAGACATTGTATGACATACTCTGTGTAAATTGAAGGTATCTGCTTGTTACACTACTTTGCTAAACAATCGACACTAATATGGAGTTGCTGGTGCACATTTTCAAGATCTTACCACTTACAGTTCAATATATACAGGCACCATGAGCTCTTCGTTAAAATCCACATTATCTTATTGCGAAATTTCCCGACTCTACCTACTACAGTTCTCAAGGTTCACGATAAAAAAAATTATTTTGTATTAGACTTTGTATACTAATGTGAGGCTAACTGGTGCAAAATTTCAACTCTACCTATTATAGTTCTCTAGGTATCTGGTAATAATTATTCACTTTGTATGGGAGGTACCACGTCCACTATTCCAATGCCGCCAGTTTGTCGCTATATTGCAGACACAGGTAGATTCAATATCATTTCAATTTAAATTAGTAACTAAAGTCAATTACAACTACTTGTAATTTGGCAATAATCATTACTTTTAATTGAACAAAATTATATTATAGTCCATTATTTTCCATTACATATAATTATAATTATTTTTTTTTAATTACAATTGCATGTAAATTGTAAAAGTAATTGTAATTTTTCAATTACAAATTATATGCAATGTGTAATTGAAATAATCTCAATTATAATTACAAATAGTTGAATGTAATTGTAATTGAAAAATTCGAATTCCAATTACTTATAATTGCGTAATTGCATGTGTAGTTAATTAGAAACTGTAATTGAAAAATTTTAATGACATTTACATAAAATTGCATAATAAATTACAAACTGTAATTGACATCCCTCAAGTCTGCTACATTAAACATATTAACATGGGAGTTGAGATCAAAAAATTTCCAAATTCTATATATTACAGTTGCCAAGTAACAATATGAAAACTATTTACTTTGTATGGGTAGTGCCACGCCTACTTTAAATATCCAAAAAAATACACCCAATTTTACCCACCGTATATCTGGTAACAAACTGTGAGAATTCTAGGAAAATCGGTTCATCGGCGCGACATGTCGCAAGGCATTTTGGGCTTTATATATATACTAGCTATCCCCGGTACGTTTCGCTACACCTATCCACAAAAAATATAATAAACACTTGGAAGAAAAGCATGGTCAATCTTTTACTCGAAAACTTACACTAATCTGACGGAAAAACTATTTCAGTTGAAATGAAAGGTACGACGCACAGTGTTGTGAGCGTGGCCATATCTAGAAAAATCCAATTATTGAAATTAAAAAAATGGCTAATGGCATTTAATAAAAGACACTTTTACTAATATGCGTAAAAAAAAAATAGATTAAAATAATAATTTTTTCTAAAGATATGACTCTGAAATTTGGCACATATATTTAGGTTGGCGAAACGTAACAAAATTTAAAATTTAAAAAAGTTCGGAGCAAGGATTCGTGTCCTTCCCGTATATCCTGAAATTTATAAGTGTCATAAAAGTTAGCAAAAATGATAACTTTATGAAATTGGAATTATAGTAATTGGATGTGATATTTTTAATGATATTACCAAATTTGATTCAATTCAGATAAAGCCCACGTTAGGCTAAAAAATATATTTTTACAAAAAATTAAAAAAAAATTAAAAATTAAATAAAATTTTTTTAATTAATTCCGAGGACAAGACACTTATATTTTTTTCAATTAGATGAATGCACGCTCTCACCTTCAATATATCCTTAAACTTAAGTATATACATATTTTTGCCTATTTTTTCGGGTCCTTCGAAGCTGACTGTTTTTTTTTTTTTAAGTACATATTTTGTCTAAAAACTTCACAATCTTTTTTACAGTGTTGTTATAAATGTTTGAATTTTAGGATTTTTTCATTGTTTCTGCTACATTTCTGAATAAAATAAATATAGTCATGCATTTTTATTGAAAAATGAATTTTTGATATTAATTTTTCCAAAGCCAATTTTTGTTACTTAAAAATTAGGAAAAAATTATCAAAATAATTCGTGTAGAGCCGTGTAACTTTTTGTAGGTATAACGCACATGAACAACTGAACCACCTCTGGAATCGTGGGAGTCTCAGCTTTCATCATGTACTTTATTGATAAATTTGAAAGTTTTTGATTTGATTTGGTTCTGATTTTTTCTCCCTAGACAGTTTATTGTGCGACACTAAAAAAATAACAATAATTTAAATTGGTGCACTTAAGCCCAGCTAAATTTTTATTTTTATAAATTAACATACTTTTTGTTATAAAATGAAAGAAAAAATATCCCGGTAATACTTGAAAATTTTTTTTTCTTCACTATTATATGTTTGCTTATCACAGCAAGTTTTGTTTTGTTTTATTAATATCATTCTTATAATGATGCATACACTGTTACCGACATACTTATGTAATTAAAAATGCCGTTTATATACTGAAAACATAATACAACAACTAATCTAGTACCAATTTGATTTATTTGCCAACTAAATTCAATTATTCATCCCTACCAAGTACATGCTCATTTTTATTCCTTTTTTTATACAAAATTGTGGTTTGTAATAACTTTTTTAAATTTTAAATTTTAAATTTTGTTACGTTTCGCCAACCTAAATATATGTGCCAGATTTCAGCTCTTTACAATAACTTTTTCTATTTATGGCCACTTGTTATATGAAGTCACGACACTGTGCGACGCCCACTGTACCCATCCAATCTGTTTTTTTGCTAGACTATGCGTAGTAACACGATACTAATATTTTACTTTTTATGGGCGGTACCACTCTCACTATCCTAATCTAGTCTGTATATTGTTAGATTATGCATAGTAGTATGAGGGTTACTTGTGCCAAGTTTAAAGACGACGTATTTTAGTTCTCAAGATACACAATAATAATTTTTCATTATATATGGGAGCTACCATGCCCACAGTCTTAATGCAGCTTATATTTTGCTAGACTAAGTACTTTAGACTGAGGATTACTTGTGCAAAGTTTCATGACTCTACTGATAGTAGTAGTAGTTCTCTAGGTGCATGGTAAAACTTTTTCAAATTGTGTGGGAGGTACCACGCCCACTATTCCAATTCCTCCTGTGTTTCAGTAAACGAAGTATATTAATAAGCGGGTTACCGGTGCAAAATTTTAAAGAACTACCTGTTATAGTTTTTTAGCTACTTACCAAAGTGGGTGCGGCCAATTTATCTTTACCGAGAAACCTAAGTTATGATGAAGATTTCAAAAAAAAAATTGGCCAAATCGGTGGATCCGTTCTTAAGTCAAACGATTACCAATGAACGACATTTGATTTTATTTATATATATATATATATATATATATATATATATATATATATATATATATATATATATATTACAACTGGCTTAAAGATCTATATCAGTTTATAGATCTTTTAAGCCAGTGGGAACAAAAAATTTAAATATTTTATTTTTTAACACCTGTATTCCTGAAACGAAGAAAATTATGTTCCCTAAAATTGTTTGTTTTTTATTCTTATAAAATTGGATTGTATATATACGTAAAGAATATTTAAACAAATACTATACATTTTCCGTGAATGCTCTTTAAAAAAATATAATATGGATCATTACATTTTTACAAGTAACGACAAAGCTATACGTGTGCATTCACTATGGAGAACATTTATGAATGCGCTACTAATGGCTACCGTTCCAGCTCTCTAGATTTTACCCCTTAAGACTGTTTCTTGTTTCGAATTTTGACGAAATAGCTGGGTGGTAAGAACTTTGCGTCAAATAATAAATAACTTTGTCATTAAAACAAACGTCTATTTGAGGGCCTTGAAGCATTTTATCATAAAACAAGAAAGACTTTGGACTAAATGTATCATTTTATAAAAATTATATTGAGAAATAAAAGGTTTTTTTTTTTGCCGAAAAAAATCTTTTATTCAAAAAGTTACGGAATTATCAAACAATCCTCGTGTATTACTTGTTGTTATGCTTATATCATCAAATATTTGCCCACTTTTATGTTTGCACTTCAACAATAACTTATTTTCAAAATGTTTAAAATAAAATAAAAAGTTCAAACTTGCAGTTTCGTTATACATAAATCCTAATATCTTAAAAACAACTTGGTTTTATGAAGGTAATAAAAAAAACGTCAAAATAACTAAAGATGTTTTATATAGAGGTATAAAACTTTAAGTTGACATTACTTTTCAAGATGGCGATCGATTTAACAGCTGTGATTTATTCTCAGTTTGGTTTGGCAATTTATCATGAATAGACTCACACCTGAACAAATAATGGTTATGTGCGGAAAATGTATCGCGCACTACTTCCATTTTATCGTCGACAAAATCGTCCATCAGAGCAGTTACGTTGGCTACGTCAACAAACAAAACTGCCTCATTTGGAGTGAAGGTAATCCTCAAGTGTATGTCGAAACACCGTTACACCCAGAAAAACTGACTGTTTGGTGCGCTTTATGGGCTGGTGGAATCATTGGTCCGTACTTTTTCAAAAACGATGGTGGCCAGAACGTTACAGTAAATGGTGATCGGTATAGAGCCATGATTACTAACTCTTTCATTCCTGAATTGAATAATCATGATGTCCAGGAGATGTGGTTTCAACAAGACGGCGCTCGTGCCACAATAGATTTATTGAAAGACACGTTTGGTGACCGCCTAATTTCACGTTTTAGACCTGTGAATTGGCTTCAAAGATCTTGTGATTTAACACCGCTAGACTACTTTCTGTGGGGTCATTGGTCTATGCGGACCATTTGGAAAACAACATTCGCCGTGTTATTGCCGATATACGGCCACAAATGTTGGAAAAAGTCATCGAAAATTGGACGTCCAGATTGGACTACATCCAATCGGATAAATCTTTCGGATAAATAAAATTCATGTCAATCGCATAATCTATCATTGTTTTATTGCAACTTAAAGTTTTATACCTCTAAAAAACACCCTTTATAAAAACACTTATCCAACCTTAAGTTTTTATTAATATTTTAAGTTTATTTTCTTTTTAATTTTAGCGATGTCCAACTTTTGAAACGCCACTTTATAGACCATAAATAAAAAAAAATTATATGAGAAGCTGTTTCTTTTCATTCATAGCAACAATAAACGAAAAACAAACTTTTTCAATATGTTTGCTTTTTAAACGACCTTGAGGTATCAAAAAAAAAAAAGAGATAAATAACATGTTTTTGATGCTCTCAAAAATAATGCAGTTTACAAAGTTTTTTTCTTAAGAAAAAGAAGCTTTAAGTGCTTTAGAAAGTTTTTAAAACAATCACCTTTCAGCAGCTTGTAAAAAATAAGTATTGAATATTGAAAATTGAATATTTTGTTTGAAATTGTTACGAAACTAATGCATCTCGGGATAACACACTTTACGAAAAAATATATAAAAATAACATAACAGGTAAATCTGTTATGGTTGGTCGTGCCGAATTTTAAATACCCTTTACCAGAATAAAATATTCATAAAAGATCCAAAACAATGCAAATTAATATCAGAAATCATTTGCGTAGAAAAAATGTGGTTCAAATTATGAGGGATGCGGGTTCGGAATCTTGTGATACTAGGCTTAAAAGTTCTGCGATGTAGTTTTGAGGCAAATAAAAAAATATTTTCGTGACTCGTATCAAGGTTAATCGTCAAATTTGTGAAACTTTATACAATATTGTTCTATAATATGAACCGTTTTCTCTGAAAGCGATGTTAGTCCATTTTGACAAAAAATTAGTTAATGATTAAAATTAATAAAATTTACTATAACATATATTATAGCTATCTCCGGTGCTCTTCGCTACATCCATCCACAAAAAATACAATAAACACTTGGAAGAAAATTATGGCCAATCTCTAAATCGAAAAACGCACGGTAGTGTGACAACAAAACTGTTTCAATTTATATGCAAGGTACGACGCCCTCTGCTCCCATCCAATTTGTTTTTTGTTAGACTATGCGTATTAACACGATAATAATATTTTACTGTATTTTTCTAGATTATGCGTATTAGTGTAAGGGTTACAAATTTCAATACTCTACATATTGTAGTTCTCTAGGTACACAGTAATAATTATTATTGTGTACCTAGAGAACTACAGAATCCGCCATGCTTATTTAAGCTTTAATTTTTCTTTTTTTATATGAATTTTAGTAAAAATCACACTCGATATGTACTGCTTAATTTCAGCTTAATTATGTTTGATTTTTTTCTATTTATTTTATTTTTAGTTTTAGTAAAAATCACACCCGATATGTACTGCTTAGTAGCTCAATTATGCTTGATTTTTTTCTTTTATTTTTTATTATTAATTTTAATAAATATCACACCCGATTTGTAAGTCACAGCTGATTAGACGCGAGAACTCAGTGTTTGGCCCGGCCGAACTTGACGCCGTTTTTACCTGTTTTGTATATGTTGGTGTATAATTTTACTAATTAAGCGTAAAGAGCTATATTTACATCATTGGTGTCTTTGGTGACCGCCACTGAAATTTTCCGGCAAACATTTTCGTAGAATATTTTAATACTCAAGTGTCCTTTTTTAAAGGATATTTTTTGATTTTCTCGAAAAAAGGGACCAGTGAGAGGGTTAAGATCTTCCACAAAAACAATACAACTCTGATCATAAGAATTCTCTCAGACATTAACTTACAGGATTTTTTTCATATAGTATAATGCTCCCTTCGACCAAAAAATGAAAACTTTGACCCACTGTAAAGAAAAACTCAGACGTGCTGGACCATAAATTTGTTCTACAAAAATGATCTACTCAACATACCCTTTCAGAATTATGGGCTCGCTATTCTCTTCCATTCAAAAAGTCTTAATTTGTTGGACAGTGTAATTTTTCACTTTCCATGGGAGCTACCACGCCCACTGCCCCAATCCAGTCCAAATTTTCCTAGGCTATGCATTAGTAATTGTTGTTAATTTTCGATTCTCTTTTGCGAGAACAAAATTAACTTCTGCGTTTATGCATTTCATCACACCTTACGCCTGCATTAAGTGAGGGCAAAACACCATCCAATTGTAAAAGGACAGTAAGGGAAAAAAACGTGGTTTGTTTGTTGGTGTTTTGTTGAAGCTTTAATATTTTGTAATATTATTCTATTAACATGCATACTTCTCATTGTGTTTTGTAGAATTTTATTACTTATAGAGTATTTTGGGATTCTCAAAAATTAGGAAAAAGGTTTCGTGATGATGTGGCCTGAGCAACCAGTGAAATACGTATAGGGACTAGCTCTTTTCCCCCAACAAATAAATTGCATTTTTATTATAAAACGTTATGGGTAATTAGCATAATATTAAACAATTAATATTTAAATTCCCAAAAATTTTATAAAAAATAAAATTGTTAATATATCGTATTATATTAAAGTTAATCTCTGTTGTTATGGTGCATAAATGATAAATATATTTTTTGAAATTTATAAACACATGCGTGTACGTCTACAAAATGAAAGAAATTGTACGTAGCGTATACGTACCCATGCACAGTGATTTAAAAACATTTTATTTCGGAAATAATTGGGTAGCTCATGAACCACTTAAGATAACTTAATGAAATTTCACAAACGCAAAGCGGAGGTGTTTTCAAGTAGACCTCTGAACGGCCATCCATCTAGCTTGAAGCAGAGATTGTGGGTAAGCCCCAAAACTTGTGTACCTCTGGCTAATTTTTTAAAATTTAAACAAAAGTTTTTTCCTTAAGTTTAAAATTCTACAAAACATAATGAGAAGTGTTTTGTTGAAGGTTTAATATTCTGTAGTATTATTCTATTAACATATACACTTCGCATTGTGTAATAATAAGGAGTAATGCATAACTTAGCATCCATCCAAATAAAGAAAACTTTAGTGAATAACACAGTGTAACAAATAACAACTTTTTGAAAAATACACGAACTTGACAATAAAGGTTCGACTCTTATATAAAAGGACCCTATACTTAGTTTGGCGATTTTGGTTAGCAGCTTTTTATTTAAGGGCCTCGAAAGATTCGGAAAATCAGTAGGCCCTTCAAAAAAGGTGTCATCATTTTTTGTCTAATATCTCATTCACACTAGGTTATAGCGCTTAACTTTGTTCGGCAATAATATAGCTGAGGCTTCGTTGAAAATAATCTATTAACATTTTATGCCAAAAAAAAAATAATTTATTTCTGCACTTTTTTTGAATAAAAAAATTAAAGATATTTTTTTTTCCTTTTTTTCAGCATAACTTACAGAGAAACCTTAAAGTTTCACTAACAATATATGGGAAAATTGTAGCCACGGTAAAACTGGACAATTTTTGTGAACATACCAATATAATCTAGACATGTCTAGGCACCCTAAATTGCTCATTAAGACCTTAAAACTTAAATTTACTGAGAATTTTCATTAAAAAACCACAACAAACAGAGTCCAAATGCAAAAGATGTATAGGTCAGTAAAATAATTCTTGCATAAAAAACCGACTTCAAAACAGATAGAAGGGCACTAATTCTAAATTAAAAATTTAAGCAGTAATCTGTAATTAGATTTAAACCAAATAAAAAATGCGCCAAAATTAGAGGGGAAAAAGTAAAGACTATGTGAATGTCAAGCCTCTCCGTATTACTGTTCAAAAGTTAAGCTATTTTCACCAGCATCCGTCTTTTATGGGGACACCATTCAAACATCTGTCTATAACGGTTTCACAGATAGGGTCACATATACCAAATAACATCACCTAGTGGGACACCCTTTAATATACAATTTTAAATTAAAGACCTGTTGTTATAGAGGACTTGGCCATATAGATTCTTTGTAAATTCCAACTATCTGTCTATAATGGCTCAAAACTTTGACTTAACTTAAAAGATAGGGCCATATAATCAAATTACATAATTTATGGCGACACCCTTTAATTTATAAATTCAAATTGTATACTTGCTATAGTGAACTTTGCAATACAAGTTCCTTGTAAATTTCTGCTGTCTGTTTATAACAGTTCAAAAGTTTGGCCACATACTTAGAATTACATTAACTATTGGGTCACCCTTTTATTTCCAAATTTAAATTTTATACTTTTTGTTATAGGTGACTTAACACAACAGGTTCTTTGTAAATTTCAGCGGTCTGTGTACAACTGTTCAAAAGTATGGCCATATACATCAAATTAAATGAACTATTGGAGCACCCTTTATTTTAAAATTTTCACTATTTATACATTTTATTATAACGGTTATAGTAATCGATATTCTGTCAAATTTTCAAGGTTTTGTCTATAACGGTTCAAAAAATAGGCCCATATAGGTCAAATTACGTCACGTATGGGGACACCCTTTAAATTTTAAACTTGTTTTTTTTATTAATTTCTGCTATTGGGAACTATAGCGTCACGCAATTTTTTAAAATTTTAATTTGGTGCCCATTACGGTTCTTAATACACGTAAAAAACATGTACGTTGTATGGGGACACCCTTTATTTTTTAATATAATGAACTGATTTTAAAACGGGACCACACTGAAAGCATAACCTTTCAAATAAAGAATAAATTTTTAAAATCGGTTCAGAATTAGCTGAGTTCTGCGGTTACATACATAAAAAAAGTAACATTCAGACGGATAGATAACCTCCTTCTTTTTTGAAGTCGGTTAAGAAATAGGATATCATAAATTTTAATTTTTATATTATATTTCATATAAAAATTAGGAGATAAAGCTTTTTGCAAATTGTTTTACACTTTTAAACACTATTTCTTTATAGTATATAGGGTACTACCAAGCAAACATTTTTTCTCTATTGTTATTCTCTTCCTATATTTGCTTTTATTTGAAAATGTATATCTGTCTTGCTATTAGCCAACCTATGGTTAGCAATTAACAACAATTAGATATTTTTGTTTTTCTTTTTTTTAACAAATGTATATTTTTGATTATTAACACAATAGTGTTGAAATTGACAATGTCAAAGTCGTGCCCACTCTGCGAAATTATATGAATTTAAATTTTATTTATTAATTATTTAGGCTTAAGTTCTTAATTATAAGACTTAAAATAAAAGCAACTCCAGAGGGTTTATAATGAAAGCAGAAATGGGCGTTTTAAGACGTTATTTGCGGAGACATTTGGGGTATTCAAACGGTGTCTTATCGAGTCATATTGTCATAATGTCATAATATTTTAAAACAGTTTTAAAAAATTGTTGTTGGGTTGTGTGTAAAAAAGTCGTAAAAAATTAAGACTTTTCTACATACATATGATTATTGTTTTGTCATAAATTGGCAAAAGAATTCGGAGTTAAGCGATTAAAGCTATTAAGTTAAGCCGGCGATGGTAAAAACAAGCTGCCGTCAAAAACATCTAAAAGCAGAAATTATTATTAAAAATAAAAAAATTAATTAAAAATAACACACTAAATTACAATGCTCGTTCACAGCAGTCATATTTTTTCGTTTTATTATTTTATGACATATGACTTTAGAACGACCGTTTGAATTGCTCATTAAGACTTTAAAACTTAAAACATTAAAAAACCCTGTTATTTAAACTATAAATGTATAGGTCACTAAAAACCTGGCGTTTTATGGTAGAAAGTCCTGTATAAAGTGTCTAGACAAAATCAGATTGGATTGGCATGTTCACAAAAGTTGTTCAGTTTTACCTTGGCTACAATTTGTCCATATATTGTTAGTGAACATTTATAAGTCCCTGAAAGTTATGCTGTAAAAATTAAAAAATAAAAATGTTTGAATCAATTAATAACTACAAAATTAAGAATATTTTTGGGTGTTAAACACCTTTTCTGCAAGGTGGCCTAGTCCTAGAATTTTTTGTGGACTTCATAATGCGGCTCATAATAATATTTCATAAACAATTAAAATATAAATTGAAACCAAATAAGCGATTATTATCATTATGATTTATTTTATTTATAAACCATAGAAAATGTTTGTGTGGGGCTTATCTTGCTGAAAAAAGAAAAGAAAACCAATTTATTTTCTATAATATATATAAAAATATATTAAAGTCAACAAAATCCTAAAAGATTGACATGAAAATAGATAACATTATACAAAACTAAGAGTAAATATTTTATATATGTATGAGTTTAAAAAAAATGGTATGAATATTAATGCAAACTGACTGACAACCATGTGCACTTCTGCACTAAGAGAAATAGTTTTTAAATGAGCAAAGAAACGTTAGAATTGCTACTTAAAAAAATAAGTAAATTCATAAGAAAATTCATATCTGTTTTAATATATTTAAAAAGAGTTATTTTATTAGTGGAACGAACACATTGAAATAAACATACGGAAAGTAAAAAAAAAAAATCTTGCAATCAATAGAATATCGTCAAAGGCTACATACTGGATTTATACAATAATAACTTATCCATCTGTGGTTTTTACCGACGTTAAACGTGAATCACGTCAAGTTTTTTCTGCATTTTATTTAACATTTCTCAATTTCAGACTAACTCCATTTGAACCATAAAAAGATACACAATCGAGCAAAGCGGCAAGAAATGGCAACAGTGGATGATCAATATTCGAAGAAAATTATCTTCAGTGATGAGGCACATTTTCACCTCAGTGGATTCGTCAATAAGTAGAATTGCCGCATTTGGGCGAATGATAATCCAAGAGTGTTTGTCGAATAACCAAAGCACCCACAAAGAGTGAGTGTTTGGTGCGGTTTATGGGCTGGCGGCATCATCGGGCGGGGCGTATTTTTTTCAAAATGAGGCCGGTCAGGCAGTTACTGTGAATGATGTTCGCTATCGTGAAATGATAACGAACTTTTTATGGCCCGAATTGGAAGATATGTATGTGGACGATAAGTCATTTCAACAGGACGGTGCCACAGCTAACGAAACGAGGGTTCTTTTACGCGACAAATTCAATGACCGTGTTATCTCACGTGGTGGCGATTGGTAATTGGCCGCCAAGATCATGTGATTTGACACCGTTGGACTTATTTCTTTGGGGTTATTTGAAAGGTGAAGGTGTACGTCGATAAGCCAGCAACAATTAAAGAGCTCAAGGATGAGATAATTCGGCACATTAACGACATAGAACCTCAATTATGCCTCAGCGTCATCAAATATTTGGAGCATCGGATGGAGGTGTGCCGCCGAGGTCAAGGTGGCCATTTGGCCGTTATTTTCTTCTCTACATAATTGAACCATACCAATATTACAAAAATAAAAAGGAATGACAATGATTTCTTAAATAATTTGTATTTTATTCAAAATCCACATAGGCCCTTAAAATTTAAACACTCTTTATTTAGTAAGGACGTTTGCGAAGCTCAAATACCGGTGGAATGCATGAGTATAACAAAAATAGTCGAAAGACTGCAGCGGTCACTGATTGCTGAAGGCGTTATACACGTTTTACACAATGAGCATATGGAAAACGATATCAGCATTTTTACTGATTGTCCTCTTATAGACCGTAGCTGGACCGTAGAGGAAGAATTGCTTCGGTTGCTGCATACGTTGGATTACCTGCTAAAAACTCTAGTGCATAGAGGAACGATTTTTATTGCACTTGACAATTAGTCGATTATAAACGTGAACGTGTACTCCAAACAAGTGCTGGAATGTGTTTTAAAGCTTAACTGATTCGCTTCGGTTAATTAATTAATTAATTAATGTGGGTTAATGACCCCATAGGCACAGCCGGAAATAAAGCACCAAACCAACTAGCATAGACGAAGGGAGGCCACTAGGTTTAGGCATGCTCGAATGGTTCTCAAGGAGTCTCTTTACAGGAAGGCCAGTAAGGGGTCTTACACTAAAAAACGTTTGGACAGGTTATGCAAATTTCAAGAATTATCTACTCAAGATAAAAATCAAAGGAGATGAAACTTGCAGACGTTAGCGTACATTGTGTGTGAATGTCCGCGCTGGCTGGAATAAGACTTATAACTACGAACAGAAACTTGTTAAATGTAGATACCATCGGGGATCTAAGCCTTTGGCAAAATGCTAGCAATTACTAGAGACTCCGTGTTAAAAAAAGGGACGACAGTCTGAAATACCTAAAGTCAAGAATAAATGTTGGTGGTAGAGAGTAAAGGCTGGACTAAATGAAAGCAAGTTGGCACTAAATTACTAAACGGTTGTCTATAATTATTGTAATCGGAAGGGGTTCGAAAAGGGACCCATTAAGAAAGCGGACTGCTTCGATATCCCTCCTACATTGATATAATACAAAACTCGACGTGGCTTGGAAACGACGGCTTGACATCAAAAGCATTTGCCAACTCACTCATACCTAGACTTTTTTCTCAGTGTAATATCTTTTGCACCCTTCTATTCTAGATAATTTTTTTTCCATATTCCACAAATATTATATTTAACAAAAATGAAAACTTACTCTCCAGTAAATGTATTACGAAACTCAAGTCAAAAGTGATTTATTACTTTCGCTCGTACTTTCATATGAACGAGTAATAAAAAGCTGAAAGAACAATGAATAAAAAATGCATTAAAAGTACTGATCTGATTGTGGTCTTTTTTCTTAAACTACAAGTTAAAATTTCCCTGAGCCCTTAAAAACTAATAATAATAATATGTGTTACGAGAGAAGTAAATTGCATAGAATTTCATAAACTATAAAAATATCCAGGGCAAGTTTTTTTACATTTTAACTACATTTAACTGTGAAGAGAAAATAACTGAAATTATCATAAATTATAATATTAAATTCCCATAAAAATATCCAATTACAAAATAGTAGTTTTCAAATAATGTAGAGAAAAAAATGGAGAAATAAAGGATTTTAGCCATTATAGCATTCAAGGACTAAACTGGGTACTAAATACTTAAACCTTTTATATTTATGTTGCATAAATGTGTTTTTGCATTTGTGTATGTATGTGTATGTAAAAGTAATTGAAGGTAAATGTATGCGTATTTTGAGAAAGTAAAGATACTCGGACTAACAAAGTGTTAAGTAAAATTGAAAGCCTTACTAAAAAAATACATACATAAATAATATGCAAGCATAACAATACATACATACGTACAAACAGACATACATACATATATATGTATGTATTCAGGCTTTTATCTATTGACATGTCAAACGAAATGAATTACGTCACACTAACCCTATTACAGTGGGTAACAAGAAGGTTTATTTTTTATTTATTTTTTTAATTTATTTATTTTATTATTATTATTATTATTATTATTATTATTATTATTATTATTATTATTATTATTATTATTATTATTAGTCTACGGATACAATCCTTACAGACAATTTATATACATATTAACTTAATGTTAAGAAAAAAAGAAATATTTTAATAAAGAATTTAGAAAAACAATGATATTATGTTGAATTACTTTTACATTCATAAAAAAAAATCAACAAAATTATACAAACTATTAAATTGACGAAATATAAGCGTAAAAGGATCAGCTAGAGCATGATTTGTTTTAAACACTTTGAGAAACAGAGATTTGTAATGCCGAGTATTGCGACTCGGAGCATTAAATTGTATATTACTCAGCAGAAATTTACAGCAAACATTACCATTTATAAGGTTCAACATTAAAGAAACATTAAGCATAGTCCGACGGCTTTTTATTTCAAGATTCCAATGAAGATCACGTAAACAGAAAAGAAAAAAACTGTTTTTGCACTGACTCAATATATTGGCAATAAATATTGTAATAAAGCAGTCAAGTGCGAGTTAGTCTCACATACGTAGGGTTCCGTACTATGTTTAGTACGCCTTTAAAAATTCAAGTTGTTAATTTTTTCATGTCTTATGGGGCACCCTTTATTTTTAAAATCAAAGTCATATTCGCGAAAATTGCATCGCTATTGGAACACCCTTTAATTTTAGGAATTGTTGTTATAACAACCATACACCTTCTATAAAAATATCAATCCTACCTATTTCGGTTCAAAAAATAAGGTAATATAAAATTTCGGTTCAAAAAATAAGGTAATATAAAAACATGTCACTGATGGATCAGCCTTTAGTAATTAGTAATTGTTACAGCGGCCGAATTACAACACCTACTGTAAACAATTCAAGCGTCTACCTATTACGGTTCAAAAAATGAGGCTATTTAAGTAAAAATCATGTATCTGTCGCAACACCCTTTAATTTTGTTATTTTTTATGGCGGCCATGGAAATTCTCTTTCTATGAATATATCAAGAGTCTACATATTACTATTAAAAAAATAAGTTACTATACGTGAAAAACATGTCACTGTCAGAACATTCTTTAACTTTTTGTAATTGTCATAACAGCCATGGCAACACATCTTCTATACAAATTGGAAGAATCTACTTATTACGGTTCAAAAAATATGTCGTTTTACATGCAAAAGACGTCACTGTCGGAAAACCCTTTAAATTTTTATTGTTTTTATAGGGGTCATAGTAACACACCATTTGTGAAAATTTCAAGAGTGTATCTATTATGGTTAAAAAATTAGTCAATGTTTATGCAAATCATATCACTGTCGGCACACCCTTTAATTTTTACTATTTGTTATAGTGGCCAGTAAAAACTGTAAAAACTGCAAGAGGCTACCTATTATCGTTCAAAACTTAGGCCATATACATACATGCAAATCACGTCACTATCGGAACACCCTTTAATTTTATGTTTAATATTGTATACTGGCTTATAACGCATAGATTAAATTACTGTCTGCAAATTTTAAGTGGTTGCCTCCTATACCTCAAAAAATAAAGACATAAAGGCAAATAACACGTCACTTTAGGAACACCCTATAAGTTTCAATATTTATTGCTATAGTGGCTACAGTTACACATCTTCTGTGAAAATTTCAAGAGTCTACCTATTATGGTTCAAAACTTAGGCCTTATACATGCAAATCACACCACAATCGGAACACCCTTTAATTTTTAGGTTTATTTTTTAGACTTGTTTATAAAGTGAACTAAGTTTTAATGACTGTTTGTAAATTCTTAGTGTATGCCTCCTACAGTGCAAGCAATAAACACATATTCGTGAAAAGCACCTCTCTATCGGCACACCCTCTAAGTTTTAATATTTGTCGCTATAGCGGGCCACAGTTATACACCTTCTGTGAAAATTTCAAGAGTCTACCTATTATGGTTCAAAACTTAGGCCTTATACATACAAATCACACCACTATCGGAACACCCTTTAATTTTTAGTTTTATTTTTTTATAGTTGTTTATATAGCGAATTAAGTTTTAATTACTATTTGTAAATTTCAAGTGTATCCCACCTACAGTTCACGAAATAGGCACATATTCGTGAATAACACCTCTCTATCGGAACACCCTATAAGTTTTAGTATTTGTTGGTATAGCGGCAACAGCTATACATCATCTGTGAAAATTTCAAGAGTCTACCTATTACGGTTCTAGAGATAAAAGGCGCTGACAGACGGACAGACATTGTAGCGAAAACAATAGGGTAACGTTTTTACACGTTGTGTACGGAACCCTAAAAAACTGTTTTTGCACTGAATTGGCAATAAATATTGTAGTATATCAGTCAAGAGCGAGTTAGTCTCACACACGTAGGGTTCCGTACTATGTTTAGTACGCCTTTAAAAATTCAAGCTGTTAATTTTTAAAATCGAAGTCATATTCGCGAAAATTGCATCGCGAATATGACCAACGACCATACACTTTCTATAAAAATATCAAGCCTACCTTATACGGTTCAAAAATAAGGTAATATACGTGAAAAACATGTCACTGATGACTCAGCCTTTAGTAATTAGTAATTGTTACAACGGCCGAATTACAACATCTATTGAAAGCAATTCAAGAGTCTACCTATTACGGTTCAAAAATAAGGCTATTTAAGTAAAAATCATGTATCTGTTGCAACACCCTTTAATTTTGTTATTTGTTATAAGAGCCATGGAGATTATTTTTCTATGAATATATCAAGAGTGTACCTATTACGATTAAAAAAATGAGTCACTATACTTGAAAAACATGTCATTGTCGGAACACCCTTTAATTTTTATTAATTGTCATATCGGCCGTGGCAACATATATCCTGTACATAATTTGAAGATTCTACCTGTTACGGTTTAAGAAATAAGGCGTTATACATGAGAATCACGTCACTGTCGGAACACCCTTTAATTTTTATTATTTGTTAAAGTTTCCATAGTAATAACCTCCTGTAAAAACTTCAAAAGTCTACTTATTATCGTTCAAAACTTAGGCCATATACACGCAAAGCACATCAATCTCGGAACACCCTTTAATTTTAAGGTTTAATTTTATATACTTGCTGAGAAAGTGAACATAGTGTTAATTACTATCTGCAAATTTTAAGTGGTTGCCTCCTATAGCTCAAGAAATAAAGACATAAAGACAAATAACACCTCACTTTCGGAACACCCGATAAGTTTTAGTATTCATTGCTATAGTGGCCACAGTTATACACCTTCTGTGAAACTTGAGGAATTTGACCTTCTCTTCTAAACGTTATCCCCTCTTTAAAGTGATATAACTCCTGTTTAGTTTAAGATTATAGGTTTTCCGAAAAAGTCAGTTTCAGTTGATTTTCGGAGAAGATGAAATGAACTATTGATTTGTAAATTGTTGTGCGAAAACACGGTTATCTCCTAAACGGGTGATCGGATTGACTCCAAATTTGTTGTGAAATGTTGGTATTGATCTCCTCTTTAAAGTGGTATAACTCCTGTTTATATTAAGATTATAGGTTTTCAGGAAAAGTCAGTTTCAGTTGTTTAACAACTTGTATTTTGAAAGATGTACTGAACATAGTACGGAACCCTACGTGTATCAATCTGACTCGCACGTGACTGATTTATTAAAGAGTGAGATTGGGAACAAACTCATAGTGCCTATGGGTAAAATATTTGTCTTTTTATCCTTTTATTTTATTTATTTTCCTCATAAACTAAATATAGGGCACCACTTGTTTTCTATTTTATTGACAAAACAGTTGTAACATGTTTGAAAAAATTTTAGAATTAAATTCTTTATTATAAATTGTTTTGTTTCCCAGCAAAATAATAATAAATGTGTTCAAAAGGAAATCATGAAATCACAATTTCAAATTCTAATAAAATGATATAGGTATTTTGGAGTACTTGAAAATGAATTAAATTTTTCTGGTTAATCATGTGTAGATACGTATTTTTTAATTTTTAATTTACATATAAACATTTATAAATTAAAAACGCGTCCGAATCATCAAACTTGCATTAGTCCTATGTACTCAGTTCAATGAAAGTCAGTTTATTTAAGTGTCACCTAAATTGGAACCAGGGTTCCCAGATATTTTTCGAGTTCAATCCCCAAATTAAAAATTTTCATCCCCAAAAATCCCCAAAAAAAATTTTAATTGTTCCCAAATTTAAATTATCGCATAAATACATTAAGGTGTATATTTTTTAAGTAATAAAAATATACGAGTTGATTAAGTTTTTACCTCTCCATTTCTGGGGATGGATTAAAATGGTTACAAAAAATTTTGATAGACTAATTGGTAGAGCGCCTTATCTATCAGTCTGTGGGTTCGACAACCACCAAAGACTCTGCAGTCAAGCAAAAATATTCGCAAGTAGTGCTGTCTTAAACATGAACGTTTGGGTCAAACGATAAATTTTTTTTTTTAATTTCAATATGTAATAGTGATAAAAAGTGCCATTTACAAATGTTGAAATTTTGCTAATGTTAATACATTTTAATCTGCAAAAACTGTTTTATAGAAATAAAAGGATAATTCCAAGTACAATAAATAAGTTTTAGTTAAAGAAATATCCTTAAAATATCATACCTACCCCTATTTTACTACAAGAAAGAAAAGAAGAAAAGTAAATTAAAAAAAAAGATTCGAGCAACGTTTTACCATTTTGTGCAATAAGCTTTTTAGATATAAAAAGAACATATGTGAATAAATGACCGTGGAGCATCTGCAGGTTTCAGTTCCTTCTTAAGATCGTAAGTAAGATCTATATCACCCTGGGTAAATTCTATGAATTAACTTTTATTGCTTAAATAATTTTCGTTACATCTTTTTCATCTTCATTTATCAGTTATACTTTAAATGTTAATTAACGAACGATTAAAATAATAATAAAATTACAATAATCCAAGAAGTATATGAAATCAAAATAAGAATCCCCAAAAACCCCAAAATATTGAAATTATCCTCAGCGAATTCCCCAATACTCAAACAAAATTTTTAATCCCCATTAGCAAATAAAAATCCCAGATTTGGGGACAAATCCCCTAATCTGACAACACTGATTGGAACCAGTGCAAGAGTATTAGAACTCATGCATTTACTAGTGTTTTGTCATGTCTTTTCTTGCTGAGTTTATTAAATTTTATTTATGAAATTCGCTTTTAACTACAATATAATTCATGTATGTATGTAGTTCCAAGTTCATTTACGTAGTTCCAAGTAACTAGCAAAAATTATGAAAACAGCTAAAACTTTCAAAAGAGACATAAAATATTCATCATTCGAAACAGTGTAATTTTATCTGCTTATAATATATCTTAAAAATAACTAAACATTATTTAATGAAATAATTCCTGTTTTGATTATCGATCAAACCAAAGTCCAGCGTTTAAGCTCTTGCTTAAAAATAATTAAAACTTAACATAAAGAAAATATAAAACTCACGTATTTTTTTGCTTTTTTCTCCCACTGTCTTTGATAAATTCTAAAACGCATATTATTTTGTTTTTAGAATCAAACCAAAAGCGCATTGGCGGCACATAAAATATAAAAAAACACACACACAAGAATTTGCCCTTTTCTTTTTTCATAAAAAGCCAGATACAAAACAAAAAAAAAAAACTTTTGACAAAATGCAGCAGCCTTCTCAGAGTTTAATGGCATCAACCTTTTCATATGTTGTTCTGTAACTGGCAGAGATGGTTGGCTGGTTAGGTTGCTTGGTTCGTTTAATATTGAATAACTAACCTAGTTTTAGCGGCACCAGTCTCCAAGGGAATGTATGAACTCACTGTAAATGAAAATGTAAAATGTAACTATGCCGTTGTAGTCGTTGTCGTCGTCGTGGTCGTGGTCGTCGTTTAAAAACATTCTCCACTAGTCATAATGAGTAAGAATTTTATATGACTGCATATTGTGGGTATTTTTGTTAGCTGTGTAAAGCATAGACAATTCTCTTAACTTGGCATATCATCCATTTGGCATCCGCTTTCCTCACACACACACACACACTTTTAAACTTTTTAAATATACGTAACAATACAAGACACAGTCAAAATCCAGTTACAAATTTCTATACATTCATTTGTCAGCACAATTACATGAAGAATTAGAATGAAATAAAACTCTAGTTATTCAAGGAAATATTAAAGAATGATTTCATTATTCAAATATCATAAAAGTTCCAGAAATCGGGTTTCCATATTATTTTTGATAAGAATTACGACCTTCTTTAAAGTTTAGAATTGTAATGTTAAATTCATTGAATATTATACCCTTCACCACAAGTGGATGTGAAGCATGTTGCCTTCTTGACTTCTAACATCTTGATGCCAATAATTCCTGAATATAAGGGGTCCCCGAGTCTTGAACAGGGCTTAAAACTGGAAGTTTTTGGCTGCAGACATGCATAAAGAAGCTGTAGATGTTTTCACAGCAGCCGAACAGTGAATCTAAGCCAGACTTTTAGTCAAAGAACATGATCCTAAGCATACGTAGAGGTCCATCACGAGACTCGTCTCAAAGTGAAGGAAACGTGGAGCAATTGGTTAATATAGATATTTTTGATTATTTGCTTGTATTTTGTATCTTGATAATTTTTAGATACTGTCAGTGCTTTGGATATGCTCTCCGAACAAGGACAGTGGAAAAGTTGTAAAAAAATAAGTTCAATAGTTTTGCAAAAAAAAAAAAAAATATGTAGCCTTGTATGCTGCCCAACCAACTAATTCGAGATGGTGATTGTATATCTTTGGCTTTAAAATTATTAATTATGGAGCTTTTCCTATCGCTTTGATTTTTTATTTTTTTGCTTTGAGAGAAGAACAATTACACACTGTGTAATTTTTTAAGTTATGGCAAAATAACCATATACGGACACCACTACGTGATAAAAGACCAAAAAAAAAACCCTGTCTCCCAGTTTTGCCCAAAGTCTTCCAGGTTTTTTTTATGGGCCCTCAAAGATGTGGGGCCTCGATATCATTTTTGCAAAAAATTATCATTTACTCAAGCTCATATTTTGCAAACCGTTTGGAATTTTGATATACTCTCTGAGGCAAAGTTGATTCTCTTATGGGCGGTAGAGCAGGATTAGGTGTATACTCAGCTAAGTTGAACCAGTCCTGCAGTCTACGTTTCCGTTAACTACGCAGAATTGGGTTGTTGTATGCCTTGGATCATCTGCTCCCATGTGGCATGGAAGAAACGTTTTTCATTGCACTTGACAATCAGTCGGCTATAAAACGCATAAGGCAGGTCACTGTGTACTCCAAACTAGAGCTGGAATGTGCTTTAATACTTAACAGATGTGCCTCGGTTAATAAGGTAAGGATGCATAGGCACAACTGGGAATAAAGCAGCAGACCAACAACTAGCAAAAAGGGGAATCTGCTATGAATTTCTGCGAACCAGAACCCAGAGTAGCGATGGGTAAGGGCAAAATGCGAGCAAAGATCCTGCAAGTGGTTAGCTCATTAAACCTGAAAAGGTGGAGTAAAGCTACTACGTTTAAAAGGCCGGGGCACATAGAATCCGTCATACATTATACTTTAACGTACTCAACTGAAATCAAAGTACCCACCAAACCAAATGTTCCGATTTCGTAACGACTGTTCGACAAAATCCTCCGATTTCGGAACTGAAATATTACCGAAATCGTAACGATTTTTATAGGGTTGACACGACTTCGCAACGATATGTAGTTACGAAATCGTTACGATATATAGTTACAAAATCGTAACGATATGTCGTTACGAAATTGTAACGAAATGTAGGTACGAAATCGCAACGACGTGTAGGTAAGAAATCGCAATGATTTATTTTCTGTGAGTACTTTACCGTAATCAATTCGATTTCAATTGTCCATCTTGCATGTATTTTTTCAATTTTTCGTATTTACTATTGTTTTTTTTTTATTTAATACAATTTTGACTTATATTTTCTTACATATAAATCAGAGTTTTTTATATTTTTTTATTTGTACAGACAAACAACCGAAATGTCTTAACAAATTCGTTATTTTTCAGTTTTCAGACAAACTACCGAAATGTCTTACCGAATTCATTACGAAAAATCTGATTTCCGACAAACTACCGAAATGTCTTATCGAATTCCTTACGACAAGTCTGACTTCAGAAAAAATCGAATGCTTTGGTTTAGTGGGTAACAACGGAGAGGGTTGACACAATGAGTACTTTGTTGACGGATATTAATTCAGAAAAGAAAACACGAGAAAAGCTTTCTTCTCCATTTTACTCTATTAAATTAAATTATTTTTTTGTGTTTTGTTTTATTTTTGCTTCCACTCAACACTAAAATTTAACTTTGAAAGAGAGAAACAAAGAGAAACCAATTTATAGCTTTCAACGTACGTCAAAAGTTAAAAGTTGCCCAACTTTCGTACTTTGCGTTGAAGGAGACGTACTGATTGTGACAACACTCATTAGAAAAGCTTTATTTCAACTTACTTAAACGTTGAAAAAGACGACGTATAACGTATGATGGATTCTATGTGCCCCGGCCTAAACAGGCTCAAATGGTACTCTAAGAGCCCCTTGGCCGGAGAGGCAGTAAGGTTCTCAGGTGTAATAGATTTACCTTAAGCTGGACGTTGGTGACAGGTCATATAAACTTCAAGTATCATCTAGTCAAGTTGAAAATCGATAATTGCAGAGAGTGCCTGGAAGTGACTGAGATAGCAGCGTACATGGTGTGTGAATATCCAGCACTGGCTAGTATATGATTTAGGACCACTGGTAGAAGCTTGTTAAATGTGGGGATCGGAGCCTTGAACAAACGCTAGCAATTGCTAAAGAATCCGTGTTAAGGAAGAAGGCCGACAGTTAGCAGTCGTCAGTCTAATATCACTAAAGTCATAAATAAAGGCTGGTGGTTGTACGTGACTCAATAAAAATAAGGTTGCCACAATTACAATTGTGTTGCCCATAATCGTAAATAGGCCCATTAAGGACATGGTTGCTTCGATACCCACCCTATAATAAAAAAAAAAAATTCTCTTTAAATAATGAGAAAAAGTGAAAAAGTTTTTATAAAATACAGAACAGAAGTACTAAGAATTCGAAAAACATCTATGCACAAGACAAAAAGAAACGCTGAATTATTTTTTTTTCGATTCTTTTAAACATCTGCCTCAATTAAAACCTCAACATACGTGTGTGATATGATGTGATATGATGTGATAAGAGTCTCTTATTTCTACTTTCAATTCCAAGTTAATGTATTTTGTTTTTTCTTCTTAATTTTATTGTAAAAGATGTGTCTATGTGTAATTTTAGAAGTTTTAATTATTTTTATACAACATATTCTACGTTATAGCTTCTACGAATAGTTTCTAGCTTTATTTTTGTCAACTAATTTATCTCTCTAATTACTAATACAACATTACATTGTTGTACAACCACATACACTTAGACTTACCTGTATTAGAGCAAAAATACAAATTTACCAGCTAAACTTTCTCTTGCATTCACATGTTTAATTGACAAGATAATTTTTTACCTTTATCCTCAAACATAAGAAACGTAATGTTTTTTTTTTTTTTTTGTCAACTTTTTACACATTTTAATGATTTAATTAAACTTTCAGTCGTTTTAATGAATTTTTTAACATTCAATTTATTTGATTTCATTATTTGTAAATTGTCGTTTGTATTATTTATTTAATTATTTTAAATCGAATTTTACACTTCCGTTTGTTGGCGTATGATGAATATTTAATTCATTATGAAAATTAAATGAAAATCATACGTTGAAATGTCCTGCTTAATGTAAATATTATTTACACATTAAATATTTTTGTTAAGTGACAGTGCTGAATTAATTTAGAGATAATGAAATGGTATTATTTTAAGCATACATTGGAGTAAATAAATTAAATTAACAGATTAATTTTCGTTTTCATAAGCATTTAAATGTGAATTATGTCAATAATTTATTTAATGTCAAGCATTTTTCCACTAAGTACATAATTATAACACTAGCTGTGCATACATACGTTGGGTGCGTCCTGACAATATGTTGTTCGATTTTGCTTTAAAACTAATCAACATAAAAATTTTAAGACTCTTACGTATTAACTTTATATAAAGGTACCCATCCCTGGATAAAATTCTAAAATTTATATAAAATTCTAAAAATTATTGTAAAGCTCTGTAAAAAGTGTTTAAAATATTTTAACAACAATGTAATTCCACAAAGTAAAAATACAAATCAAATATAAATTTTATTCAATTGGCGAATTGGCAGTAAGTAATTCATATTTGTTATTATTTTAAAACAGCGCCATCTGCTGCGTAACCGTGTTTAAAATATCCCGCTTTCAATTCATATTTTCTCATTATTTTAAAACATCAGTTACGCAACTGTGTTTCAAATATCCTCTTTTAAAAATCAAAGGTGCCTCCTGTCAGTATGTATTTTAAAACAACGCCATCTGTTGCGTAACCGCGTTTAAAATATCTCACTTTTAAGCCGGAAATTGTAATACTTTAAATCGGAAATTGCGTACTTTTACTGTGTTTCTGCATGAGATGAGATATTTTTGAAAAATCTTTGTAAAAATCTATCCAGTGATGAGAACACAGACAGAAATACAGAAAGACAGACAGACATACAGACAGACAGGAACTGAGTTACTATTTTTTAATACCTATAGATAATGTTAACACTGCAAAGAGATTTCTGTCCCCTTATTCACATAAATAACCAAATGATCCTCAACTTTCAGAAGTAAAGTGCATCTTGATCGGAGCCTCACTTGGAAGAGCCGCATAGAGTCAAAGCTAACACAAATGAAGTTAAAATCAGTCCTACTAAACTGGCTTATTGGCAGAAACTCTAACTTTCCAGTTTAGATTGCAAACTTCTACTGTTCAATTTAAATAGAAAGTCGCGAAATAATGAAACATACAGTAACGTATTTATGGAAGATGGAAATGCATCCGCGTTTCATTAATAGGCAAATTTTGTGGATTTCCTACAGACTAAATATATATTTTTTAGACAAGTAATTGGTATCAGCGAAAAGTACATGACCTCTAGAATAGAATATTTCGTACAAAATTATTTTCACGCTGTTTTTTTCAATTCAGTTTGTATTGACGCAACTTGTTAACGGACTGCGACAAAATTTAAAACTAGCATAGATAAGAGTGCTTTTCAAAAAAAGGATAATAAAAAAATTTTATATTTTAATACCTAAATTCCTCAAACGGGAAAGATATGTTCCAAAATTTTTTTTTTTTTTTTTTTCGTAAAATTGGCTAAAATTGTTAACCATGGGGCTGCCAAATTGTTTTTAGAATCAACATGAGGCTTTAAAGATCAGTTTACTTTTGTTTCGAAATTCGCTATGTTTGGATAGGGGTGGAGGGAGAACCACAACATAAATTTTAATGGTTCTTCTTTCAGCCCTATCCAAACAGCCAATTTTGACACAAAATTTATGATTTGTTTTAAAATTTCTCCGAGGGCAAAGCATCTATTGAAAAAAAGTATACAGATTTTTAAAGCTTTATTTCATGGTAACATACGCGAAAAAGGATTTCCCAGAACCGTGGTTAACGTAACCACTTTTGTAAAAAAATCCCAATTTGGAGCTCATCATTCCCTTTTTAGCAATTCAGGTGTTAGACTTAATTTTCACCAACTGACGATAGATGATTGAATACAGCTTTTCTCGTATTCCTTTTGTTGAGTTTAGTTGGTTAAGTAGTTGGTGTTTACAACTTGACTCCACCTAAAGTAGATAGCTGCCAAGAATACTGAAGACGAATGTAGCGATCCAAAAAAAAGTGCATTACATTCTGCTAATGTCTAAAATAAAAATTTTCCCTTGTTTCTTTAAAATTAATCACCTAATTTGTAATACTACTTATACATAATTAAACGAATTTAAAGTGCTCCGGTTGGCTAGTGGTTAGTGTGCTAGTATATTAGTTTGGGGTTGCGGGTGCGATTCCCAACAAAGACTCTGGGTATTTCACTACAACGAGTGAAAGTCTTCGTTACTATGCTCGATAATTTAAGTAAGAATATAATTTGTAATTGTATTGTAATATTTAATAAATAAAAAACTAAAAATAAACGAACTTATTTTATGTTGTCATACTTTTCGGTGAAGACCATCGTCACTGGCTGTTGTTTTGGTACATTTAGCTTTCGATGTAAAGACATGATTTTCAATCCCCGTTTATAATAGTACTGGATAGTTAGTATTACCTGTTTTATTATAAATAGTAATGGGTTTAGGTAATTGTTCATTAGGGTCTTAAGCTGATCAGGCCTAACATAGTTTAAGTTTAAGCCTGACTTTAGAAATTAGATTGTTAATAAATAGTTCGACTAATAATAAAATATTTTTATTTAATTAAGATTTCATTTTTTCATACATATTAAAATTAATGATACGTTATTTTGTTTCAGAAACCAACAGTTCAAAATAACGTAAGACACATAGCAAAAAGTGTACGTAAAAAAACAGCTGTTTTTTTTCCTAAATGTATTTCTTGTTTCATGTCACTTTAGATTTAAATTTTGCTTCTATATCTCAAATAGTTTTCATATTATATAGTTTTTTAGGGTTCCGTACACAAAGTGTAAAAACGTATTGTTTTCGCTACAATGTCTGTCCGTCTGTCAGCGCCTTTTATCTCTGGAACCGTAATAGGTAGACTCTTGAAATTTTCACAGATGATGTATAGCTGTTGCCGCTATAGCAACAAATACTAAAACTTATAGGGTGTTCCGATAGAGAGGTGCTATTCACGAATATGTGTTTATTTCTTGCACTGTAGGAGGCATATACTAATAATTTACAAACAGTAATTAAAACTTAGTTCACTTTATAAACAAGTCTAAAAAAATAAACCTAAATATTAAAGGGTGTTCCGATAGTGGTGTGATTTGCATGTATATGGCCTAAGTTTTGAACCATAATAGGTAGACTTTTGAAATTTTCACCGAAGATGTGTAACTGTAGTCACTATAGCAACAAATACTAAAACTTATATGGTGTTCCTAAAGTGACGTGTTATTTGCCTTTATGTCTTTTTTTTTGAGCTATAGGAGGCAATCACTTAAAATTTGCAGAAAGTAATTTAATCTATGTTCGGGTTATAAGCAAGCATACAATACTAAACCTAAAAATTAAAGGGCGTTCCGATAGTGACGTGATTTGCATATATGTACATGGCCTAAGTTTTGAACGATAACAGGTAGACTCTTGAAGTTTTTACAGGAGGTGTATTACTATGGCCACTATAACAAATAGTAAAAATTAAAGGGTGTGCCGAAAGTGACGTGATTTGCATAAAAATTGACTAATGTTTTAACCATAATAGATAGACTCTTGAAATTTTCACAAATGCTGTATTACTATGACCCCTTTAAAAACAATAAAAATTTAAAGGCTTTTCCGACAGTGACGTCTTTTGTATGTAAAACGACATATTTTTTGAACCGTAATAAGTAGACTCTTTGTACGTAAATAGCCTTATTTTTTGAATCGTAAAGGTAGACTCTTGAAATGTTTACAGTAGATGTTGTACTTCGGCCGCTGTAACAATTACTAATATCCAAAGGGTGTTCCATCAGTGACATGTTTTTCACGTATATTACCTTATTTTTTGAACCGCAATAGGTAGGCCTGATATTTTTATAGAAAGTGTATTACTATGGCCGCTATAACAAAAAATTGCTAAAATTTAAAGGGTGTTCCAACAGTGATGCAATTATGACTTTAATTTTAAAATTAAAGGGTGACTCATATGACATGAAAAAATTAACAACTTGAATTTTTAAAGTTGTACTAAACATAGTACGGAACCCTACGTGTGTGAGTCTAACTCGCACTGGACTAATTTATTTTTATATAGTTTTAGCGAAGAACGAATGGATGCTATTTTTTACACAAATCTGCTTAACAGTTATGTGATGCCTTACGCTGAATAGATAATCCCGCTTCAATATGTGTTTCAGCATGACAATGACCCGAAACACACTTCGAAGTGGGCAAAAGATTGGTTTGAAAAAAATGGGATTAATGTTTAAGCTGGCCTGCTCAGTTGACAGTCTTAAACCCATTGAGAACTTGTGGCTTATAGTTAAATTAGCTCTTAAGGGAAAACATTTAACAACTAAAGATCACTTGTGGGCATTACTAAAAGGAGCATGGAGTAATATTGCAATTGAGACATGCGACAAACTTGTACTTAGCCATTATCAAAAATAAATTATATTCCACTGAGTACTGAAGTAATAAAGGTTATTAAAGTTTATTATATTAATTATCTTTTGGAATTTTGTGTTTTTTAGATAATTGAAGTGGAAGGCTCTATTTTTTCACACCTAAAATCGTGAATTTTGAATCTTTTTACGTATGTATTTCATTTTTAGTTTTTTATAAAACAGGTCTATAGTAATTTAGTTTGACAGTTGTTCGGTCTCACAAAAATAAAAACCTTAAAATGTTTTAATAAGATTTAGTATGTTTTTTTCTTTTTCGAAATATGTAGTAAAAGGTGGCTCTATTATATATATATATATATTTAATTGTTACTTTTTTTATTTCTGTAAAGAAAAGTTTGGATAAAATTTTACTTTTTTGTCCAGTTATTTTTTTAAAATCCTACTGAATTTTTTCCATTGTCCAGTTACTTGGTATCTAGCAACCCTATACTGCAATTATAAAACTGTATTTTATGGAAACAATGATTTTTTCATCAATTACAATTATAAATTATGCAATTATTTCAAATAATGCCAATGAATATTTATAGCCAATAAAAAATCCCAAGCAAGGCATATTAAACAAGGTGATAGCATAAGGGAGAGGAAATATCATCAATATTTTTTTTTTTTATTTTTTTATATGAATTTTGTCAGTAATATCTATTTTATTCTCTCTTAAAATACCTGATTAATGTTAAACTGCATAGAAAAAAAGTTGAAAAAATTTCTCTTTAATATTAGCTCCGCCTTGTGCAGTCACCTGGTTAAAGGCCCAACTATAATATGCATAAGCTAGCTTAAGCCAACTTAAGCAACTGTGCAATTACATATAAATCATATGTGGCAAACTATAATGTACTTAACAACACTTTTCGTTGAGTTTCGTCAAATGTCATTTGCTTAAGCAAAGTCCGAAACCGATCGCACATTCCGTACGGAAACAGCTGTTTGTGCTTTGTGTTTTACATATGAATGAATATTCGTAAAAAATTGCATTGGAGAATAAAAGTGAACAAATTATATATAAATTTAATATAAAATGTTAAAAAAAAAGAAGTTTCTATAAGAAAAAAGGGAGGTGTTGTATAATAATCGAAATTAAAAAGAAAGAGCATTTTATTGTTTATGAGTTGAGTGATGCACACCGCTGTATTTTTTAGTACTTTTGGCCAAAATTATACAAACAGCCGAAAATGTTAAATTTTTCTTTCGAAATTTTCTTAAAACTACTAAAAATAATTATTAATTTGTATATGAATGGTATTAGCTATATAAAATATGTTTATTTAACACCTTTTTGTTAACAAATTGAATTTATTCAGAAAAAAATTATTATTTTTCAAAAGTACAAATAAAACAAATGTGCAACTGTGTCATGGTAGTTTTTAGATTCATCTAAGTACATTGTAGCCACTTAAAAGTCTTCAATAAGTTGCTTAAGCATTTGACAGACTTTTCGTTCATTTTTTGACATTAGCTTAAGCCAGCTTATGCATATTATAGTTGGGCCTTAAGCAAAGTCCGAAACAGATCGCACATTCCGTACGGAAACAGCTGTTTGTGCTTTGTGTTTTACATATGAATGTACATTCGTAAAAAATTGCAATAGAGAACGAAAGTGAACAAATTGTATCTAAATTTAATATAAAATGTTTAAAAAAAGAAATTTCTATAAGAAAAAAGGCAGGCGTTGTATAATAATCGTAATTAAAAAGAAAGAGCATTTTATTGTTTATGAGTTGAGTGATGCACACCGCTGTATTTTTTAGTACTTTTGGCCAAAATTACACAAACAGCAAAAAATTTTAAATTTTTATTTTTCATTTTCTTAAAACTATTAAAAATAATTATTAATTTTATATGAGCCCTTGATTTTGAAAGTGGTATAAGTCAAAAATTTTTAAAATCTAGTTTATCAGCTATTTCATATCAAATCCTAATAAAGTAACATAATCTGAAGTAATTCGCAGTATACCATGAAAATTAAGTTGATAAATTGAGTTTATTTTTTGGTTGGTAAACAAATTACAATAACTGTATATTTTAATAGTGGTATAAGTCAGTTTGCTTTCAAAGTTTGGCAAAATAATTATTAGTAATGTTGTCATGTCTTCAAATAGCGGTTCAGTTATGTTCAGGTAAGTCTATTAATGTAAAATGCACTATTTATAATTAATTGTCGACATTATACGGCGAAGAAGAATAAGTTATTTAATAGAATTATGTAAAAAGAGAAACCCATTTTTGGTACAACAAATGGCTCGGAAAGATTTCATTTCGACGAAATAACTGAGAGAATCAACGACTAATAGAAAGAGAAACACCAATGGAGAAGCTGTATCTTAGCTAAAAATACAATGGATTAGATTTTTAAAAAAAAAAATCTCCATAGAAAATGTTTTATAAAACTTCTTTGGATGACAATTCCGAATTCAAAGTGTTAGACCTTTCAACCAAAAGAGGAAGGCCAAGAATATACGAAAATATTGATTTGCTTTCACTATATACAACCATTAGACCAATAACAGAAGAAAAAAAGATATGATGGATTTACTACCCTATATCCCACCAATTTTCCACAAACTCTTTATTTTCCCAAAAATACTAAAAATAAATTACTTAATTACAATGTAATGATTTTCAATAAAATGTTAATTTCTAACAAAAAAATTATTCTTGATGGTTTAAGTCATTTATAAGGTCATGCAGTTAATTTTGAAAATGGTATAAGTCATTTCAACCTTTTAAAACTACACTACCTTTTAAAAATGGTTATAAATTTCACAATCATAATAAATACTCTTTTGTTGGCACTATTTAATTGTCAAATTATTTTATTCCATAATACAAAAATATTTTTTAATCCTTTAAAATACAAACCTCTTAATATCTCGAAACACAAAATATATGACTTATACCACTATCATAATCAAGGGCTCATATGAATGGTATTAAGTATATTTAATATGTTTATTTAACACCTTTTTGTTAACAAATTTCATTTATTGAGAAAAAAAGTATTATTTTGCAAAAGTACGAATAAAACAAATGTGCAACTGTGGCATAATAGTTTCTAGGTAGCTATAATGTACTTACGTACGTAAGTTTTGCTTAAGCATTTGACAGACTTTTCGTTCATTTTTTGACATTAACTTAAGCCAGCTTATGCATATTATAGTTGGGCCTTAAGGCTGTCAAATGCTTAAGCAACTTATTGAAGACTTTTAGGTGGCTACAATGTACTTACATGAATCTAAAAACTATTATGACACAGTTGCACATTTGTTTTATTCGTACTTTTGCAAAATAATAATTTTTTTTGTAATAAATGAAATTTGTTAACAAAAAGATCTTAAATAAACATATTGTATATACCTAATACCATTTATATACAAATTAATAATTATTTTTAATAGTATTAATTTAACTATTTTATTTAAGCTTTAGGTCTTTAAATAATTTTAATTTTTATTTTTTCGATATTTCGCTACTCCTTTGTGTAGCATCATCAGGAAAAATTAACAAATTAACGTTATGAAAAATTACAATTAAAAAAGTATTGAAAAAAAAAATTTTCTTCAAAGTAACATATTTCAAAAAAATGTTTGTCATAAACTTATTAAAAAGTTTTTAAACAAGTACAAACAATAATTAAATTATTTCTTATTTACTAAATAATAGTAAATAAGAAAATTTCGAAAGAGAAATTAAACATTTTTTGCTGTTTGTGTAATTTTGGTAAAAGTACTAAAAAATACAGCGGTGTGCATTACTGAACTCATAAACAATAAAATGCTCTTTCTTTTTAATTACGATTATTATACAACTTTTTTATAGAAATTTATCTTTTATTCATTTTATATTAAATTTAAATATAATTTGTGCACTTTCGTTCTCCATTGCAATTTTTTCTGAATGTACATTCATATATAAAACACAAAGCACAAACAGCTGTTTCCGTACGGAATGTGCGATCGGTTTCGGACTTTGCTTAAGCAAATGACATTTGACGAAACTCAACGAAAAGTGTTGTTAAGTACATTATAGTTTGCCACATATGATTTATATGTAATTGCACAGTTGCTTAAGTTGGCTTAAGCTTGCTTATGCATATTATAGTTGGGCCTTAAATATACCTTGATCCCAAGTATGGTTAATATAAACTTATTAGTGTAGAAAAGAAAAAGTATTTAAAAAATATTTTAATTTGTATCCCTTGATTGAACTCTCATTTTATCAATAATATTTTTAAAGCTCTGCTTTAATTACCTAAAATTTAGTGTGATTGTTTCATGACAAGCCTTACTTTTAAGCAAATAACAATATAGTCACAAGAACTAGATTACTGTTTGAACTATTTATTTCAGTAAATTTATCGTAATTTTTGAATTAATAACATATCAATATATTAGAAATTATACTCATTTTCTCTAGTTTTAAGAGAAACACTCAAAAAATTTACTCTTAAATATTCAACTACATTACTACATTCGTACTCTAACTAAAATCGACTTAGGAATTTTTTTTTTTAATTAATACAAACCCATTAATACAAACGCTGACAATAGGAAACTGGAAGCGTTTCCAAATAAACTGCTGCCTGCATTCTTCTTCTTTCTTTCCTCATCATAAAATCCCGACTTTTTGGATAACACTATAACCTGGGGTGCAACTGAAGTTACTACAGCTGGTAGAGGTACGTGGTGGCTATTAACCGGTACAGTAGAAACTACATCAGTAGCATGATCAGAAATTCGTGGGGTGGACTGCGGCAATGGAATAAACGATTTATGAACAGAATTTGGGATTTGTGATACATTTGAAGGGGTACTAGTGGAAGGGGTACTAGCATCTATATCCTTTGGTACTACAGGTTGTATATAAACGGGCACTTGGATCATATGTATAGACGGTATTATTGGCTGAGATTGTTGTATGTTTACAACTGGCACTTGATGCACAAATGTTTGTTGGTTTGTGGCTATAGGCACATATTGTGGGCATATTAACTGCTCTGTTTCCATAAATCTTGTTGCATCATATTGATGTGGTTCTTTGATGATTCGTTTATAACAGCCATTTGGTAACATTTCACCATTCTCCATAATGGCAGTAGGTTTGGATGGAGCCGGTAAATTAACAGCATTTAAAGTACTAACATTAGGATCAACCATATGATGATAAACATCTTTTGGACCTTCATTGCGTGTCAAAACATGGCCTATAGCAGCTCCAGCTAGACCACCAGCTAAGATACCGGCACCTAAAAAAATGTTTAAAGTTATTTAACAAACATTAACTTTAAAGTAGATTATAAAAAAAAAAACAAAACAACAGATAATAAATCGATAAAAATTAACTAAAAACAAAGGAAAATAACCGTCCTTTAATGCATCATAGTCATATCTGCAAATATAAATTAATCAGTCAATGTTAGTGTCCGCATTTAGATCAGCTTTATTGTTTGAACGTGTGCGGTGGTGACAAAACGGAATGTCTGGTTGGATGTGTAGCACCTTGCCACCAATTAACCAGCTACTGAATTAGTCGCACGATTGCATTATACGGTTATGAGTAAATCTTCATCGATCGAGCATAGCGATACCATTTTCATACCCTGCCTTATATAGACTTCCTGAACGATTTCAATATTTAAGTAAATTTTCTAAATTGTAAATAATTTAAAACGCTGTCACTGACGTTCTATGTACTTTGTTGCATTAAACACATAGATCACATCAGGCTACCGCCTACAAACTGTCAAAATTAAAACACAAACGTTTATAGGACGACGATTAATTTGACGACATCATAGCTACATGGCTACACGACCACCGTTGTGGCCAACTTAGGCTAATTTCTATTTTTGTTTGCGACAATTTTATTTTATTCAACAAAAGAAAATGTCACAAAATAAATACAAACTCAATTCAGTAGCTGACTATACATCGACTATTGTAGCCAATGGCATTTGTAGTCGTGTTGTCTATGTGTAGCCGCTGTTGTCTATGTGTTTAAAGCATGTTTTATGTATATTTGATTTCGTTAGGTGTTTTGCCTTTAGGATTACAGAAGTGTTTGATGACAGCAAAAAGTTAATTTTTCCAATTTTTTTCTTTAAAAATATCAAAAATTATTGATTGTCGAAATCGGAAAAAAATGATTTGTCACATTGATTCCTAAAAACTTAAGAGTTTGGATTCTTCACGTTTGCCCACCCCTGTTATGTTTCCAATTTAGAGTGGTCTTTGCTTTGGATTTCACGGAAACTTTGACTTACCCGTGCATTAATGAAAAATTTAACCTACCAAATGCTTTCCCTTTCCCTTTTTTAGTTTTTGGGTTGCATTCAATTGTAACGAATTGACCAAACAACTGCAGAAGGAACAAAAATATCAGTAGTTTTGTAAATTTATGCATATTTTTTACTTCCTTAAAATGTAAATGCTTTAAACTACACTCGTAAAATGTTCTAATAGTTTCAATAGTACGACTCAAACAAAACTAGATTTTAAAATAATTTTTTTCTTCATCATAGGCTAGAATTGAACAATAATGTTAAACTACAAAACAAAAACTCAAAATCATAAGTATGTAAATTTTATTTTAATTATGCGTCACTTTAACAAAAAAAAAAAAAAAGCTCTTCGTTATTATTGTCAAATACATTATTTGCTTTATTGCTTAAATAGTGTTCTTTTAAAACACTTGTTTTACCCTTTTTAATACACAGAAAAGTAAATAACAATTAATTGTCTTATTTACTTTTAGTAAAAAAAATATTATTTTCGAATCTCTTAAAATTTTAGTCATTAATAGGAATTGAATACATATTTCAGTTAAAAATTTGTAAGAGAATTAATTATTCAAACAATTCATTAACAAGTTCAAAGTAAACGGCTTAATGATATAAAAACGTAACCATGTGCCTAACCAGCAAACCAGCTGTTAATTTATGTTTGGTAAAGCATAAACATTATTAATAAAAGGTCTGTAAATATAAAAAATAAAGGAGATAGAGGAAAAATAAGCTTAATCTGTGATCACTTCTATTTTTCAAAAAAAAACTAATTTTTAGGCCAAATTTTTATGTAAATGTTAAATGTTTAGAAAAATACAAGTGATCAAGATTAAGCTTATTTTTCCTCTATCTCCTTTAGTTTCCGAGAAAAATGGGTTTTAATATTCACATATAAGTTTGGCCGAAATTTTTCCTAAAAATTGGATTTTTTCTAGAATACAAGTGATCACAGATTTAGCTTATTTTTAACAGACTTCAAAAAAGAAGGAGGTTATCAATTCGTCTGAATGTTGCTTTTTTTTAATGTATGTAACCGCAGAACTCAGCCATTTCCGAACCGATTTTAAAATTATTTTCTTTATTTGAAAGGTTATGCTTTCAGGTTGGTCCCATTTAAAAAAAAGGTCATTATATTTAAAATTAAAGGGTGTCCCCATACAACATATATGTTTTTTACGTGTAATAAGAACCGTCGCTGTAGCTCCCGACACCAGAAACTAATAAAAAAATAAATTTAAAATTTAAAGGGTGTCCCCATAGGTGGCGTAATTTGACCTATTTGGGCCTATCTTTTGAACCGTTATAGACAAAACCTTGAAAATTTGACAGAATGTCGATTACTATGACCGTTATAATAATATGTATAAATATGCAAAATTTTAAAGGGTGCTCCAATAGTTCATTTAATTTGATGTATATGGCCATACTTTTGAACAGTTGTACACAGACCGCTGAAATTTACAAAGAACCTGTATTGCTAGTCAGCTACAACAAAAAGTATAAAATTTAAATTTGGAAATAAAAGGGTGTCCCAATAGTTAATGTAATTCTATGTATGTGGCCAAACTTTTGAACTGTTATAGACAGACAGCTGAAATTTACAAGGAACCTGTATTGCAAAGTCCACTACAGCAAGTATACAATTTGAATTTAGAAACTAAAGGGTGTCCACATAAATTATGTAATTTGATCTATATGGCCCTATCTTTTGAACCGTTAAACACAAACACTTGAAAATTAGGCAGAATATCCACTACTTTCTCTGTTATGATAACAAGTATAAATATTTGGAATTATAATGTAAAGGATGTCCCAATAGTTCATGTAATTTAATATATATGGTTAAACTTTTTAACCGTTATAGACAGATAGTTAAAATTTACAAAGAATCTTTGTGGTCAAGTCCTCTATAACAACAGGTCTTTAATTTAAAATTGTAAATTAAAGGGTGTCCGAATAGGTGATGTTATTTGATGTTTCTGACCCTATCTTTGAAACCGTTATAGACAGATACTGGAATGGTGTCCCCATAAAAGACAGATGCTGGTGAAAATAGCTTAACTTTTGAACAGTAATAGGTAGAGGCTTGACATTCAAATAGTCTTTATTTTTTTCCCTCTAATTTTGGCGCATCCTTTATTTGGTTTAAATATAATTCTTACAGATTACTTCTTACATTTTTAGTTTAGAATTGGTGCCCTTCTATCTGTTTTGAAGTCGGTTTTTTTTGGCAAGAATTACTCATCTATCTCCTTTAGTTTCCGAGAAAAATGGGTTTTAATATTTGCATACAAATTCTTCCTAAAAATTGTTTTTTTTTTTTCGAAAAATACAAGTGATCACAGATTAAGCTTATTTTTCCTCTATCTCCTGTAATTTGTGATCACTTGTATTTTTCGAAAAAAAAGCCGATTTTAGGTCAAATTTATATGTAAATATTAAAACCCATCGGAAACTAAGGGAGATAGAGGAAAAATAAGCTTAATCCTCTTTGTTTGCCTATACCAGTGGACCAATATTCCTGGTATTTTCACAGTTTCGTTCCAAATATGATTTTTTTTTAAAGTAGGCGTGGCATTTTACACACGAAGTAATTACTTATTCTCATATTACTTGGGAACTGTAATAAGTAGAACCTTAAAATTTTGTGCAAGTAGCTCTGTAGTGCAATTCGCTAACTTTTAACGATCTAACACTTGTTAAATATATCAACATGTTTTTTGCTTGCACTAACGCATTTGCGATTCACTAACCTATGGTTAACTCATGAAAAATACAAACAAAAATAAATGGCAATGCTGCTAAACAAAATGGCAAAATTGCGAAAAGAACAAAGAGGAATGAAAAATAATAAACAAAATATACAAAACTTTCCACAAAAGTGCTTCATTTTTTGTTCTTTTTTAATTTTATTTCTAAAAAATTGTTTAAATTCATTTTTATAAGGTAGGTAAAATACATGTGTATGTGTTTTAATTATAAATATTAATTATTTACCCCCCATATTTATATAAAATTAAACTTATTTGAAATGTATTTTAAAATAACTTTTGTATGAAAAATTAGTTCTAAAATAGATTTCAAATATATTTTATTTTTTATAAATATAAGAGTTAGAATATTTTACATTATACATCTAATGGCCGACTTTATCTTTTGATATTTTGATAAAGTAAACGACACAAAAATAGTTGCAGTTAAATTAACAATACTCGACTTGTTAAGAAAAACAGCTGATTTATAACAACATAAAATGTTATTAAAAAGCATTTCTGAATAGCACATGCAAAGAAAAAACATGGTTATTGTATGGTCTCGGCAACCACACTATGTTCTCTGTAACAATAGATGTTTGCTGTGAACAAATTATAGTTATTTAGAACAATACTTTGGTCACGATAAACAAGTTTTTTGTTAACAGTTAATCATTCAATGGTTATACGCACCAAAAAAGCAACACGGTCGATTTGAAACATATTAAAATTCAAACCACAACCAAATTATTTTTAATATATAAAAATTATAAACATTATATATTATTATTGAACATAGTATGTTAAGTTTGACTAAAAATAAGCAAGTAATGTTTGGTTTTAAAAAGACATATTTTGGTTTTGACATTTTTTCAGTTCAGAAATATGTGTGTAAGCTATCGGTTCATCTAAAACCGTAAAAACATTAAATACCCATTTGATTTCAACAAATAAATTTGTTTTTTATTATAAATGATAGTTTTAAATTAATAATATCAAACACATAAAAGGTAAGCAGAAAACATCAAAATATGTATGTAAGTCTAAATGGAAATATTCGTGTATTTGTTTTTTGTTATTTATAAAGATATTCATAGGTTGTCACATATAACCATTTACATGTTTCAAATTATATTATAGTATGTTTATATTATAAACATAACTATGGTTAATTTTACAATGTTATTTTTATGTTCCAACGACAACAATATTATTTTTATATATAACCATATAACTCAACCATAACATGTTGTTCTTAGATTATGTTTTTTCTTTGCGTGCAAAGTCTTTCGTTTTGTTGTTAAATTTTTTTAACGAGTCAAGAATCGTTAAAATTGAATAGTGAATCGCACTACTGGTATATTAATACCAGAGCTACTTGCACTGTTCTTGCATGTACATAAGTAGACATATATTATTACCGTGTACCTAGAGAACTATAATAGCCAAACTTTTGAAACTTTTGCAGTAGTAACTCTCATTTTAATATACATATAGTCTGGCGAAACATAGACTGGATTGAAGTTTGGGCGTGGCACATCCCATACAAAGTAATAAATTAATATCTTGTATGTCGAGAACTATAATAGGTAAACTTTTTATACTCTGTACATGTAACCCTTCAATTTTGTGAGTGTTACTTCTTTTCTATAAAAAGGGAAAACTTGATAGATAACTGCAGCTTGGTCATAGTTTTACCTCAAAGTGTTTATTTTATTTTTTGTGCATGGGAGTAGCGAAGCCCACCGTAGGGAGCTAGTTTGTTATAAAAGTTTTTTTTTATAGCATGACAATAACGTCTTAGTTTTACAGTTCTATTTTAAAATAGGCAACGGCAAGTCTGAAAGAGGCGATGTCCCCTTCAAAATGGCTTTTCCACGCCACTGATAGCGTATATGTTTAATAAACATTTATTTGAATAACGCTTACTCGTTTTAATGTGATCTGTTTATGTTTTTTGAGTATTTTTTCAAGCAATTTTTTATGGATTTTATCTTAAATACACTTGTGTTTTATCTTACACTTGTGTATTTAAGATAAATATTTGCAATTATTAAACAACATCACATATGAAAATGTATAGTCTGGTAGATTATTAACGTTATTATTGATAGAACATCAGTGTTTTTGCAGCCACGTCCATAGCTTCAGGTAAAATTTATCCAGCAAAATGTCTAAACTGCTAAATTTTATTTTGCTGTTAATTATACAAATTGTATTGAATTTAAAACAGATAGAAATGGTACAAGAGGATTCGTTAGGTAATTTTGGTTTTTAATAAAAAAAAAAAATATCAAATTTAAAAAGATTAATATTTTTAGATAACAAACAGAATTTGAACATCAGTAATCCAACATCGGTTATAAAAATTGAACGTATGGAAACGTTTCCAAATGGTTGTTACAAACAACGGACCATAGAACCGGATTTATGGAATACGAGAAGATTCTTTGAAACTGAACAATTAATATGTCCACCCACAGTAAATGCTTCTGCTATGACATTTCTCAGCCAACAGCTTCAAAGAAATAATTCTGTAAATCATACTGCAAATTATATACCAGCCAATAATACACCTACAGCTGTTTTACCCATCCCCGCTGTTCCCCTAGCTTCTGCAATTCCATCTACAATACAACAGGCAAAAAATCATACCCATTATGTGAATTATCCACATAATTCTTCACATGTGTCGCATGTAGCACCAAATTTACACCCTGCTAATTTTACTCCTATTTCCTTGAAGCCGCCACCTGCTGTATCTTCTGCATCACATCCTGTTGTTTTGACACAACATAAAGCTAATCCAACAGTAATGAAACCATCAAATACTACCAGTCATGCTGTAATTCTTTCGAAGAAAACTGGCTTCTATGGCCATGGAAAGAGAAAAAGTTCTGCAAATTCTTTAAACAATTTTAATTGCCTTTTTGTGTTTGTGGTCATAACAACACTTTTCAATTGCAATCGGCATCTTTTACGTCAGCAGTTTACATGAATGTTGATCAAAAGGGAACAAAAGTATTAAACGATTAAATAATTTTATTTAAAATTCTACTCATAATATAAAATCTTTTATAATATATAATGATCGTTTTAAGAGTTTGGTTGTTAAAAAAAAGAAAATGTAAAATTGTCGAGGGATATTTGATATTTCCGGGAACTATGAGATATTGTTTCGACATAGACTACTTTAAGCTAGGTACATTTAGTCTAGCATCTTTGTAGTTTTTTTATTCCAACCAAATATTAACAGTTTTCAAGGGTCTTGAAAAGGCGTTTGTTTCATTGATAAACTCTATGTTTGAATCAAATTTCTTAATACTCCGCCATTTTTTCAAATTCTAAAACAGGAAATAGTCGCAGGCGGAAGAATGCCGGATTGATTTTTGCTCGGCGCACCTGTGATTTGACTTGATGGAATATTATATTTTTTTTTTTTTTTTTTGTTCTATAGATGAGGTATCTTTTGCTGCCGATCAATATTAAATCTGTTAAAAACATCTGAATAATATTTGTCAGCAATCGTTCAACCCTTTTCCAGATAATTGATGTGAAAGACACCGCGTGTATCCAAAGAAAAAAGTTGCCAGATAGACCTACCTAAGCCCTCCTGACTTGACCTGACCTGAAGCAATCCACTGTTTTGATTGTTCTTTAGTCTCTGTTGTGATATGATGGATCCATGTTTCGTACACAGTTACAAGACGAGGCAACAACTCGTTGATGTGTCTACAAGGATGCGCTCATCAACGAGTGTCAGCAATTGCACCACCCATAGGGCGGACAGCTTTTTCACATCCAAACTATCATGCAAAATGTTAAGTGAGGTATGTGTACCCCTCGCGGGAGTACATATCCTTCACACAGCCACATCACGCACTTTCATTTTCCGATCGTCCAATATTTCATTCCATAGATTCTGTCGATTATTTCTGGTGTATCGAATCCTTGGTACATTTGTGCTGGTACGACAACACCGGAGCAGTAAACCAGTTTGACATGAAAGGTGCAGAGCCCCTATAGGATTTATCAAGCCTTTCTTTGATTTCGGAAATCACGAAATTCACTTTTTTCACATTCATCAGGTAACCTCACTACGAAGGGGAAATATTAAGGAGAATATTTTTAAATTTTTAATAAAATTCAAAATTATGCCAGATCGCCTGGCTTTAAATCCTAAATAAACTATACAAGAGTTTGATACAAGGCACATTCACTACGAAGGGGAAATATTAAGGCGAAAATTTTAAAATTTTTTTTATATGGAGTTTGATAGTTCAACTTCCATTTAAGGGGAAAAATTGTAAGTTTAACTGTCAAAATACATATAAAAAAAAATTATTATTTTCGCCTTAATATTTCCCCTCAGTAGTGAGGCTACCTGATTAATATGCCTTGAGTTTGATATTTGCATAATTTTTGAATTTCCAGCGCAGTAACTTTCAGTGCAACATGGCTTTAGTTAACAGGTATAGTATATTACTGGACGACTGTCGAATTTTAAACATTCTGCGTCTCTTATATTGTTTTCGACAATCATTAAAAGCCGACAACCTTATCAATTTTGTTAAAAAATTTTCATCACTAAAATCAAGACTGCTCGGGTGCAAACGTTTGAAATCACCACGAGCTTATCCTTGAATTTGGCTCCGAACTGATACTCCATCCAGCATACACACCAGATTTAGAAGATTTGTAGGGTAAATAAATCATGGAGCAATAAAGTTTATAATAAAAGTCATTATTAAGAATTATTTATATTTAATCACGCATGATTCCTTTGCAAATTTATTAAATAAATATTTTATGAGTATAAAATATTTATTGCCAAAAAAATATAATAATCGAAATTGATTACTATGGGGAAAGCCTATCCAGATAGCTATTTCGCTAGTGCTCAACTAGCTCATCAGTGGATTTTTCCCAATTTTTCTGAATAAAAACTCAGATTCTTATGCTTAAAACTTAATAGACTAAATGAGAAGTTCAATTAGTCTATAAAGAAAGCCAAATCTAAATTTCTAAACAAAACAAAAAACCAAAGTAACCATTTCGATTTCAAAAAGTTTATTTTATTCTTGTTTATTTCATTATTCTTAAAATATTTTTTGAATATAAGACATACATAATCACAAAACAATTTCATCATGTCGTTGACAAACAGGAGAGTATCGAAATTTCTACTCTGAAACAGTAAGAAATCACCCGTATTACCTTTCGTAACTTCTACAAAATTTAAAAAAAAAACCTTTGTTTTCATTCATTGTTTTGCAGTTTCTGTTTTACCGTTAAATGTCATCGAAATTTTTTGATTTCTTCAAAAAAAAATTCTTCAGACACATTTGCACATTAGTTTTTGCTACTTAGAGGTAGGAACAACTAAAATTTGTTTTGCACAAACATCAAATAAAAATTTTATTCATAAGCAGGCAATTAATTATGCAGATTGAAGTCATAATTATTTTATTACAATTTTATTGAAAATTGTTGGCTGGCATCATTTAACACATGGTTTTTTTTCCTGTTGTTAACAGCATTTCTGCATTCTGTATTTAATAACAATATTATTTACGTGACACACACACACATACACACAACAATAAGACATCCTCTTCACTCCTTCTTTAGTATGTACAAGGTTTTTCAGTCACATTCCATACTCATATCTATTTTACACACGTTGTCACTGCGGAGCAGGCCTAGACTCTCGCTTCTACCGGAAAGCGTTCCAAAACGTCTTTCAAAAATTTTCTGCTGGGTCTTAAATTTTTTCTAATTATATTAAGCTTTTTAAATTTATTAACAGACTTCAAAATAATTCTTAAAAAAAAATCCGACTACAAAACAGTGCATCATTTCTAAACTAAAAATTTAAAAGGAAGTAATCTGTAAGAAATAATACTCAAATCAAATACTTTTATACTTGTTGCTCTAACGGATATAGTAATATACGTTCTGTACATTCAAATGGATATCCATAACGGTTCAGCTGATAAAGCCATATACGAAAAATTACGTCAGATATGAGGACAGATACCCTTTATTTTTAACCGACTTCAAAAAAAGAATGAGGTTATCAATTCGTCTGAATGTTGCTTTTTTTTATGTTTGTGCCCGCAGAACTCAGTCATTTCTGAACCGATTTTAAAATTTTTTCTTTATTAGAAAGGAAATGCTTACAGATTGGTCCCATTTTAAAAGAAGTTCAGAATTTTGAAAATTAAAGGGTGTCCCCATACAACATACGTGTTTTTTACGTGTATTATGAACCGTAAAGGGCACCCTTTTAAAATTTTAAAAAACTGCATATCACTATAGCTGCCAATAACAGAAATTAATAAAAAAAATAAACTTAAAAATTAAAGGGTGTCCCCATATGTGACGTCAATTTAAATATATGAGCCATTTTAACCATTGTAGACAATCACTTGAAAGTTGGACAGAATGTCCAATATTAAAAATCAGAAATTAAATATTTATAATTAGAAGTTAGAGGGTGTCCCAATAGTTGATGTAATTTGATGTATATTGCCGAACTTTTGAACCGTTACAGAGAGACGGTTGAAATTTACAAAGAACCTGTATATCTAAGTCCTTTATAACATCAAGTATATAATTTAAATTTGGAAACTAAAGGGTGTCCCCATAATTGATATAATTTAACCTATCTAGCCCTATCTTTTGAACTGTTATAGACAAACACTTGAAAATTAGACAGAATCTCCACTACTATGTCCCGTATAATAAAATTTATAAATATTTAAAATTATAAAGGGTGTCTCAATAGTTGATGTAAATTGATGCATATGGCCAAACTTTTTAACCGTTTTAGACAGACATTTGAAATTAACAAAGAATCTGTCCTTATATAAAGATTATAATTCTATCTTTTGAACTGTTATAGACAAACACTTGAAAGTTGCATAGTTGAAAGTTGTTCATTACTATGTCTGTTATAATAAGTATAAATATTTAAAATTAGAAATTAAAGGGTGTCCCACTAGTTGGTTTAATTTGATATATATGGCCAAATTGTTAACTGTTATAGACAGACAGTTGAAATTTACAAAGAGCCTATATTGCTTAGTCCGCTATAACAAGTATAAAATTTGGATCTATAAATTAAAGGGTGTCCCCATTATTGATGTAATTTGACCACTATGGCCCTATCTTTGGAACGGTTATAGACAAACACTTGAAAATTAGACAGAATGTTCACTACTAAGTCTGGTATAACAACAAGTTTAAATATTTAAAATTATAAATTGAAGGGTTTGCCAATAGTTGATGTAATTTGATGTATATGTACACACAGTTAAAATTTACAAAGTGTGATAAAGTCCTCAATAACAAGTATTTAAATTAAAATTTGAATTTAAAGGGTGTCCCAATAGGTGAAAAAACAGAACTCTGGGGTCTTGTGCCCCTATTTACTCCGGAAACACTGCTTCCATGGTAGAAAATCGGTGCTACATATTTGCTTTAGATTATTGAATTCCAAAATTATTTTTTTTTATCTTATTGTATAATTACCGTCTTAAAGAAACATGATTTTAAATTTGTCTGTTTTGTAGTCGGTTTTTTCGCAAGAATTATTTTTAATTAGCTATTCCCGGTGCGCATCGCTACACCGGACCACAAAAAATACTATAGACACTTGGAAGAAAAGTAATCTTTAACTCGAAAACGAACGCTATTCTCACAAAGAAAAATTTCTCTTTATATGCAAGGTACGAGGCTAGACTATCCTAATCTAATCTGTATTTTGCTAGATTATGCACATTAGACCCAACATATTTTAGTTATGAAGGTGCACAATAATAATATATCACTTTGTATGGGAGGTATCACGCCCACAGTCCCAATCCAGTTTGTATTTTGCTAGACTATACACATTAGTATGAGGGCTACTTGTGTAAATTTGTAAGACTCTATCTATTGTTGTTCTCTAGGTGGACGAGAATAATTTTTTACTTTGTATGGGAGGTACCACGCCCACAGTCCCAATTCAGTCTGAGTTTTGTTAAAATATCCACATTAATAATAATTAATACTTGTGCAAATTTTCAAGACTCTTTCCATTGTAGTTCTCTAGACGGACGATAATAGATATTTACTTTGTATGGGAGGTACCAAGCGCACTATTCCAATCCATTCTGTGTTTCGCTAAACTATGTACATACATTAATAAGGGGATTACTGGTGCAGAGTTTCAAATTATAGTTCCCTAGCTACTTAAAAAGTGGAAAAGTGGACATAAAAAAAGTAGGCGTGGTCAATTTTTCTTTCCGTAGAAACCTACATTGGGTTATTATGAAGATTTAAAAACAAAATTGGCGACATCGATGCAGCCGTTCTTAAGTGATATGATTACCAACGAACGACATTTGCTTTCATTTATATAAAGGGTTGTGCAAAAGGGACGCTACAAAAGTAGAGCGACAGGGACAGCAGACGACGCTATATTTCTTGCCGCTCTTTTGACATTTCTCTTCAGTAAGGCTGGCCATTTCATGATGGAAAGAGATACGAGCCAACAACGATCGGAAATTATGTTCGTATGTTCGTGAATTGGGCTGAGCAACAACTTGAAAATGATTCGGATTTTCATCGAAAAATCATCTTCAGCGATGAGGCTTATTTCTGGCTGAATGGCTTCGTCAATAAACAAAATATGCGTTATTGGTCAGGCAGCAATCCACACATACTCCATGAGTCATCATTGCATCCCGAAAAAATAACGGTTTGGTGCGGTCTATGGGTCGGCGGCGTCATTGCGCCGTACTTCTTCCGTGATGATCAAGACCGGCACGTTACTGTAAATGGGAATGGGGCCAAACATATTCGGTTATCATTGAACGGTACAATGATAACCGAATATTGTACCGTTCAATGATAACCGAATATGTTTGGCCCCAATCGGATGATATGGAGTTGAAGGACATGTGGTTCCAACAGGACGGCGCCAGAAGCCACACAGCAAATGTCAGAATCAATTTTATTTAAACCAAGTTTGGAGAACGTGTTATCTCACGAAATGGTTGGCTGCCTCGGTCGTGCGATTTGACGCCGTTAGACTCTTTTCTGTGGGGCTACGTCAAGTCTATGGTCTATGGCAACAAGCCAGCGACGATTGATGAACTTTGTACGAATATCGAACGTGAAATTGCAGCAGTATCGGCCGATTTGTGCTTGAAAACCGTCGAAAATTGGGTTCAGCGTCTGGACTTCTGCAAGCGTGTCCGTGGTGGTCATGCAAAAGAAATCGAGTTCCATACATAATGGCATCGATCGTGCTTTTACAGGAATAAAGAATTTCATTGGTATCCAAAACCGTTTTTGTTTTCTTTAAAAATACTTTCGTAGCGCTCTTATTGAAAAACCCCTTAGATTTAAATATTTAATTTTTTTCTTAATTTTTTTGGGAATCGAACCTCAGACTGATAGACTAGCGCACCAATGAGTCTATCGAGGCATTTAAAGGGCAAGAAGTAATCAATTAAATAAAAGACAATTAAAAGAACTTCTGTTTTTCCTTAAATGAGAAATCTAAAAATAGAAAATTATGCTTTTGCCATACAAAATTAGGGATCTAAAAACAGAATATCCCTTCTAAGTGAAGGGAAGAGAGAGCCTTCTGCTTCTTCTAAAAGGCCGTCTTTGGAAGGCACAGAAAAATGAAGGTCGTAGATAGAAAAGGTCTATGTATGCATTATAGAAGGCCTAAAGTAAAAAGGCCTGGCAAAACTATACCACTGGCTATTAATTCACATTGAAGATTTTACAGTATTTATAAATTTAAGTAGGCATTACACTTAATTTTACTTAAAGTATTTTAAAAACAAAAGAAAAAGCATTGCAACAGTTGAGTTGAGAAGATCCTTGAAGCAGGTGTTGAATGTTGAGAAAGGTAAAATACAGCCGAAGGTTCTACACAACACAGTACAGGAATACGATGAAAATAATACAATTTAAGTAGACTTAAATCAAAAGAAACACTAACGGTCACACATATACATACATCCATGTAAGAAAACAAGGGATACATGTGAATTTTATTATAACACATAGAAAGTACCATTGGACACAATGGGCTTTGCACTTTAAAATTTGAAATAAAACATATGGAACTGTTGTTAGGATGTTTTAATGCAAAAGGACTCTTGATTAGATTTTTTTTTTCATATTTTAGTCCATAAAAGCATTATAAAATGGTTTTATAATGAACATGGTTTAATTCGGAACAGCTCACGGTATCCAAATACGAGTGGACTAATTCTGCGAGCACGTCGTCAATTATGAAAATAATATTCTGTATATAAATACTTAAACAAAACAGAATGACTTCAAAATTTCATTGGGGTTAAAATAAAATATAAGTTCCCCTATTCATAAAAAAATTAAGTTTACATGAAGTAATTTTTCTAAAAAGTTTGACATAAAGTAAACTTTAGGTTAGCTTTAATTTTTATGAATATGTGGAAAATATTGTACTCTGAGGTGAGTACAAGTGAGTGGCTGTGATTTATTAAATCTAACGAACATAAAATTTTAATCCACGGAATTGATGTAATATTTTAATTTGCGAATAGATCCTTATGAATTATAACACCTTTCTGAAATGCAAATAATAATTAAATAAAAAAACCATTTTAGGCTGGTTTCAGGATGAAGTGCTAGAAATAAAACACAAAAATGTGAGAAAAGTGCGGTTGTCGCATACCCAAAAACATCTCGAATAGACACGCATAAGGATTTGATGTCTAATTTTTTCATATCCACAGATCCACTTATGACGAATAGAGCGTTGCAAGTAGTGGCGATGACCTTTGAAAGGATTTTTTTCTAAAATAAATTGCGCGTGATCATGCGTGAATAATTTTTTCTCACCGTGAGTATGCGTGACTGCGATTAAAAAAAAAGGTCATGTGCACGTCTGTACTAATAGGTATTTATAAGTCTCATGAAATTCGCGTAATTTTTGTAAGATTTTTGGCATTTTTTCTATAAAGGAGATTTGACAGGATCAAGAGTCCTTTATTCCAGAGCAATTATGATGGGTTTAACAAATCTATGATTTCACATTTTTTCGTTAAATAACATAGCAAATATAAGAACATTAGCTTTTTGGAACATGGGCGGTAGGCGTGTCCTTGTTCAGATTTTTTCAAAAACTAAAATTTATCTCAATTAGGCTAAATATAACTGAACTGCAAAGTTTCGAAAGTCTGTGTCAACTCCTTCTATTTTCGCCCCATCGTTATATGGGAACAAAGCACTGTGCGTCGGGAGTACATCGGCGAAACACAGGATTTCTGGAATCTAAATCTAGAAGAACAGGTCTGTTTAATTATGGGTATTTTCGAGGACCGACCAGTGTTCAAACGACTGATACCACGGGAACCGGTAGCCCCACAGAAAGCAGCTCCTCTCTGTAACCGGTTGTTCGTATCGTATAGTGTGCAGTACTACACAATGGGGGTGAAATCAAAGTGTAAACCAGCACTTTGATTTCTCCTGGTGGTAAAACCACCATCCGGTAAGGCCATCACGACAGGCACTGACGTTAAATCTTAAGCACATTGTCTGAAAAAATAACCTCACTGGGGAATAATATTGTCTTGGTGATTTATAAAATTTCAATGCAAATGCTTCTGGGGTATATGTGGGCACTAGTACCTGTTATTTGCAGGGATATATAAGGGGTAACTGAAAATGAGAGGGCAGATGAGCTTTCTAGAAATGATACAGTCATCTCTTTATTTAGGCACAAGTCTATTTGCGATGTCAACTATTCAACTATCGTGTCCTTTACTTGGAAAAGGTGTGTAATATCAGACTTATAACTCTTCAGGGATGCTGCAGTCAACCCTAATAGAAGAGACTAACGATTGCTTACAGGGTTTTGTATTCAGATACTATAGCCTAAATTAACATTTGTGGAAAACGTGATCTCGTGAATACCATCTCATATTTACATTTCGTAAACTGATTGAAGATGTGTAGAATAAAGGTAAAGAAACAAAAATATACTCGCATAACTTTCACACTGAGCCACATAAAATCAAAGTTAATACAAATGAAGTTAAAAGCAGTCCAACTAAATTGGAATATTGGCAAAAACTCTACCCTTAGATTACTATAGATTGCAAACTTCTACTTTAAAAGTCAATCTTCAAACCAATATGGAATTCAGTGCCTCAGCTCGCAATTTAGAAAAAATTAAAAACGCCACAAAAAGAATGATTACAGTTGCAACCTGGTAAAATAAAACCACAAACGTTCACGGAGATTTTAACATGGCATTAGTTAAAGCAGAAATATCGAAACATACATAAATATTTAAAAAAGCTAAGAAGGAGGAATTGTGCTTCTTTTGGCCGAACACCAAAAGGAGGACCCGTATATGATAACAGAAAAGCTTTTTAGAGTTATTTTTATAATACTGGCAACACTGCTTGATATGTACGCCACCTAGACAGCAGTCACTTGATTTGTGTTTAGTTGGTTTGCCATTTCATCATGAATAGACTGATACCTGAAAAGTTCAAGAAACTAATAGAGCAAATAATTTAATTACCAATGGATGAAACTGCTCCCATATAAGTCCCTCAGAATTGAAGAGAGTGACAATTGGAACCCCCGGGGGTAGTCTATCGACCTTATGAAAGATTATGCGGAAAGATTAGGATTTAAGGGCTTACAAAATCCAACTCGTGTTACAATTGAATCCTCACCACCTCCGGTCACGTCGTACATTTATTTGGTGAATGGGATCAAAACGGAATTGCTGTTGATATTGAATTTCACAAGCAATATTTGATGAAGCTTAATAAAGCCAGAAAAAGTCCCCGATGATCGCTACAGTGTCATGGTCACCGACATGACCGAGTTATGAAGGCACAAACATACAAAAAAAAAAAAAAAAAAAAAAAAAAGCAACACACAGACGAATTGATAACCTCCTTCTTTTTTTGAAGTCGGATAAAAATGGCAAAGAGTTATAGCTCGAATAAAGCAGGCAATTGACACCACTTATATGTGTTCTATTTCAAATTAACATTCTGTATTACTAAAGCTGTGATGACCAAAATTTGTATTTTATTTATATTAACCCCCACTGTGCTGTATATAAAATTATAATGACATTGAAATATGTATGTATGTAGTTATCACGTAGTTGTAGTTGCTTTTGTAGAACGAGTAGTTGTAACAAACAGTTACCTGAGATGTCGTTAGAAAAAAGAATAGCAAATAACAATGTTACAACTATGCTTACAACATCCTTATTTTTCAAACAACAACTGCAACAATTGTAATTGCAATGGCAATGACAATAAAACAAAAACAAAAGTATGATAACAGCCTAACTTTTTCTGCATTAACAATAAAATAAAAGGTTACAGTTGCATGCACTTAGTTACACCAGAAACAACTCATACACATTTACACATGTTACATGCACCACATCTCAAGAACTTTTCATTGTTAAAAACTAAAGAGAGGGAAAGAGAGAAAAAGAAGTTGCAAGTGTTTACGAAGAAATGTTGACGACATCAACGCCTATTACAACTACAGCAAATGTATATTTGCAGACAATTCATACTTAAGGATGGAATACAAAGTGACAAACTAAAAGGACATCTGTAATCTACGACCTTAAGATTGGGATGAAGTGAATGTCGGTGTAAAAAAAAATAAAAATATTTAGTAAAAGTAATAATTGTAGACTGTTCAATTGCATTTGTACAGTTGCATATGTAGTAATTCGTTCACCTCGTTGTTTGTTTTTTTATTGCTTGCTCTTCAATTGTGTAACAAACGTTAAACTTAAACAAAAGTTTAAGTTGCTAAAGAGTGTTTTTTGATTAGCTTGACCGATTTTTCAATAGGGATAACTATTTATTTTACTTCCTACACAGAAAGAAATTTGTGCACAATCAAAGGTTTTAATTAGTTTCAAATGCAAATTTATTTAAAATTTTTATTGATTCAATTATTTATTTAATACAAATAGTGGATTTTAATTTTTATACCCTTCACACAAGTTTGTCATTCCGTGTGTAATATCTACAATATTCATTTCCGACCCCATAAAGTATATTTATTCTGAATCTTTATACATAGAGAAGTTGATTGAGCGATGTCCGTCTGTCGTCTATCCGTCTGTCCGTGTTGAAGTTGAAATGTCGTTTGCCAAGGCACCAGAAGAGATACAAAAAATTTAAGCACACCATACTGTCAGGCATAGTTTCGAAAATTAGGATTACAACTCAGCAACATCGGATCATTCCTTTGAAAGCTGCGGGCCAAAAACCACGCCCACCTAGTTTTTTCACGTTTTTTTTTTCATTTTTTCGACTTTGGTGATTCTCATTTGATTTTTTTTTGTCAAATAAATATTAGACCGCGACAGGTAGATCTCAAGGAGTGCATAGAGATCTCGGAGGATCAATAACCGCGAGGGGCGATTTTTGTTTTTTTTAGGTTGGTAGAGTTTTTCTTCTTTGATTTGTATTTAAGACCCTTATAGAAAGCCAATGAACCCACAGGGTGGCCACTGGTAACCAAGAGGGGGTCAATTTATAAATTACAAATTCATATACAAACAAAAAGTTTTGAAGTAAATATTTATTATTTCTTGAAAAAGTTATTTAATAGGTATTTCTACAACAATGTCAGAGTTTACGCTGTAGCTGTCGTCTTCAATATCATAAAGTAGCTGACTACACGGCGACAATTGTAGCCAACGGAATTTATTTTCATTTAGCTGCATCGCCGCTGTCTTCTATTTCTTTAAAGTATGAATAATGAATTTTATCTCATATGACTTATCTTAATTGATGTAAAGAGTCAACAATATGGATAATGCTGTACATGTCTGTATAAATAAAATCACCGTGGTAAAGGGTATAGAAGATTCGGCATGGCAGGATATAGCACTCTGACTTGTTTTACCCCATATTTATAAAAAAATAAAACTTATTTGAAATGTATTTTAGAACATCTTTTGTATGATAAATTTTTTCTAAAATTTTCCATACATAACTGTATAATAACCGTAACATAACCGTATAGTAACTTTTTTCCTGTCTGTGTTTGCATCACGTAAAAACTACTGGATGGATTTAAATAAAATTTTGTGAGAAGGTACCTTAATACATTGGTTCAAATATATATAAATATATTAGCTCGTATAAGGAGCATAGGGCTTCTCATAGAAATAAAGAATCTCAATATGACGATATATCGTCATATTCTGTAGATGTTGCCATAACCCGACATCATGCCTAACCCTAACTTAATGCAGTTGTTCTCACTGCTTTAGGAAATTTTTTGCACTAGCCTACCAACTTTGAGTTAATACGACTCTTTAAAGCCTGTTGGCCACTTCCTTTGTTCACGTGCTCAAGCACTAAAGCACTAAATTCGTAGCTATTAAACCCGCCAAGATACGACCCCCAAATGTCTATCCCATAACTTCGGATATCGCCCACAAGTCTCCATTGGGAAATACTATTGTAAGTGTTCTAGAAAAATTTATTTCATTTACTATGCATTCCAGAACCTTGTGCGGTCTGTTGATCCAATATCCTCACTTATCCTGAATCATTAAGTCTTCGGAGAATTCTTGCCGAAAACTTCTATGGATAGTATATGCAAAGGGAGTCTAATTTCTTTCAGATTAATTACGCTCTGCTAGTTTCAAATACCCCACCCCCTCACCAGTTTCGGTAGTCTGATATCGCTATCCTGTAGCTTCTGGTGTCATTTCTAACTTCTTTCTAAAGTTCGCCTAACGCTACTAGCATAATGTCGGCAATATTTTTTGGAATTTTGTCTGAAACTCATATGATTAATACGAAAATGGAGAAATTTCTAGACATGGCGGAAGCAAAGTGTATTTGTAGTCGATAAGCCTAGAGGAAATGTTGAAAAGGCGAATTGCCTTTGCTATTTTCTTCCACGACTTTTACAAAAATTAAATATCTTACAACCAAACTTAACATGTGCGCTGAGCTCAACACAACTGCCAATAATTCTCATGTACATACAACACTTAAACAGCGCGGCGTCAATGCTTAGTCCCGTTCCACACATGTAATTTTTGTTTCTGAAACATTTTTTAAATTCTCATTTGAAGTTTCATTCGTATCCATAATTTAAAATTTTAAAAATTGTATTTAGACGACTGTTTACTTTTATACATCGATTCTCATGTCGAAAAGAGCAAATAACAACAACAATAGAGATTCGCAGCAGAGTTTGAAACATCGTACCGCTGCCATTTTTATTTCCTCTCCCAAAACCAAATACATGTGTTGCAGAAACAAAAATTGCAAGTGTGGAACGGGACTTAGTTATGGAAAAATCCAATTTTGACAGAGCGCTTGGTAGTGAAATTAGATGCAAACAAACAGTTATTGCTTTTTTATCTAAGAGTGATGACATTTTAGCTTTATTTAGCGATTTTATCTCTGTTTTGGGTTTAAATTTATTAGATTTAACATTACTGTTTATTCTAGAGCGTTGCGCTCTTATTTAGGTTTGATCAAAGCCTTGCGTCCTTGTTTAGGTTAAGCTGTTAGTGTTTAGAACAAGAGCCGCCACGCAAACCCCTAAGGGTCTGTGAGCTCATACACAATCTCAACCAGAATCTCACAAAGAGAACAAAACATGTAAAAATTTTAAATCAGTAGCATACCAGCTTTCAACTAAATATTTGTGTCACTTTGCTAAATATTTAGCAAACCAATGCATTTTCATTTTAACCACTTTTTTTGGTTGGGGGCATTTGGTTTAGAAAAATGTACTAAAATTTTGTTGTATTATGAGAAGTTAAATTCCTTTCCGCATTTTTTGACATTTTTAATAAATATCGCTTTCTCGAAATATTTGAATTTTATAGTGTGAAACGGCATCATCGACTTCAAATCCGAATGTCAATGGTATCATTTGAGGAGCTTTTAAAAATGGGTCAAATGATGACGGAAATATGAACCGAACACAAATGAGATCCGATTAAAGAGAGCATTGAATGAAACAACGACAAATTACGTTACCAGACACGTCTTTATAGTTTCCCATTATGACAAAATTTTCCATTCTGACAAAAAGCTATATTTATTTTTATATACATACATATGCAAGCACTCCAACTTTTATTTTTAAACAATTTTTGCTCGCCTAAAGATGTGCATAATAAATTTTAATTCCAGATTTTAATCCTTGCAATTGCTCTTAAAACAGAAAGCACAACCAAAATGGAAAACAAAAGTTCATTAATGTTAATTGTATTTGTCACATGAATGCAAAACAAAACAACAAGAAAAATAGTAAAATAAATATAAATATTGTAAATTTCCTTAAGGCTGTTTGGGTATTTAACCTTGTAAATAGAATAAAAATTTCTCTGAAATGCTGTTAAAATGAATGCAAACACAGTTCAAAACATGGTGGAATGAATGCTAGTAACATAGTTGTTTTCTGTACACCTACAGCAACAACAGCAATAACAATAACAACAACATGAACTGCAACACCTTCAGACAGCTATTCCTTGTACACAGCTGCACTAGTAGTTGTTTTTTTACACTTGTTTGGTTTATTATTATACGAGGATATAAAAAAATTCATCATAAAAATGAAGAAGATTCTTTTGAACTAATACAACCTTATTTGGTTATCAATTGACTTCATATAGTGTCTGCCTTAACACTCTTGGTCGAACGATATTCTTCTATATAATGATCTATAATTTTTGCAAAAAAAAACCGACTTCAAAACAGATAGAAGGGCACCAATTATAAACTAAAAATGTAAGAAGTAATCTGTAAGAATTAGATTTAAACCAAATAATAGATGCGCCAAAATTAGCGGAAAAAAGTAAAGACTATGTGAATGTCAAGCATCTACCTATTACTGTTCAAAATTTAAGCTTTTTTCACCAGCATCCGTATTTTATGGGGACACCATTCAAGCCTCTGTCTATAACGGTTTCAAAGATAGGGTCACATAGATCAAATAACATCACCAATTCGGACACCCTTTAATTTACAGTTTTAAATTAAAGACCTGTTGTTATAGAGGACTTGGCCACAAATATTCTTTGTAAATTTCAACTATCTGTCTATAACGGTTAAAAAGTTTAACCATATATATCAAATTACATGAACTATTGGGACACCCTTTACATTATAATTCCAAATATTTATACTTGATATCATACCAGAGAAAGTAGTGGATATTCCGCCTAATTTTCAAGTGTTTGTGTTTAACGGTTCAAAAGATAGGGCCATATAGATCAAATTACATAATTTATGGGGACACCCTTTAGTTTTTAAATTCAAATTCTATACTTGCTAAGTGGACTTTGCAATACAGGTTCCTTGTAAATTTCAGCTGTCTGTCTATAACAGTTCAAAAGTTTGGCCACATACAAAGAATCACATTAACTATTGGGACACCCTTTTATTTCCAAATTCAAATTTTATACTTTTTGTAATAGCGGACTTAGCAATACAGGTTCTTTGTAAATTTCAGCGGTCTGTGTACAACTGTTCAAAAGTATGGCCATATACATCAAATTAAATGAACTATTGGAGCACCCTTTAAAATTTTGAATATTTGAATACATTTTATTATAACGGTCAGAGCAATCGACATTCTGTCAAATTTTCAAGGTTTTGCCTATAACGGTTCAAAAGATAGGCTCAAATAGGTCAAATTACGTCACCTATGGGAACACCCTTTAAATTTTAAATTTATTTTTTTATTAATTTCTGATGTTGGCAGCTATAGCGACATGGAATTTTTTAAAATTTTAATTTGGTGCCCTTTACGGTTCTTAATACACGTAAAAAACATGTATGTTGTATGGGGACACCCTTTAATTTTTAATATAATGAACTGATTTTAAAATGAGACCAACCTGAATGCATAACCTTTCAAATAAAGAAACAAATTTTAAAATCGGTTCAGAAATGGCTGAGTTCTGCGGTTACATGCATAAAAAAAAGCAACATTCAGACGAATAGATAACCTCCTTCTTTTTTGAAGTCGGTGAAAAATGGGATCAACTACGAACACTAGAGTCAGCGAGGGACTAACTCAGTCAGGGCAATGTACGTTTAGGGTATGTACCCTATTCCCACTTTCTAAAATATATTCTTTTAAATATAGACCCTTTTTAAGTAAAGTTGAATTTGAATTCGACTAAGAGAATAAATAAATTAGAGAGATTTTTTCACTCATACAGAATTTTAAATGAAATGACGTTAAAATAAAATATACGTTGAATTTAAATTTAGATCTATTAAGGAAACCGCATTGCATTAAATTTAAAAGGAAGTAATCTGTAAGAAATAGTACTCAAATCAAATACTTTTATACTTGTTGCTCTAACGGATATAGTAATATACATTCTGTACATTCAAATGGCTATCCATAACGGTTAAGCAGATAAAGCCATATACGACAAATTACGTCAGATATGAGGACACCCTTCATTTTTTTTACACTTATTATTACTGACACAGTAACGGTTCCAAGGATATGGCCATATAGGTTAAACAATATCACCTAGGGGACACCCTTTAATGTACAATTTTAAATTAAACACTTATTTTAAAGGACAGATTCTTTGTAAATTTCAAATGTCTGTCTAAAACGGTTCAAAAGTTTGGCATCAATTTAAATCAATTATTGAGACACCCTTTACAATTTAAAATATTTATAAATGTTATTATACGGGACATAGTAGTAGAGATTCTGTCTAATTTTCAAGTGTTTGTCTGTAACGGTTCAAAAGAAAGGGCTAGATGGGTAAAATTATATCAATTATGGAGACACCCTTTAGTATCCAAATTTAAATTATATACTTGATGTTATAAAGGACTTAGATATACAGGTTCTGTGTAAATGTCAACCGTCTCTCTGTTACGGTTCAAAAGTTATGCAATATACATCAAATTACATCAACTATTGGGACACCCTTTAACTTCTAATTATAAATATTTAATTTCTGATTATAAATATTGGACATTCTGTCCAATTTTTAAGTGATTGTATACAATGGTTCAAATTTCAATTGACGTCACATATAAGGACACCCTTTAATTTCTAAGTTTATTTTTTTATTAAGTTCTGTTATTGGCTATAATGACATGTAGTTTTTTAAAATTTTTAAAGGGTTTACGGTTCATAATACACGTAAAAAACACGTATGTTGTATGGGTACACCTTTTAATTTTAAAAATTCTGAACTTCTTTTAAAATGGGACCAATCTGTAAGCATTTCATTTCTAATAAAGGAAAAATTTTTAAAATCGGTTCAGAAATGACTGAGTTCTGGGGGCACAAACATAAAAAAGCAACATTCAGACGAATTGATAACCTCATTCTTTTTTGAAGTCGGTTAAAAATGATTGAACTCGCATCATCGTCACCATGGTAACCTAACATTTTTTCTATACATTGGTATATAGATAAGTAAATATTTTCACAAAAAGTTTGTAATAAGCCGACATTTAAAAAAGAAGCAAAACTTATAGAGCTGAAGATATCTGTAGTAAAACTTTCAACTGCAATTATTATTATTATTATTATTATTTATTGAGACTTCAAAATAAAATTATGACAGAGATTTAAGTAATACATAATTTTGGAAACTTAAAATTGTAAAGTATTGTTTTAATTATAGTAAGAATGAAAAAGTGCAACATGCATAAACAATTAAAAGTAGTAAATTACAATTATTTGTGATTAAATTATAACAAGAAAAAAAACAGTGTTTGCTCCCGACACTTTCATTTAAAGATACATGTTATATGTATCTATTTAAAATAAACTTAAAACTAATCTTATAACTAGACCTTAAAACTAAAAATAAAATATGTTACCCTCTGTGAATGCCGGGAGTAACTCTCTGATAAAAATGCTGTCCAGAAATATTCTCCGGTTGCTCCCGCAAAATACCAATTGCGGACAGATAATTTGTATTTGACCAATTAAATTCAATTTCACTTGATAATAAATCTTGTATTACATCGCCTTCAAAATAAGTCAACTTATTAATAAAACGTTTCATTATATTAAGTGCATATTCAGAGATTGGTGATACTGAAGCTTTATCATAGATAAAATTATTTGAAAATCTTTTCAAACGAGTTTTATAATTTCTTCCTATACATTTTCGTAAAATATGTCTTTCAAATATTTCCAATTTTTTCATAAAAGTAGGCGATATAGAAAACCAAACTGGAAAAGCATATAACAACATTGGTCTAATACTGACTTTGTATATGAGCAATTTGGTTTTAGATGATAAAGATTTATTGTTGAACAACTTTGAAAAAGCTCCTTTAATTTTATTAGCTTTTTCCAGAGTAAATGCAACGTGCTTATTGAACTTTAACAGCTTGGTGAAATTTACTCCAAGGTATTTAAAATTATCTTTAAACAAAATTTCATCTCTATTTAAAAATAGTTGTAAACTTTTGCTTTCTGGAACAACTTTATAATTACATTTTCCTGATGAATTTCGTAAGCACATTGCATGACTTTTTGAAACATTTATTTTAATACCCCAAAACGAATAGAAATCATTAACGTGATTAAGATGTGCAGAAACACGTTGCAGTGCAACTAATGGTGATTCATCATGAGCATATAAAAGAGAATCATCTGCATAAAGGATTCCCAAAGAATTTACGAATAGTTTTCATAGAAAGCGGACGTATTTTAATCAAATAAATAATAATAAAAAAATTAATTTAAATTAAAAAAAAAAAAAAAAAAATTAGATACGAATTTTATATATACGAAATAATATAATAATGTATAATAATCCTTCTACATCTGAGAGTGGCGGAAGACCTCCAGACGATTTATCATTGCCTCATTTAAATATAGATGGTGCCGGCAATTCTTGTCAATTATCTAAAATTGTTGAAGAAATCACGGAAGTTAATAAAAATAAGATGGCAATTAAGCAAAATTTTCTCAATTCCAACGAAACATTAAATGAAATGGATATGATGGAATCAAGCTCAAATTCTTGTGAAACGATTCAAGAGTGCATTGTTTCAAAGGAACCCAATATTGAACAAATTATTCATCTCCAGGATTTCCAAGAAGAATTTCTAGATAAATTTCAAAATATCAATGGCAAACGTCAGAAGCGGTCTTTCGAAGGTGAAGTAAAAATTGATCTAACTAATCTTAAAGTTCGGAACGGTAATTATAAAGATTCTGTTAATCGTTCTAATAGATTTTCAATACTAGGAGATTTAAATTTAGAGCAGGAACAATTAAAAAATAATAAATCTAGTTTAAATAATAATTATAATAAAAAAGACGGCAATTTAGGAAAAAATATCAAATCTGTAAATGCTTTTTGTCCACCAATATTTCTCCAAGGTGTGAACGTTAAATCTCTTATTGACCAACTCGGTTCAAAAAACATTGAATTCAAAATACAAAACCAAACCAAATTTAAAAGTAAACTATATCTAAAAGATGCATCAGTTCACTCTGAAATGATGCAGTTATTAAAAGAAAAAGAAATTGCTTCATATTCTTACACTCCAAAGGAGTTTAAACGTCAGAGTATAGTATGCAGGGGTCTATACTACAAATCCGATGAAAATGAAATAAAACTACACATTGATAAAATTGTCCCTGATACTATTGATTCAGTTACCAAATTTTCAACTGAGTTTTCGAAAAAAAAAGGTATTGATACAGGTTTATTTCTAATTACGCTTAAACCGAATAGAAACATTAAGGAGATTTTAGGTATAAGATATATCTTAAATCAAGTTATCTCGTGGGAACGTCCGAAGAAAAACACAAAAATACCACAATGTTGGAGATGTCAACATTGGGGACATTTTTCAAAAAACTGTAGTCGCCCATTTGCTTGCATGAAATGTGATAAAAAGCATCCACCGGGTGAATGTTCTTTTATTTTTGATAACGAAACTTCTGCGTTTTGTGTTAATTGTAACAAAAAAGGACACACATCCAATTATAAAGGTTGCCCGACTTATAAACAGTTTTTGTTATTAAGGGAAAAATCTATGAAAGAAAGAAAATTTCGAAAAAACGTAGCTGCTGCCAATGTGGAAAAGGCATTGATTGCACAAAATATAGGTATCGCGAATGGAACTTTTGCTAATGTGTTAAAAGGTTTTAAGGAACCTTCTCCACAAGGTCTTCATAAAAAACCTGATATTGTTAAAGAATTTTTGGAAATTGCTAAATTATTTTGTGAACCTGAACCTATTTCATTAGAAAATAGAATCAAGTATTTTTTAAAAAATTTTAAAAATATGTCAGTGGATCAAGCTAAAAAGGAATGCTTGAGTATAATGAAAGATGTTCAAAATGTATATGGTCCGTAGATGTATGAATTTGTTGACTTATAACGTAGGATCTCTTGTAAATATAAGCAGGAAAATTGAACTTAGCAAATTATTGAATCAATTTGATATTGATATAGCGTTTTTGCAAGAATTACATGTATCAAAAAATGTGCACATTTCTTTAGATAACTTTATAGTTTTAAAAGATGATAGCGTATTAGGAGTCGGTTTGGCAGTAAGAAAATCTATTTCGTATTCAAAGGTAGATATTTTAAATTTAAAGTTTCAAAATGTTTTTGTTGAAGTTGATATTTCTATTAATGGTAGTTTGAAAAAGATTCTTTGTGGGTCTATATATATTCCAAGCAACTGTGGTCGTCATATTATTAGTTCGGGTCTTTCAACAATACTAAATTTTTCAAGAAATTATGATAGTTTGATCATAGGTGGTGATTTTAACTCAAAAAATATATCTTGGGGAGATTCAATAAACAATTTCAATGGTGAAGTCTTATTGAACTGGCTTCAAAATGAATCATTTTCACTTACAAGGATTTGCGATTCTTATCCCACTTTTCCAGGAGGTTCTTCTCACCTAGATCATTTTATAATAAGTAATGATTTTTTTAGTTCTGATGTTGGAAATTATAGCACATACACACTTCCAACATTCTCAGATCACATTCCACTGAAATTACAAATTAAATTTACTGATTTTAATTTTTTGTTAAACATTCCTGAATATTGTGTTTCATTTAAGAATACTGATTGGAATTCGTTTAAATTTGATGTAAGTTCCACCTTGCTAAACCACTTTCCACCCGATAACAGAAATTTATCAAATGGCGAAATCGATTATTTTATTGATGAATTTGTTACTACAGTGAATTTTATAACTAAAATCCATTCTAGAAATTTAAAAAAATCAGAGCGAAAGTTTATTTTATCGGAAACTGTGGCAAAACTTATAAAAATAAAATATAATTGGCAGAAAGATCTAAAGAGAATATATTGTCAAACTCTTAATAGAAAACACCCAGATTATTTGCTTATCTCAAAACAAATAGAATTAATTAAAATTATTATTAAGGAAAGAATAGAAATGGAGCAGGCAGAAATTTTTTCTGAAAAACTTAAAAAAATTAGACCGGGCCCATTTGCTTTTAAAGAAATTTTTAATATTGTAGGAAAGAAAAACAAATCATTTGTTAAAGATATATCTGTTAATGGTGCAATTTTTAAGGATACATGTCAAAAATTACATATTTTAAAAGATCACTTCTCCTCTATATACCAAAATTTTTCTTTAAATAGAGACACAGCGACTATTGAGCGAACAATTAATGATATTTGCTCACAAGTCCCAAATAGTATTGTAACTTTTGATAACAGTTTATCTTCGTTGAATGTTCAAGACAATTCAATTTTTACTTCTCTTAGTGCTGTTGTAGAGCTATCCAAATTAATAAATAACAAAAAATCGTGTGGTTTAGATAACATCTCAAATTATTTAATTAAGAAATTTCCAAAAAATGCTTTTAAATATTTAACAATAATTTTTAACAATTGTTTAAATAATTGCCATTTTCCTAAAGATTGGAAAAGTGCAAAAATCATACCTATTCCAAAACAGAAAAATAATTATGATATCGAAAACTTAAGACCGATTTCTCTTTTATCTAATTTGGGAAAACTATTTGAAAAAATTATTCGTACTAAAATGGATTTAGGTTTGGCTGAGCCATATATTTCTCAATATCAGTTCGGTTTTAAAAAAGGAAACTCTACTACTCACGCGCTATTAAAATTTCATAACGACGTAGTACAACATCTTAGGAAACGTCAGTGCACGGTTGCAATTTCACTTGATATTGAAAAAGCTTTTGACAGAGCGTATCATAATGGTATATTGTACAAAATGATTTCTATAGGTTTTAGAGCAAATATAGTAAAGCTTTTTAAAAGTTTCTTTGATGATAGAAGTTTTTGCATTGAAATTGATAAATCTATTTCACAACAAGGTACTATTACATGTGGAGTTCCACAAGGTTCAATTTTGGCACCACATTTATACAATATATTTATTTCAACTGCAATAGTAAAAAGATTATTATAAAGATTTGATTTAATTATTCTGCGAAAACTTAAATGATCTTGTTGCTTTGTATTTCATAAAAAAATCGTGGCAAAAGTAAAACTTATTTTGTTTTTACTTATATTGGCAATCCCACTTGCGACTGCCTTGCACTTTTTTTGTTATGTTGGTACACAGATGTTAGTCATATGTTGGGATTATCAGCCAACTGAAAAGGTTAGCCACGTTTGTGTGTGTTCTTCGATATTTAATTTTTGAAAAAAATTGGTTCAAAGAATATGTATCAAATTTTGCGTCAACAATGGAATAAAGTGCTCCAGGCACTAAGGCCAGATGAGCCAAGACCGAAAAAAGCACGCCAAGTTCGATCAAAAGTGAAGGTTTTGCTCACTGTGTTCTTCGATAACAATGGCGTGGTACATCATGAATTCTTGCCAACAGGCCGTACGGTTTATAAGGATACTACAAGAAAGTTATGCAACGTTAGCGTTAAGCAATACGGCTCCAACGATCAGAATTGTGAAAAAACATCATCTGCATCACGATAAAGCACCAACTTACACATCAATTCTTTTTCGTGATTTTTCGGCCCTGCTGGGATTACTGTGAAGGGAACATAATGGATATTGATGAATAAATAATTACTTCTAAAAAAATCAAATTTCACATTTTCTTTTGAACAGGCCTCGTATCTTGTTTAAGAATGATATAAGCATTATTATTAAGCCATGCGTATGATTTCCTGTTAGATGACGTAGTTTGTCCATTGTAAGGGTAGCGTGTAAGTGCAAATAAGAGTATGTAATATGCGAAAATGGGCAACCCTATAATTAAAATGACCGGCTATAAGCCAATCAGAATTGTTAACTAATAGTGACGTCACAAGCTCAAAATACACAGAAAATGTTAATTTTATGTGCGGAATGGTGTAGTCTTGTTTCTATCCCTCTTGCTCAGGAGATTTTTTTTTTAAATAAAAGAAAAGAAAAAACTTGAAACTTTAAATTGTTTAAATTGACAATGAGCTTTTGCCAACGACCGTAGCTTGTTACGTAAAACGGCAAGTCACCGTAATTAAGCAACAGCGCAGATTTGAAGGTTCGGTTCCAAAACACGACAACAAACAATTTTTTATAATTTTTTGTATGGGGTCGGAAATGAATATTGTACAAACGGAATGACAAACTTATATATATCCTTTTCACCTGTGGTGAATTCTAGATTTTTTGTTTTAATAATTTGGCGAATATGGATATTTAAGCGAACTGTTTAATTAATCGAATTAAGCAAATTCGGTTTTTAACAAATTAATAATTTTTGGTAAAACTTAAATTTTTTAGGTAAAATTTTTATGAATATGTAATATTTTGGTGAAATTTCGATTATTTAGTGAAATTCAGATTTTTTGCGAAACTAGAGTTTTTTTTTTGAAATAAAGGATTTTATTACAACAAAGCAAAAAACAATAATAACATATAGAAAAACAATCATAATATGGTAAAAACGTAAAGAAAATATGAGGCGCTCACCTCTTTTTAACCTCATCCTTATCCTTTATGGACCAATGGTGGTGAATTACAATATAATAGTTTTCGAAACTATACTTGACTGGAATAGATTGTGTTGTACCTGTTTTGATGCCTTGGAAAAACTGATTTCAACCCAAAGACCGACGAACTGACAGACGGACATCGATAAATCAACTTGCCTACGTATAAGAACATAGAATATATACATATACTATATGAAGTTGGAAATGACTATTGTAAATTTTACAAATGGAATGAACCCACCTGTGGTGAAGTGTATAAAATGGGAAAAGAATGTTGTAAAAGTAAAGAGAAATTTAGTTTAAGATTAAAATGACATGCACAGAGAAATAGACCTAAAGGTAGGTTGACCGAAATTATTGCAGAATCGAACGAGAGTGCTACCGGATCCTGCCGAAGCCGAATTCGTGTCGAAAATTTTGTTTTTCTGCATGTAGTCGAGTACTGAAAACAAAAAACATAAAATTTATCAAAATTTTTTCAGTGAACCGGTTTAAAGGGTAACCCATTCTTTATATTTGGGATCAAGTTTATTGAGTTATCGAAAGGAAGTATTTCTGAGGTCGAAAAATTAGTTTTTTAGTGAGTAATTTGTGTACCGAAAAATGACGTCGCCGGTATACTATTTTTTCCAATTACCCGATATTCTTGCTTTTGAAAACAATTTGTGTTTATCCTAAACAGATTTTTAATAAAGCTAATTTTCTTTTAAGCGAACTACATAAAGTGCTGTAAGATTTTTGAAATTTTTTAGTTTCAATTAAGCGATTTTTTTCATGAAACGGCGTCATGCTCTTATCCGTATTTTTTTATACACAAGTAGTCGTTCGAAACATCTTTGAATTTAATATTTTCTAATAAAATGTTTACAATTGCCTTAAACGCGAATGAATTCAAACGATTTTGAGACACTGACGACCAAACACAGTTTTATATTATATTTACTAGCTGAGCCCGCCACGTCGTGGGCGTACTGACAATATAATGTTCGATTTAGCTTCGACAATATTCCACACCAATTATAAGAATCTTACTTTTATAGTGCTTCAGTTATGGTTTACGTATTTACTTTATATAAAGGTAACCATCCCTGGATAAAATTCTAAAATTTATAAAAAATTCTAAAAATTTTTGTAAAGCTTTCTAAAATATTTTAATAAGATTGTAATTCTACAATGTAAAAATGCAAATCAAATACAAATTTTATTCAATTGGCTATTTGGCAGCAGGTAATTAATATTTTGTCATTATTTTAAATCAGCGCCTTTTGTTGCGCAACCGTGTTTAAAGTATCCTGATTTTAAAAATAAAAGATGCCTTAATGTATGCAGTACCTTTTAATTGAAATCAGGATGCTAAGGCACCTCCCCACAAAATTTTGTTAAAATCATTCCATTTAAAAAAAAATCCATTTTCTTTATAATTATAAAGGTGGATAAAATTCTAAATTTTAAATAAAATTCTAAAAATTATTGTAAAACTCTGTGAGATGTTTAAAATATATTAATAACAATGTAAATCCTCAAAGTTAAAATACAAATTTTATTCAATTGGCGCCATCTGTTGTTTAAAACATCCCACTTTCAAAAATAAAAGGTGCCTTACCGCGTTGAAAATATCCCAGCGACAATTAGTACTTTTTAGGGTTCCGTACCCAAAGGGTAAACACGAAACCCTATTGTTTTCGCTACAATGTTTGTCCGTCTGGCCGTCTGTCAGCGCCTTTTATCTCTGGAACCGTAATAGGTAGACTCTTGAAATTTTCACAGATGATGTATAGCTGTTGCCGCTATAGCAACAAATACTAAAACTTATAGGGTGTTCCGATAGAGAGGTGTTATTCACGAATATGTGTTTATTTCTTGAACTGTAGGAGGCAAAGACTCAAGATTTAACAGTAATTAAAACTTAGTTCGCTATAAAAACAAGCCTAAAAAAATAAACCTAAAAATTATTGGGTGTTCCGATAGTGGTGTGATTTGCATGTATAAGGCCTAAGTTTCGAACCATAATAGGTAGACTATTGAAATTTTCACAGAAGGTATATAACTGAGGCCACTATAGCAATAAATAAATACTAAAACTTATAAGGTGTTCCGAAAGTGACTTGTTATTTGCCTTTGTGTTTTTATTTCTTGAGCTATAGGAGTCAACCACTTAAAATTTGCAGACAGTAATTAACACTATGTTCGCTTTCTAAAAAAGTATATAAAATTAAACCTTAAAATTAAAGGGTGTTACGAGAGTGACGTGCTTTGCGTATATATGGCCTAAGTTTTCAACGATACTAAATAGACTTTTGAAGTTTTTACAGGACGTTTATTACTATGGAAACTATAACAAATAATAAAAATTAAAGGGTGTTCCGACAGTGACGTGATTCTCATGTATAACGTCGTATTTCTTAAACCGTAATAGGTAGACTTTTAAAATTTTGTACAGGAGATATGTTGCCACGGCCGATATGACAATTGCTAAAAATTAAAGGGTAATCCGACAATGACATGTTGTTCACGTATAGTGACTTATTTTTTTAATCGTTATAGGTAAACTCTTGATATATTCATAGAAAAAGAATTTCCATGGCCGTTATAACAAATAACAAAATTAAAGGGTGTTCCTACAGAGACATGATTTTTCCTTAAATAGCCTTATTTTTTGAATCGTAAAAGGTAGACTCTTGAATTGTTTGCAGTAGATGTTGTACTTCGGCCGCTGTAACAATTACTAATTGCTAAAGGGTGTTCCATCAGTGACATGTTTTTCACGTATATTACCTTATTTTTTGAACCGCAATAGGTAGGCCTGATATTTTTATAGAAAGTGTATTACCATGATCGTTGTAGCTAAAATTTAAAGGGTGTAGCGATACAACTTTCGCGAATATGACTTTGATTTTAAAAATAAAGGGTGCCCCATAAGACATGAAAAAATTAAAAACTTGAATTTTTAAAGGCGTACGGAACCCTACGTGTGTGAGATTAACTCGCACTTGACTGATTTTTTATTTATGTATAGATGTGCCGTTTCTGCATTCCAAGCTGGCAAATCGTCTAGAAAATTTGTATGAAAAGCACTCAATTTTTTCAGTTATTTCTATACAAATTTTCTAGACGTATCGATCGCTTGCAATGCAGAAACAGCATATTAATACTTTTGATACAAATTTTCTAGTCGATTTTAATTTCGAAAAATAAAGTTCCCATAAATTGCTCCCTTTGACTTTTTTGTTACATGAGAAGAATGGACTACTTTTTGGCATCATTAATAAAAATTAAATCGGTTAAGTTAAAGTTTTACTTCGCACATATTGCCTTAACGTGCTTTCAAGATTGAAAAAGGCTCTGGCAAAGTGTATTCATCTAAGAACTCTTTTAAAAGAATAAAATTGATCAAATGTAGTCATCTTAAATAAAAATTATTAAAGATAAAATAAAAATCTTATTATTTGTGTGCATTTAAGGAGTGACCATTTTTGAGCACACCCTCGCACTGAAAAGCAATGTTCTATTCTTAGCTCCAGCGACACACTATGTATAAGGGCATAAAGAGATACTTACGTGCATAAGTAGTTTTGTATACATTGTTTTTGTTCCAGCCAACATAAGCCGGTGATGTCCTTAGGACTTTTATTTCACGACATCTCTTTCATTCGTTTTTCTTGTATTAATTTTTCTACAGGTATCACAATCAGTTTCGCTACGACGAATTTGGTAGACACAAAAGATTTGAAGATTAGGATTAACTAAACGATATGAGGTTCGTTTGTTGAAATTCTAAGTTTATTTAAATTTTAATGAATTGCAAAAAAAGGCAATTTCACCACTAATTGCAATACTATGACAAGAAAAGTGACTTTTGACGAAAGATTACTATGTTCTTACAAGGTCTGCAAGCACTAACATTTTTTAGATTCTTAGATATTTGGGTAGCGGTAACAGTCAGTATGCCGTTTTGCCTGATTTTCACAAAAATTAAAAATCATGTAGTGTGTATAATTTTTTTCTGTGTACGGCAGGGCAAGCGGCGAAGTTCCACAGTGTGTATATTACACAAACCCGTTCGCTCTGTTTTTGCCTCTCTTTCCCTTCATCACAAAATAAGAAAACTTAAAACACAAAGAAAATACATACATTCACATTTAACAAGCTTCTGACCGTGATTCTAAGTCTTATGCTAGCCAGTGATGGACATTCACACACAATGTGCGCTACCGGCTCAGTGTCCTTGAGACTTAGTCTGCTATAATTTCATCTTAGCTAGATGATACTTGAGGTTTCCATGACCTGTCACTAAAGCAGTTATCCAGCTTAAGGTACCTCTATTATATATAAGCACCTTGCTGGTCTTCCTACCAAGGGGTTCTTCGAGCACCATTCGAGTCTGTCTACATGTAATATCCTCCCTCCCCTCTCCTACCATCCATAAGGCATCCATCAGTAAAAATGCTTATGTCATTCTCCATACAGTCATTGTGTATAACGCCTTCCGCAATAAGTGTCCGATGCAGTCTTTCGACTATTTTTCTTTTACTCATGTGTTCCATCGACATTTAAGCTTCTGACCTCCATACTAACTAGGTCCAGGATGCTCTTATGCTAGACAATTCATACGGCTAACCCTATACAAGAAGTTTGAAAGTTTTACAGTAAAGGTTTCCTGAGATATTAAAGTGTATAAATGGCATATTTTGGTATATAATCTCTGACTGCGATTATTAAGGGGCACTTCTACTATAGCTAGAGAGCTGGAATTTAGTATACAAATAGATCTCGGTCAGTAACTAACCAGAAAAATCTGAAAACGAGAAATTTGTCTTTAGGGCAACGCAAAATTCCATAGTTTTAGCGAATGCACTTCCGACTGTCTGTCAACTTTTACTTAAAACATGTGGATGAAAAAATCTTAGAGAAATGGAGCCAGATCCGCACAAAAACAAACATTTTAAAATATGGCCAAGTGGTTGTTTAGTACAATACAAGAACATGGTTCACATTTTGTCCTCACCACTTATACAGGATATGAACTTGACCTTATTTTATATTTTATGTATTTTTTTGCAAACGGAAAGTTGCCTAAACATTTGTTCATACATGTCTGAGTTGTAGTTTGTTTGTTTCACACATACTTCTTATAACAACCTGAAATTCTCCAGGCGAGACTGCATAATAACTGTCCTTAAGATGCGAATATTTTTAACTTCTAAGCTGCAGTGTTCTTTCTTTACACCACTAATTCTAAACAATCACTAACACAAATACACATACTTACCTAAAAGTGCATGTTTATTTATTACTCAAGTATGCACTCAACACCTGATTCTTGAGAAGAATTAAAAAAATTAACTTTTGTTGTATGAATGACTTATTCGTCGTACAACTTTATACATAAATTCTGAGAAAAAAAATGTGCATAGTTGCACTTGCACTTGTGTCTTCCCTGCCAACATTTTGTACAATAAAATATTGATTGCACAACAGTAATTCTGATTTCTCACCAAACGTCAAATCGCCATGATTTTACCTACACATGAGTATTTTTTATTTATGCTCAAATATTGCTCCGCTTAAAATTTTTACTTTCGGAAATAATTCAGCCATTTGTAAAGGGCTAGGCCAAATGATCCAAAAATTGACATGACCATAGCAGAGGAGTATCTCATGTATTATACGCTATGTATTCTCAAGGTTGGGTACCTCGCACATGGAAATTTTTTAGAGCTTAGCATTTCTTAAATTTTTGATTGATTTTCAAAAAATTGTACATGGCCTTAAAGGCCTAGGTAATACCTACAAGATGATATATTAATCTATAAATTAAGTTTTAAAATGAGCGAGTTAAAAGCAATTTAAAATTAAAATATTTAATTTTTCGATACTCTGGTCCGGTTTTTTCCAAAATATTGAGTATAATTTTTAACAAATTTTTTATCTTAAGCCTAGTACTCTGTTCGAATTTGTGAAAAATGTTGAGCAACATTTATTATTTCACAAGGAAAATTTGACATTTGAAATGTGGTGTCTATCTCGCGATATGGAAGAATTTGACGATTTTGTTGCTGTTAAATATACCGCATAAAATTTTACAAAAAATTCCACATGAAATAATGCCCATTTGCTCTATTTTACAGCATTGATAACATGTTGCCAGAAACATTGACTTTTTCATACAACTTTTTTATGTATGCAGTTTGAAAGCATTCCGCATGAAAAAATAAACAGAATACCGGGCTTTAGTAAGCGATCAAAATATTAAATATTGTGGCAAAATTTCAAGATTATATCTTTTCTGAGTTACCGTAACGCAGACATGAGACATTTTAAATATATATGTAAGAAAGGGCTCGTTGAGCTCCGATCAACGAGCCTTTCAATTGAAAACTTTGTTTTCTAGACAATAATGACGATGCCATGGCGAAAATGGTTGTAAACATAATTTAGCTTGGAATGAAATTATATTTTTTTTTGAAGAGAAGTAACACTCAGGCAATTAATGCTTATATTAAATGTGTTTACCCCCGGGGGTTCCAATTGTCACTGCAGGAATATGGCAAATGCTTTGACGCGGTTCACTCGGGGAAAATAGGGGCACCAGACGCTAGGGTTCCTAGAGCCTAAATCTGGAAGAAAAGGTCTGTTGTTTTATAACACGGGTCCTTTTCGAGGCCCGACCAGTGCCCAAAGGACTGGTACCACGGGAATCGGTGACCCCACAGAGAGCCTATCCTCTCTGTGACCGGTTATTGGTGAGGTCCCCTTCGGGGGTACACGTGGTGGTTGTGGTTTAAGATCGATTTATGTAGGTATGGTGCACGGTCGATCAAGTGTGCTGTTGCACTCTCAACAGACGGAGTTTGGATAGTTTCCAAACCCCTAAGCAAGAGGTTATAATGTAGGCTTGCCTTGGAAAGGCTTGCCATATTATATAAATTGCTACTCATTGTGACTGTATCACACACAAAAAGCGATTGGTGGCAATCGTAAAGTGTTTTTATACTACACAATGGGTGCGCTAGTCTACGCCTAAGTTTCACTCGGTGGTAAGACCACCGTGAGGTTAGGCCGAGAAGACAGGTACTCACGTTAATCTTGTTCCACAATATTAAATGTGTTACTTCCTTCGGAAAGGGATAGAAGTAGATAAGACAGATGGTTAGTGATAGTAAAGCTTCGATTCTGGCAACACTTCAATTGCACGTTATGATTATTTTTAGAACAGTATTGCAGCGCCTCTGGTGTTATTTAAGCGAATTAGTTCGAAGCTAGCATAGCCAATTTATAATTATTTTACTTCGCCGGCGATTTAGTGCTATGAGTATTACGGCTGAGTATTGAACTCGTGACCATTGCTTAGTAGTCAACGTGCTAACCACTTAAGCTACAGCATCCCCATTACTCCGTTAAAGCATATATCGATTAAAACTAGAACGAAGTCTTGGTTTAATCAGAATTGCAAGAACGTAATCAGATCAAGAGGGGAAGCTTTTAGTATCTGGCGTAGTAATACAAATGCAGATACTGATAGGCTTCGTAAAAGAGCTAGATCCTCGTGTGCCAAAGTACTAAGGTGAGAAAAAGCCTTATACCAGGAACGTCTTCGTGCTAAAGTGCTTACTACACTATTGACTTACTAGAGCACCAACGCAATGTGGGATGTGTTTCGCTGTTTTACCATTATTGTAATGGAATGTGCTCTAATGAAATCCGGAAACTTGTTCCCGATACCCACATATTTTTGCGTACAACGCGCTTTTCATTAGCGCCCATTCATTTGTGGTCGATTTGCCAGTGAATTGGGCTACGCATTATAGGGGAAATTCTTTTTACGCCCGAACAGATCATATGTGGAATAAACTCCCTGCGGAAGTTTTTCCTGGCAATTTAAATGTGGTAAAATTCACGTCAAATGTCCACAAATACTACTCCCTCTATCCTCCCTCCCATAACCAAATTTCCTAGTTCTGGCAGAATGCATTGCATGAGTAGGGGTCATCGCCTGAGTACTGATGCTAATATAAAAAATAAGATATTTTTTAGAAAACAAAGTATCCTATATTTGAACTGAGATAATAGGACATCTTCCTATACAATTTTAATAAAATCAATCAAATTTTAAATAAATCAAAACAGGCAGACAGACAGAAAAACAAAAATTCCAAAAAATTGTTGCTTTGTACCTACATATATTCCATGTAGAATAATATCTGCACCAGCAACAAAATTTTTCAAAAATATTTCATGTACAGAAACGGTCCTGTTACAAATAAGACAGAATTAAAAAAATAGTTTAATTTTTAAAAATTGATTTAAAATAAGGTTTTATTGTCGTTGGCTAAGTTAGCAAATGTGCTAAGTCCTATTTTTTAATTTTTTTAATTTTTTATGTTTTTTTAATTAAGAATATCGTAGACCATGTTTCATTGCCGTTGACAAAAATGTGGCTGATTTCTAGCTGTTTTGCAGATACCAATCTATTTAGCAGGGATCTGAAAAATTTGTTGTTCAATAGTAATACATATTATGTTGGGTTGCTGTATCAAGCAAGATAATTACTAAATTGTAAAAAAGTACGTGAACATCTGAATCGCTACTAATGAAAGTAGTTTCACACTAAAGAAACCTATTTAAAAAAATACGTGATGTGTGCAGTTGGACTCGTGATTTTAAAGAGATAAAACATAAAGATGTTTTATTTTGTTGAAAACGATGTATTTAAAATTATATAAGCATTCTACAAAAAAGATCTCAATATTCATAAAAAGTGGACTTAATACATTTGCTGACTAAGCCAACTATATTTTTTTGGCTTGCACTTAAATTATTTATTCAGTTAATTTACTCTAAAATTGTGTTAAATACTAATTGGTCAATTATGGATAGAAAACCAACTTCAGTTGCGTTGTAAGTTGCCGAAATTGTATTAAGTATGGCAACTGGCAACTAAAAGTTGTTAATTTTAGTTTCCAAACCGGCAACCATAAATTTGTAGTTGCTGTTAATTTTTTTCTCAGATTATAAAGTAAATTATAAAGTAAAAAAACTGCACTAAAACTGAAAAGTAAGTTTATTTTTTATCTTTCCTCATAATCATACAGACAACGTATATTGGCCCCCATCATTCGTTGCTCACGTATTTTCAAACATAACATCTGCAATGGAACAAAAGAATAACTATGATACGAATAATATTACGTATTTTTATAGACAGCTGGTCTCAGCGTTTCAACTTTTTATGAAAATGGTCGAAAAACAGCTGCTTGTATAAAACTTGGTATATCAAAGGCTTCATGCTCAAGACACGAAGTTTTGTAATTTACAGGAGAATCTTTAGGTGGATCAGGAGTATTGTATGTTTTCTATTTAGATTTATCTCCTTGTCTGTAACATGATGATAAACATGCTATAAATTTGCGAGTGTGTTTTGACCCATTTTTAAAGAGATTGAATATTAATTTAAAAAGAATCAAAACTGTAGACATAAAATAATATTTTTTTTTTGTATTATCTTTGTTATTTATAAAAAAAACTACCGATTGTTTACATTTATTTATAGTTGCTAGACTGTCAAAATAGCAATATCGATAACTTTATGTCAACTGAAGAAAGTTGCCTTTCATAATACCAATTTTTTCTCAGTTGCGTTGCCTTCTGACAACTGAAATTTAGTTGCGTTGTCTTCTGACAACGCAACTAAAATTCAGTTGCCATCCATAATAGACCTATAAGATACTAAGTAGTTTTTCGAAACTTTTATAAAACTCAATTTCGTTAGGTTCAGATCCGACATATTCGATACTTTTTGGCACTTAAAAAAATAATATTGGACACTTTCTAAATACTCAATATTAATCCTTCTAGAAAACTCTAAAAAGTTTCTTATTAGATGTACCTATAACTGTCGTTACCCGTTTCTTCCCGACTGTTTATTTTGAAAACAATAGGGTAAAGATTTATCTAATGACTTCTTCTAAAGAAAATGTTGGCAGGGTGAAAAATTATTTTAATTTTTTCTAAATCTCTATATTCATACCAGTATCATTACTCTTGTAGAAAATAGAATTTTACTTCAATAATATTTTGTTTTTATCACTTTGGCGGCTAATAGCAAAAACTATTCAATTAGATTTTGTAATCTTACGAGGATCTTCTCACTTTCTCAAAAAAATTTTACGAATTTCCAAGTTCATTAATGGTTATTTGCAAAAAAAGCGAAACGAGCGCTTGTGCTTGTGCACAAACTGGTGGCAAAAATGAATTAAACAATTTTACATCGAATTGCAAGGAACATTTTCGACCAGTTCGTAACAAATTTTGCGCATGTCTCTCTCTCCCTCTCTCTATTTACCTTTCACAGTACTATTCTCTTTGGTGGCATTGACAATCAACTTGAGAAATGCGTAAGGAGCAAATATGTAGTGAAATTCAAACGAAAAAAAAACTGCTGGAAAATGCTGAATGTAAATATGTATTAACATAAAGGAGTAATTGTTTTCTTATGTTATTTAACTTTTAATTTTAACGTGGTTTTATGTTATAAAATTTTCCGTTCCCATAATTAGGCGGGAACCTAAGGATCATTCTTCAGACTGTTTTACAAAAATAAAAGGAATTATACCGAAGTCAAAACACAGATTAAAATATGCAAACAAGCTAGAATCAGCGATACACTGGTTTATTATTCAGAAAATTTACCAGTGCCGGAACCCCCATAAAATGCTAATCTTAGCGAAGATTCAGAATGGCTAATCGAAAACTCGAAGGACCTAAATTTTGTACCAAGTACATATGGGTGGACCTCATTTTATACCGCAAGAGGATATTAAGTTAGGACTTCTTCAAAATTTAGAGAAAACTATGACAAAAAGGTCGCTGGTTCTACTTAGTTAAAAAAAAATCCCTAAAATCAGTGAGTCAAAGATCAAAGAAGAAGTGTTTATAAAGGCGCCCATGCACGTTGTTCTTTTTTATCGGGTAAATCTATCGGTTTGTGGCCAAAAACCGCCCCTCTTGCACGTATAAAAAAATATCTGTTGCTTCTTGATTTTAAACATCGCTCAGAGGTGTATTTTGCCAATCTAGCCGGACATTAGGCCAAAAATTAATTTTGAGAAATGTAAAAATTTAAGTACGCAGCTCGACAGACAACAAAATTCTGCATCGTATAGTGAATTTTTAAGGCTTTTGCTTGAGATTTGTCGTTTTGGGACACTGTTAAAATCAGGAGAGTTGAGTAAATCGCATAGGTTTTTATTGACGATTTTGAGAGGTTTGCAATATATTTTTTGGTGGCTAAACGAATAAAGATTTTGTATTGGTTTTTTTTTTCTGTGAAAGGGTTTATTAGTAGCTTCTTATGTTAATTTTTAGAAATTTTTTTTTTTAATTTTTAATGATAAAAAATTTCGTTTAAAATTGAAAAAAGGTTTTGTTTTTGTAAAATTTTTGGTCAAAAAAAAAAGTGAAAAGCTTTTTAAGAGTGATCTCCATCGCGATCCTAAAAATGTTATATATCACTATAAAATTTGCGATCTCTACTTTTATACTGTGAAAAAAACGTTGCCCATATTTGCGACATTTTATTTTGCGATTTTTTGAAAATTTTACCTTTTTATGTTTTTTCTTACCTTGGAAAGGTAAATACGAGTAAGAAACCCTTGTATATTCATGAAATGTTTTGGTTTTTAATAACTGAAGGTAGATGTTTTTTATTTACAATTTAAATATCAAAAGAGATATAGACGTAGATGCCCTTTCTTTCGGACTATCTACTTTACACGCCAGAATTCGCCTATTTAATATAAACTGTCAGTGAAAAAATGGCAAATAAAATCTGATGCGGACAAAACCATTGTTAACGCGAGGAAAAAAATATCCAAGAAATATTTAGAAGTGAATTACGGCTAGTAGTGGGTGTACCGATAGCTGGATTTGGAAACACCAACGATGGTAACACTAGCAGAAGATTTTTTTCCAATCCTGAATTAGCTGCAGAAATAACTGTACTTAACGCTGAAGAGGATTCAGATTCTGAAGAGATCTTTGAAGAATCCGACGAAGAAGAACCATGGCACTCATCATCACCTTAGTGCAAAGGAGAAGTTGTTTTAAATAAATTAATTGTTATAATTTTAAATAAAATTTATCGTTACAACCATAAATAAGTTATTACTATGAATAAATTATTTTCCGATAAATAAAATACTATAAAGTAACAAATTACAAAAATATTATTTTAATAATATTCTTGGGAGGCGGGGATTGGTTAGGCATTGCAAAAAAAATATTTTTTTTTCACAGGGACGTTTTGGGGGTGGGATTGAAGGAATACCTCCCCCTGCCCATAAAAATATATTTTTATGGTTTTAAGAAGTATGTAATCTATTTCTTTTAATAATTGCATTATATTTTCAAATAATTTTTTATTTCACCGCCCACAAAAGGGGGCGGGCCTAAAAATGGCATTTAAGAATCTCTTGAGTCAAACTTTACGTTTTTGAACATTCTTTGACCTTAAAAGTTGTAATTGCTAAACAAAATGACGGAAAATCAAAAAAAAACTTGTATTTTTCAGAGGTAGGATTAGTTCTTTCAAGGGGAACTTTTTCCTCCTTGATCCGATTTTTCCTATTTTATAGCAATGATAGCCTATGACCATAACAGATTTTTCTGCAAAGTTTCATTAACCTAGGGGCACTAAGTAAATTTTTAGAGCCAATATAAGCTAAAAAAGTAATGTCCGGCTAGATTGGCAAAATACCCCTATGTGCGTCGGTTTTGAAACGTGTTCGTTAAAAACTGCTCGTGTGTGTGATTACGCAGTTAAAAAGGACGTTTTTTGTGATTTTTACTGTCAAATTTGTTTTTTTGTGTTATTTATGGCAACAAATTGAAATAGTTTACCATTTGAGTTGCACCTTTGTTGTTATTGTTGACGTCATGATGCCACCAAGTAAAATAAATACGTTTTGAACTGAAGTAAAGAACGTGTAGTGTGTGGATATGGTCGCTATTCGTGTTTGCCCGTACAGTTTTAACCGTGCAGTTAAAACTGACAAAAAAGAACGACGTGTATGGGCGCCTTTAGTTCTCAGATTAGTGAAGTGCTGAGTGATTTGGAATATCAACAACAACAGAGTTCAGCGGAAAATCGGGCGTGGAAAGCATTACAAGATATAAATGTTATTATTATATAGCATCAGGGCAAAAATTATCGCGATCAGGTGGATGCTGGATTGACACTTGGATTTTTTCCACCAAACATTTTACACAGGGAAAAATGTAAAGTTCAGCAACAACAGGTTCAGTTAACATATTTCTGCTGGACACTCAAAATGGACTTGTCACGATTTTTCCTAAAACCCCCTCGAAAGCCAATTTAATTTGATTGAGGAAACTGAAAGAGATAGAAAAATTCTAAATCGAAAAAATACCTTTTGGATCACCTAAACACATATTTTGTTTGTTAACCAGTGTTATTGGCGTGAACCTAGAAAACTATAATAGGTAGTGTTGAAATTTCGTACTCTGAGAATAACCTGTGTTTTCGAAGCGGTTAGGACGAGGACCGGGTACTGCGATAGAAAGTTATTAGCCTACATCTAGAGATCTGTAACAGTGACACTCTCTAAAATTGGCTCACATAGGCTACTCTAAAAATAAACCTCTGTTTTCGAGTTGAAGAAGCTTGGCCATATTTTATCTTGCAGATATTAATTTTATTTTTTGTCGATAGCGGTAGCGAAGCACAGCGGGGTTCCCTAGTTGATTATTAAAGTTTAATTGTACGAGTATTTTTTTTTTTTTCAAATTTCAAAGAAAAAGGAACATTCATTGTTTAAAATATCCTTCTAAAATTCCATGTCATTACGCCTATTGGATCGCTCCTACAAAAAATTTTTTTATATTGCACAAAATATTACTACTTATGAACAAAAATAAATCAGTCAAGTGCGAGTTAGTCTCATACACGTAGGGTTCCGTACTATGTCTAGTACGCCTTTAAAAACTCAAGTTGTTAATTTTTTCATGTCTTATAGGGCACCCTTTTCTTTTTAAAATTAAAGTCATATTCACGAATATTGCATCGCTATTGGAATACCCTTTAAATTTTAGGAATTGTTGTCATAACGGCCATTGTAATACACTTTCTATAAAAATATCAGGCCTACCTATTGCGGTTCAAAAAATAAGGTAATATACGTCAAAAACCTGTCACTGATGGATCACCCTTTAATTTTTATTATTTGTTATTGTTTCCATAGTAATAAATCTCTTGTAAAAACAACTTCAAGAGTCTACTTATTATTGTTGAAAACTTAGGCCATATACACGCAAAGCACGTCAGTCTCGAACACCCTTTAATTTTAAGGTTTAATTTAATAGAAAGCAAACATAGAGTTAATTACTGTCTGCAAATTTTAAGTGGTTGCCTCCTATAGCTCAAGAAATAAAGAAAATTTTAAGCGTCTACCTATTATGGTTCAAAACTTAGGCCTTATACATGCAAATCACACCACTATCGGAACACCCTTTAATTTTTACGTTTATTTTTTTATACTTGTTTATATAGCGAACTAAGTTTCAGTAACTGTTTTTAAATCTTGAGTCTATGCCTCCTACAGTTCACGAAATAGGTACATATTCGTGAATAACACCTCTCTATCGGAACACCCTATAAGTTTTAGTATTTGTTGCTATAGCGGCAACAGCTATACATTATCTGTGAAAATTTCAAGAGTCTACCTATTACGGTTCCAGAGATAAAAGGCGCTGACCGACGGACAGACGGATAGACGGACAGATAGACAGACATTGTAGCGAAAACAATAGGGTTACGTTTTTACACTTTATGTACGGAACCCTAAAAAAGGCAGTTTTAGTCTATATAAAAATTAACCTGTATTTGTTTATAGGTAGCCAAACGGTGAGACCGAACATTTTGAAATTTTAGACCCGGCTTACCGAGGACCAGGCGATCTATTTTTTGAACGGAACGGTAGGTAACGTAAGTCTCTAAGCCTAACGTGTGTTTTCTAGCAAAAGCAATGTTATTTTTAATTATCCTGCTGCAACATAACATACGCTACTGTTCAGTATAGAGCAGATATAGTACCCGATCGCACGGGTACTACTCACACAAACTAATTGTTATTTACTTTACATCTGTAGAGCTACAATATTTACACTCTCGAAATTTGATGTATGACACTTTGATAATAAAGTGTATTTTCAAGTGAAAGCCTAGAGAATTAGTTGCTAGAGGAGAGAACAGAACGTGTTTTGTTTTGAAGAAGGTAGACCAAAACCCTTTGGTATCTACAAGAACACTTTCAAGTGAACTAAGAGAAAAATGTATAGTGACTGTCTCCCACGAAATGGTAAGGCAGGTTTTTCAGTAGAACGGATATTCATCAAAAGTAGCTTGAAAGAAACCATTGCTTACAATGCAACACAAAGAAAGGCGATTGTTCCTTGGTCTAACTCATATGTCCAAACCTGTCGACTGCTGGGATGTCCTTATATTTTAAGAAAAGTATGGGGAAAACCTCTAAAAGAGTTAATATAATCGTTTGTAGGTCCATATCTAGGGAGTAACTTGTTTTATTGTGAACACAATGGTTGCGAATCAGTACCTGAATATATTAATGGTCATCTAATTTTCAGGATCAACAAATATAGGATTTATGCTGATAGAAAACAAAACATAAACACCTTATTGAAAATATATTACTCAACACGCAACATGGATTTAAACATTATATCCATTCTAGATGAATGTATTTGCTATTACTCCGCAAGGTCTGATATCTTTGGAACATCACTTCCATCTTATCTCCTAAAACATCTATATTTATAATAAAACTGTAACTTTCTGTATGTCGGTCCGTCTGGGTGTGTTCTCATCATGTAAAAACTACTGAATGAATTAAAATAAAAATTTTTGGGGAGGTACCTCAGTGGAAAGCCTCAACTTAATAACTTAATTATAATAATTATATTAATAAATAAATATATAATAATATAATAAATAAAATATATTTGAAATCTACATAATTTAGAACAAATTTTTCAATTGTTCTAAAATACATTTCAAATAAGTTTTATTCCTTTTGAATATGGGCATAAATATTTTAATAACGAATAATAGTAGTATGTATTGAAATCATCATAAGCTTTTTCGACTATTTTTTATAAAAATGTTTTAGCTTTTTAGAAAAATTTTACTTGATTTTGATTCAAAATCACAGTACATATTTTCTATTTACTTTTCTTTGTTAACATTCTTGCGCGTTTTAGGTCTTAAGAGTTGGCGTCACTGAAGTTAAGTGCTTGTTAACTGTAACAACAAAATGATGCTTTATATAAAAGCTTATAAGCTTTTTCGCAATGTAAATAGTAAAATGTAAAAATATCCCTAATATTCTAGGTTTATTTTGTTAACGTTTTATCTTTAGAATAAAACCTATAATTAGATAACTTAACAGTCGCTTGCCATAATCATCATGGTCATATTTTTAAAAACTAAGAAAGTCTACATATAAAGAATTGTGGCTAGATGGCAGCACACGTGTTATAAAGTTTATAAAAACTTTGTTACAAAATTTTATATTTTATAATTTAATGTAAAAAACGGATAAGTCAATTCGATACATATTTGTTACTTCTTTTATATACAGTTATGTAATTCAAAAACCACTTTTTGTGGATATTAAAATAACTTTATTTTCTAGCCAAAATTAAAAAAATGCACGTCTGGACAAATCTAAAAATCTAAAGTAACATCATAGTTTATAGGATATAGAGAAAAACTTAAACTTAAAATCTACTTTAAAGCTGCTACCGCCTTTTGAGCAGCATCATCCAAATCTGATGCAGTTTGTAAGGCCAAGCCAGAGTTTTGCAAGATTTTGCGGGCCTCGTCCACATTTGTACCTTCCAGGCGTACAACAAGTGGCAAATTAAGATTAAGTTTTTTCGAGGCAGCTACAACACCATTAGCAATCGTAGCACAATTGACAATGCCACCAAATACATTTACCAAAATTCCTTTTACCTTGGGATCGGAGGTTAAAATTTCAAAGGCTTTAAGGACTTGATCCTCCTTAACACCACCACCTACATCTAAGAAATTGGCTGGATCACCACCATTCAATTTTATAATATCCATAGTAGCCATAGCTAAACCAGCACCATTCACCAAACAACCAATATTGCCATCCATAGCTACATAATTAAGATTATATTTCTCGGCTTCTACCTCGCGGGGATCAGATCCCTCTTCGCTGATGTCCATGGCAAAGATTTCCTTTTGTCTATATTGGGCATTATCGTCAAAGTTAAGCTTAGCATCAACAGAAATTACTTCACCTTTGTCAGTCTCAGCCAAAGGATTAATTTCAATTTGTATTGCATCTACGGCCTTAAATAGCTCATAAAGATTTTCTATTTCCCGAGCGCATCTTTCAATGGTTTCACCCTTAAATTCCAAAAATTTGGCAACTTCTACTAATGTTTCGTGAGGAATTGGTTTATCAATATTCAAGGGAATAGTTTTGATTTTTTCTGGTGTTTCTTCCGCTACAGCTTCGATGTCAACACCACCAGCTGGCGAAGCAATCAATACCGGTCCATTGTGCTCACGATCTAATAAAATGCAAAGATAAGTTTCACGCACAATATTAACACTACGAGCAACCATGACTTTTTTAACCATAATGCCAGATTTGGGTGTTTGCTTCGTTATCAAACGATTGCCAATCATATTTTTGCTCAGCGATAAAACATCATTTTTACTGAAAATAAGAAAATAAAAAAATGAAAAACTGCCTTTTGCGATATGTTGAATGTAATATTTTTTTCATTAGATTGATTCGATTCTTAAAAATATTTTTTTATTAACTTACTTCTTCGTTATGTGAACGCCACCCTTGAAACCATTATCAAAGATACCTTTACCACGACCACCAGCTAATATTTGAGCTTTAACAACATATTCGGGGCATTCTGAAAGAATAAAATTTTCATAATTAAAAAAATGTTTTATAACAGCAAGACGTTAGATCATCACAAACACTTGCCAAATTGCTTTAAAATTTCCATATCTTTGCTAGAATTATCCAACACCTTAAACTTTTGTATGGCCACATTGTATTTTTGCAATAAATCTTTGCTTTGGTATTCCAACAAATTAAGGTTACGTACTTGATGCACTGTAAACTAAGAAGTACATAAATTTGCTTTAATTTTTCTAAATTTATTTGAATATAAAACAGCTTACCTTTTTGTGTAACGTCTGACGCAGTGTGTTTCCAGCGACATTCATCATTTTGTTGGTTTTATTCGAATTGAAAACAGTCTATAAATCTTGTTCTTTAATTGTTATTTGGTTGATAAAGCAGTGATAATTTTTATAATAAAAGTTTATGAAAACAGAACTTTGAACTGTAAGCAAACGAAAATAAGAAAAACAATTCTTATCAGTAGTGGAATTCCTTCGCAGCCGGTAATAATGACAGAGATGTTAAAAAGTTGTGTGATATGGCAGCCTTATTTACAAAATCCAGCACTGTACATTACACTGCGTTTACAACTGACAATGCTGTTAAAGGGCGGTTTACATTATACTACAAGTAATACGACATGTCAAATTTTTGTGTAGAAGAGTACAAGTAGTATCGTCTAAACATAATATATAATGAAACTGTCCGACATTGAGAGAAAATACGGATGGAAATTTGGCAGTCTTACGGCTCTCATTATGTTTTGAAATTTTCAAAAACTATTCTACTTCATTAGATCAGGGTTGCGCAAAAGAACGTGAAAAATTTCCAATTTTGTTTTAGTTGTTGGTTTCCAGTTTTTTATTATGGCAATGGCTAGTACAACACCAGAAACCTTTTCCTTGTAACTTTTTTTTCAAATTTGGCATATTTTTCACAAGTACGCGCACTATTTTTCACTTTTTTTTATTCTTTTAACAACAGCTGTTTCAATTTTACTTCATTTTATGCAACACCTATGGTGTAAACGTAAAAAAAACATACGATTTTTAATCTCTATTTTTTCATTCGGATTGATTTTCATTTTATTTTCTCTTAGATTTTACGTACGTAAAGTCTTACTGTCTAAACTGCCCCTAAAGGCCAGGATTCACTATTCTACACAATCGTACAAAAAATCTAACAGAATACTGTCCTACTTAAAAAATCGTTTAAAAATGGCGATGTAGTTGCCACACTATCATACAAAATAAGATTTTGCAACTCTGATCGCAGGGAACAATACTATTTTTTGATTTTTTTCAAAAGATTATAAAGTCGTACAGATCTGTCAAAAAGTCTGTCACACACACACACACACCTTTAATCCACACTATCATACTTTTAGGTCACACATGCAATTTTTGACAAATTGTACGACTGAGTATGATAATGAATCATGGCTTTAAAGGCCATAAGTATGATAGTGACTTTCGTTAAACCCCCGTCTTCATTTGCTATCAACATGTCTTAACAAAAGTCAAACTTCATATAAAAAGAAAACAGTATTAAAAATAATGTTTTTTTTTCATATGAAGTTTGACTTTTGTTAACGCATGTTAATGTCTAATGGTGGCGGGGGGTAAAACATGGTACTGTCTAACCTAGTGTCTATACCTGACAAAAATTTGTGTTAAAAGTCAAACTTCATATAAAAAAACCCGTATTAAAAATAATATATTTTTATATAAAGTTTGACTTTTATCAAGGCAAATTTTTGTCAGGTATAGACACTAGGTAACGGAGACGGGGGGTAACAAAAGTCAAACTTCATATAAAAAACCAGTATTAAAAATAATGTTTTTTATATAAAGTTTGACTTTTGTTAAGACATGTTTTTGGGTAATTTTAACGGGGGGAAACCTGTTTGACATCACACTAGCGCAAAAAATGCAAAAGAAATATTTAGCTGCACTATCAATCCCACCTTGTAAAATCAAATCGCCTTGAGCTTAGTGAAAGTAAACAGCTGTAGTCTTTATCAAAATTTTAGAAATGTTTGTTTTTAGTTATATATAGAATTGTTTATTAGAAATTGAAAAAATCCAAGCCAATAGAATGAACGAAACGAATGAAACAATAATGGAATCCAAATATATATTTGACGAAGTACCTAAGGTATCAAAATTGATAACTATAAGCTGTTGTCTGGCCATGTCAGTTCTTTATGTGTCCAGTTTGTATATATGGAATAATAAACATAATCGTGATCATCCGGCCACGGTAAAGAGACGTTTCCTAAGTGTAACCGTGGTCATGTTTATAGCTCCAATATTTGTCTATAAATTCTCCTCCAAAGAACTGCTAGATCAAGTTGCATTTAACGATTTGTTAGGTCTTAGAGGGCCGGGCTTAATGATGGCTATAGTGGTACCCTATATTTTAACAATGATTTTGTTTTTGGGACCATTGTGTGTGGAATTGCAAAATGATACATTAAAAGTATTTCTAGGTAAATCAATTTTTTAATTTACTTTAACTTTATTTTAAACATATCGTTAATAGATGTGGACTTTTGGAAAAGTAATTTTAAAAACATTTTATGGATTCGCAATCATGTTATGGCTCCTTTAAGCGAAGAATTTGTTTTTCGTGCATGCATGATGCCTTTGATAATGCAAAGCTTTAGTCCTCTGACCGCAGTGTTCGCAACGCCCTTGTTTTTTGGAGTGGCACATATTCATCACATTGTTGAGAGACTTAGTATGGGCATGGAATTTTCTACAGCTTTAGTTATATCTTGTAAGTAATTGAACTTTATTAAAATAAACTATACCTAATTAATTTTCCACAGTATCACAATTGACATACACCACATTATTTGGTTTTTATTCGGCATATTTATTTGCCCGTACTGGTCATTTTGCTGCTCCCTTTTTGGTACATGCCTTTTGCAATCACATGGGTCTTCCTGATTTACAAGATCTTTGGCAACAGCATTTATGGAAACGTATAGTCCTGATATTATGTTATTTTATCGGTTTTATATCCTGGATTATATTGTTACCATTGGCAACTGAACCCGACTTGTATAAAAACAATATATTCTGGCATTGAAGATTTACTAAGAACTTGAGAGACTTTCCTATTTTTGTTTGGTTTTTTAAGTAAATACAAAAAAATCACACAGCCCACTGTCACTCTACTCAAATTTTGTAAAAAACTTTTAGTACATTAAGACTTGATTTAAGAAAACAGTATTTGAGTTTGTTTTTAATTTAATATTTTATAAAAAATACGGCATGTTTATAAATAAAATGTTTTGTAAAAATTCATTCGCCTTTCAATGTTTGCTCCAATTCATTGTTGGCTTTTAGTTCTTTAATTATATCTAAGCCACCGATAAGTTCACCCTTAACATAAACCTGAGGATATGTTGGCCAGTCGGAAAAAGTTTTTAGACCTTGACGTACCTCTTCATCAGTTAATATATCGAATGTTTCATAAGGAAGTCTAATAATAATATAGTTATTTGTATTTTCAACTAGGCAAGAAAGTAATTTAACTTACTCCAATTCATTGACTATTGCAATTATTTGTTTTGAAAAACCACATCTCGGAGCACTGCGATCACCTTTCATGAAAATCATCAGAGGAGCCTTGTTAATAAGAGCCTTTAGGCGTTCCTCCAAAGGTTGTTCCCTAACAGCTGCAGCTCCTAGCTTTTTACATTTGACCGTGAGACTGGCAATATCTACACCATCTACACGATCCACCGCTGTACCTTTATCAAACAATATCACTGTTGGAACGGCATCAATCTGCAATTGAATGAGAAAAGTTAGTTGTTAATATAAAGAGGGGTATATGTAGATGCTGAAAGTGAATTTTATATCGTACGAAAAAAAAAACATTTTTTTACTTATAAAATGAGGATCTTATTATTTATAGTCATTACTAAAACCCCTTAAGATGCTGTGTAACAATCTATGCCTGTTCCTTTTACAGCTTCCTATTCTCATTCATGACTTGCAATTCTAACTTCTCGCTTATGACATTTTTACTGACCTGATGTTTCATGGCTATTTCAGGAAAATCTTCAGCTATGATTTTAGCAAATGTCAACTTATCAGCTAATAATTTGGCTAAATCCTCTAAAACATCTTGAACCTGTTTGCATTGCTCAGCCCAGTCCGCAGAAAATAACACAACAGAAGTTTTATCGGTACTGGATAAAAACAAAACAAAAGTTAACTTTTATAATCAATATTCACAATAATTTCAACAACCTGATGATTTTTTTATATTCTTCTTCAGTTTTAATAGCAACTACAGACATTTTGTGTATTTTCTTCTAATAATACTCGAAATTTTGTTTGCAATCCTTTTTCTGTTGCTGACTTTTTCTTCTTGTTGTCAAATTTATTTAGAGGTTATATGCAAAATAGTTGCCAGACGTAAGTTTTTATCATATGGCCAGCTGGGCGTACTGCAATGACATTTAGGTGGCGCTTCAGTTTTTGCTAGCAGGGAAAAATACTTCCGCATGAACATTTGCAAATTTCTTCAAAAAAAATGATTTTTTAATAAAACATAGTGGTATTTTTTAAGTAAATTTAAAATATTCTGCAAGAGCCATGTCTAAGCCTTCTATTTTGATAATAGAACCATTTTATGGTGGCAGCCATAAACAATTAATTGATACTTTAATAGAATGTAGGTTGTCCATTTGTTTAAGAAATTTGTATAACTCATGGTGCCATAAATTAATGAGAAACACATTTTTTCTGCAAGTTTAGGTTTAAATGTATGCGACTATGAAATATACAGTTTGCCCGCTAAGAAATGGCACTGGCGGGCGCGCACAGGAGCTTTGTACTTCTCTCAAGTGATACCACAAAATCACGAGTACAAAGTTTTGTTTACCAGTTCGGTATTGAATTTAGCTGAACTTTTAGGTTGCCGGCCGGATTTGATTGTGTGTAAGAAAATTGTATATTTTCATGAAAATCAATTGGTTTACCCGGTAAGAGATGTAAAAGAAAGAGATTGTCAATATGGCCTTAATCAAATACTCACTTGGTAAGTGTTTTTAATCATTTCGTTAAGTAAAAAATAAATATTCATAAATCGTTTTCCAGCTTAGCAGCTGACTATGTTATTTTTAACTCGAACTTCAATCGCACTTCCTTTTTGGACAATATAACTCCGTTCCTTAATATACAGCCAGATCTAAAACTCAAACATTTACGTGAAAAACTTGAAAAGAAATGTGAAGTTTTGTATTTTCCCATCAAATTCCATGCCTTCCCCAATAAACGCCTTATAGTGGGCGGCGACGTGCAAATGTCTTTGCTAAACACGAGCAGTGCCAGTGATTGTTTACATTTGATTTGGCCTCATCGTTGGGAACATGATAAAAATCCGAAACTATTGGTGGAAGTTCTGCTGGAATTGAACAAGCGCCAGGTAGACTTTAAGGTGACCATATGTGGTGAAACTTATCAGACTTCACCGGAGGCATTTGAGGGTTTGCAGGATAAGTTAGGTTCGAAACTGGTAAATTTTGGTTTTTTGCCGCGGGAGAAATATGTTAAAGCACTGCTGGACGGTGATGTGGTTATATCGACGGCTGGGCATGAATTTTATGGAGTGGCAATGTAAGTAAATTTTCAGTGATTCCAATGTATTTCATACAAATACAACTCGTCACAAAAATTTATTGCAATAGTGTAAAAAATAACGCTTTTACAAGCAGATTATATTGTGAATATTACAGTTTCTATTGTTTTTACCTTCTACTCTAAATTTGCATTTTTTTTAGTTAGGTACTTTCTACTCGAGACCAAGGATATACAAAAAAATTTATTCGTTAATTTTCCACCAAATATTCGTGAAATTAACTATATTTTTCAATTTTGACTTTTAACTGACGAGTATTTTTTTTTCGTTGGATGAAAAGATTCGTTATATTTGTTGCAATTCAAAAATACTAAATTACAGAATATAATGAGAGAAGTATCCGTAAAATCAGAAAAAATAAAACTTAATTTCAGTAAAAATTCGAACTAAAAGTTTGGAATAAAGAAAAGTTCACAAAAATATTATTAATCATAGATTACAAAAATATGCAAAAATTGCATATTTTTATATGTATTTTTTGGAAATTATTTAGTTTTTCCATAATTATAATAACCAACAATCTACAACTTTTCCTTTACTTACAGGTTAGAAGCAACATATTGTGGTTGCATGCCAATTGCACCCAATAAACTTGTTTATCCTGAATTGTATCCAAAAGAAAATCTCTATAACACTTCCAATCAATTAATTAAAATGTTATACAATTGGTGTCGTAATCCGGCATTGTTTCGTAAACAGCGTGAGAAATTTTTCGAATACTTTACATTCGATCGTTATTCAGCACAGCATTTAGTACCAAAATATTTGGAAAAATTGAGATTTTAAAAAAATCAGAACACAGCATAAAATGCACATTCGCGCTAAAAATAAAAAACAAAATGCCATAGTGCAATAATTCGAATTTAGCATGTAAGTCTGAAAAATGTAAAACTTAAACGGAAATATAGGTACATATATTTTGGTATTGAAAGTTAAAATGAAAAGTTAAATACAGTCTTGTCATAAAACTTAACTACACACTTTGACCAATTTAAAATCTCTTGAAAATGAGGAATAAAAAAGAAAAAGTATTGAAACTAGTTCGATAAATATTAAAACTTAAGATCGAAAATAACTTTAAATTGCACAAATTTTAAATAAGATTTTTAAAAGTTTTATTTTTTTTAATTTGGTTGATCTTTTTTAAATTAGCTAGTAATTTTTTGTTACTTTTGCAGTTTGCTTGATAAACTTTTAATTTTATATTTCATTACATAGATAATAAGTTCAAAATTATTGTTAAGCCTAAAGACAATTCGATAAAAAAAATGTTGCATAAATCATAATACATGTTTAAAAATGATCCTCTTTAAATTTGGGTGGTGCACTGTAGGGCTCCTTAATATGAGCTCGATATTCCTCATCATCATCATGACATTCACGATAACATTGTGCACAAAATAGTTCACCATCACATCCTTTACAACGAAACACCGCATCTTCATTACAAATATTACACCATGGTAATTCTTCGGTTTCAACACCAGCCGCTGGTTGGGGTATACCAGCTGAAACTTCCATTTCCAAAGTGCTGGGAGCCTCAGGTAAGCGAGCTTCTGCTAAATACTATAATTAATTTTTGTGATCAATAAATGTTTGAAAAAGTCATAGATATTGTTGAAATTCAGTAGAAAATATAAATGACAAACATCATACCATTCTTTTTTAATATTGGCACCGTTTAAAGTTATTTTTTTAAATTGATTAAAATTGTTTGCTAATTGTTCCTAAGTATCATAATTTTTTAAAGATGGCTAATTACAATAAAAGTAAAATGTTTTTAATTTACGTTTGTTGAGATAAATGTAAAATATTTTTTCAAATAAAGTATCGCAAAAAAATCGGCAAAATATAACAGCTTTTTTAATATTTTAACAAAAGTTTGATCCCCGTAAGATGAACAAACCTCGTTTATTTGGCTTTTCAATGCCTCTTAAAAAATAAACAGTGTGCAGTAGTAACTGATATTTTAAATATTTCCCTGTTAATATTGTTACTTTGCTCTTGTTAAATATATTTGATATTTCGATAAAATAACTAATCAAGCTCTGCAAAATTATTCTAAGAGATTTAAGAACGATAAACGTTTAAAAAAAAAATTTCAAAAAATAATATTGATCATTTCTCACATTTAAAAAATACACGTCCACTGAGCGTTCATTTATTAATTTATAATATCGTAATTAAAATAATTACCTGTTTAAAGCAAATCAGTTTATTTACCTTTTCCATAATACCCTTAAGTATAGTCTCATCATCCAATTCGTTATCACTGGGAGTATTAGTATCCGGCGAGGTAGCTGCGACAGCCGATCTTCCACTATCATTTGATGATACAGGTTCATCTCTTAAAGCTTTTAATCTACGTTCTATATCTGATAACGTATCGTTTCTTTCCGTCTCCAAACGTTGGTCCAGCTGAGCTTCGCCCATAAATTGAGCCAACAAATCATTCATTTTCTCTTGATCACTACGTTGGTCGGTATTCAGAAGCAATTCCTTTTTCGAATAATCCTTTTGTGGCATACCATTAAGTTTGGATAGACGCGAACGTATTTCATCATCACTTGGAAACGTGGAAGGGTCTTTGGCTTTCAAATTTTTTAAACGCTGTAGTATTGCACTGTCAAGATTTTCAGTAATATCAGAATTTTCACCGCTGGAATGTGTTGAAGTTGTTAATTTAGCTGGCGATATTGGCTCTAATATTTCTCCCACTAAAGCTGCCGAAGGTTCTATCTCCAGCAGAGCATTAATATCCTTATGCACTATTTGCTCATTAACAGCTCCTTTATTAGATTTTGTTATTATTGTTCCAGGTAAGGTTTCTATGTCGATTACTTTTTTCGCTTCTTGGAGTTTTGACAATTTGTCATAGCATATCAGACATACATTTAGTACCTTGTTATTATGTCTGGGTACTGCCGCAGGTCTTCTAAGGCACTTGGCGCAGTAAGAATAGCCACAGTTAGGACATCCGTACTAAATTTAAAAAAAAAATTCATATTAAAAGTATTTTACTTAAGGCGTATGAATCATGGCAGTGCTTTTGTTACTTGCCTCTTTACAAAATAAGCCATATTTTTTGCTACAACCGAAGCAGGACATTGTCAATTTGAATTTGTTTTTATCATGGAGTTGTTTCCAATAATTTGTGATTTGTTCTTAATAGTCTAATATTTGTATATTGTTTGAAGAAGTCTTTTGTTTTGTCCAGCTGACTTAACAGCTGGTAGAGGTTTTATCATTACAAAGTTGTATTTAGTAGGGTTTCCAAATGAAATTTTGTTATTAAGTATCGTTATTTTAAACTGTTTAATATTTTATCTGGACAGTCGTAAAGTAGCTCTGGGTCTGGGAACAAGTGCGTGCGTCAGTGTCATTGTCGCTTAAAGTCAATCAGGCCGTCCTTGTTGTTCGGTTTTCGAGCGGTTTGCGTCTCGTTCTCACACTGGCTGATTGGTGTCCACGAATAGCTGTACTACGCTACTGTTTTTGGTGGTTTCTTAAACAGTAACGTGTAATCGTTTGGTTATCGTATATAACATAGAAATTTTAATTTCAATAAGTCGGACATTGGTGGGGACCATTTTAAAAACGCAACTTTTAACTGGAGAAGCAACATTAAACTCAATTTTTAACTGGAGGAGAACAAAAAAACACAATCGCTGGAGGAGCGCCATTAAATTCTTATTAATTTTACCTAGTTGAATTTGGAGTCTCACTTCCTATACGAAGATATAGGTCGTGCTGCAGATTTTGGAGAAAGCTAAGGTAATCAAACCCTGGCGCTTTGGTTTACTACCTTTGCTATTTACCAATTTTTTTTGGGCAGAACCCAAAAAAAAAAAGAGTATTTTATCTTGTAAGAACAACTTTTATTTGTAAATTTTCATAAACTTTGTTTACTATGAATGTAAGAAAAAGTTTTTTTTTTACTAGAATACATGTTAAATAAAGTTTAAATTTCGTTTTGGGTTAACATTTTTGCTGTTTTTGTAACAGCTTTTCTGATGTCGAGTGTCTTATCAAAGAAATTAAAAGAATTAATTACTTGTGTTTGTCACTAGATGGCATATTGAACTGGAGAAATTGCGTAATATCTATCGGCCTTAACCATATGTCTGTGGAGCGCAAATTCGTGGACCCATTGGAATATTGAAATCAATGCACTGTGTCCTGAGAGCTTCGAAGGCAGGCCATTTATAAAGCCATTCACTGATCTTGAGACCTCCTGTAATGCTATAGCTTTTGACCATTTGCAGTAGTCATCCCGTCTAGTTAGGTCAACTAAATTGCGGATGTCATCACGATAAGTCCTTTGACATTCCCTAATAGGTGGTTTGTTCCTTGATTTTATTTTGGTGGAATACTACTCCTAAATTTTTTGGAGTCCAATGACATTGAGTATAGTAGCTGAGTTAGTTTCTGCAAAATTTCCTTGATAGTGGTCCAGTGTTGTCAAATTTTGCCACTTACATATATCATCGATTTTAATAACAATCACCTAAACGCGACACCATCTTGACGTCTTGGAGCGGGCCAGGAAGTTTGGCAAGATATATCTTGAATAGTATAAGTAATAGTACTTATCTTTGTGTGTAATAAGCCGAGAAGGTAACGTACATTATGTGCAAACGTACAGAAAACTGGCTAGCAATAGGCTTATTATATCGTCATGTGGGTAGAAACTTATTAAAAAATGTTGATGCTTTGAAATTGAATGTTGATGCCTTAAAATTGAATGTTGTTTCAGGTATAAAGCAACAACAGTCCGAATAAATAAATTCATCTCTCAGATGTCATAGTTCGTAAGTCAGCTAGACTTTAAGCTATCTTTTCAAATTATAAAAAATTATACGGAATATTTAATCTCCCAGCATGTGCATCAATGACGCAGCACGGCGACGAACGCAGTTGCTTATAATATGTTTCTGCCAATGAACATAGTGGCATTTTTTGGGAAAATGCTGCTGGAAAAGCAGTTTTATTATGGAATTTTTATGGCATTAAATCAGATACATATGAACTTGGAATGCAAATCATGATACGGTAATCGTATTATTAGCTTTCTTGGCGATACCCATTGACTGCCTCATACCCCTAAAGCTAATATCATCCGAGCCATCGTGAGATAGAACCAGAAATTGTCAGCAAAGTTTAGAAAATCGCACTGACAGCATAAACTACTACGAAATCAGTTGCAATCGTATCCCATAAGTAATGGTAATATTTTTTAATTCTCATAAAGCCATAATATACCAAAAGAAATTAAGGAACTAATTTTATTTAATTTTCAAAAAATAATTGTATTTTTTTTTTGCTAAAGAGAAGTACCACTCAGGCAGTTAATGCCTATATTAACTGTGGTACTTCCTTTGGAAAGGGATAGTAGTAGATAAGACAGATGGTTAGTGTGATAGTAAAGCTTCGATTCTGGCAACACTGCAATTGCACGTTATGATTATTTTTGGAACAGTATTTCACCGCCTCTGGTGTTATTTAGGCGAATTAGTTTGAAGCTAGCATAGCCAATTTATAATTATTTTTACTTCGCCGGCGATTTAGTGCTATGTGGTAATACCGGCGAAGGAGGGCGCTGTGATATGCATTATTATAAAGAAAAATTAATACATATCAGAAAAATTGATGTTGCCATGGCTGAGTATTGAACTCTCGACCATTGCTTAGTAGTCAACGTGCAAACCACTTAAGCTACAGCACCCTCAACCACACAAAAAATAAAAATGAAATCAGTCAAGTGCGAGTCAGAATTACACACGTAGATAATCATCTATCTAAAAGTACAAAATATAAATTTTTCCATGTTTTTTATGGGGCCCCTATAATATTTAATTTTATGTTATTATTACTATTATTACTTCTACTATCGTATAGATATATATCTATTTAATATACGCTATCACCTTGTTAAATATGCCTTGACTTGTAGTGTTGAAAACTATAGTAAAACTGTCAACTGTAATAATAAAAAGATTATTATCAATATTTGTATTTACATAATTATGTACTGTATTTTATAAAAAAAATCGTGGGAAAAAGTAATTACAAGTTACTTAATTTTCACTTCTTTTGGCAGTCCCAACGACTGCATTGCACTTTTTCTTATTTAAAATGATTAGTGAACACGAGAAAGGTACAATTTTTAATAATTTGTAAAAAATATTCTTTAAACTTAAAACGAACTTAAGTCTTATTTCAATACTTCCTTTGTATGTAAAAAATAAAGTATAAAAAATTCCTTGGAATTAGCGGCACATCAAGTACGAAACTGATCTAACTGTACATAGAATGATAGAAAATCATCATTTTTATAATCTTTCTAAACAAATTTATTATTTTCTATTGTGGTTGATAAGCATCCAAAGGTATGTTACGATTTATAAAAATCTTTGTTATTGTTTGTGATAAGGAATTGCAACATTTTATAATGAAAAGCTATTCGTAAACTTTAAATTCAGTTTCCAGTTTTCGGAAGTAAAATCATTTTTAAATATGAAAATAAAAAGATGTTCGTGAACTTTAAATATATTTATACGTTCGAAAGTTTCCGGTTTACAAAGGTAAAATAATCTTTAAATATGAAAAACAATTTAATTTTAAAACTTAAATTTCTTCATTACCCTTTCTAATGTTGACCAAAAGTGAATGATAAGTCGCCAACAAAATCGCCAATTATTTTAAAATGCGCTAAAAAGTCTCATGTCGCCAAATCTAAAATTTCATCTCAAATAAGATTGAAAATCGCCACCTTTGGCAAATGAAAACTGCCATATCTGACAACCCTGATATCAAATAAAAAACAATGTTGGGGCAAAAACATATAAACAAAACGTTATTTTTATTGCTAAAGGCCAGGATTCACTTTCCCACACAATCGTACGATTTAATCACGAAAAAATCTGACAGAATTCTGTCCTACTTAGAAAATCGTTTCAAAATGGCGTTGTAGATGCCACACTATCATACAAAACAAGATTTTGCAACTCTGATCGCATGAAAAAAATACTATTTTATGATTTTTTTCAAAAGATTATCAAATCGTACAGACTGTCAAAAAGTCTGTCACACACATACACTTTAAATCCACAATATCATACTTTTTGAGCACACATGCAATTTTTGACAAATCGTAAACTGAGTATGATAGTGAATCATGGCCTTAACAAAAAGGCTGGAGCAACAACATACATACATATTATTATAAGGTGGTAAATATTAAAAAAGAAAAACACAAAACAAGAGGGTAGTAGAAGACTTCGTTGTCAAAAACTGGTATACCCAGCGGAAAAAGGTAATCAATAAGAATCGAGTGGGTAATACATAGCTTGTATAATATTTTGCTTCCAGAATTCATTATTCTTTACAAGGAACATGTCCTTGGAAAATACTTAATTACATAAATGTGCCCTGCAAACGAATTGTGGAATACATTATTTGTAATGCCTAAAGTAATCTATGCATTCGTAATTAGTTAATGGAATATCCTTATTTGTACTAATTATTATTTACATACATACATATGTTATACACATATATTATTCATATACACATTTATATTTATTTTACTTATTATTAAAACTTATAACAAAAAATATTTCTGTTTTCAAATCTATTCATCTTCTATACATATAATAAAACAGTAACTCTTTTTCTTTGTGTTCGCATCACGTAAAAACTACTAGATGGATTTTAATAAAATTTTATAAGGAAGTACCTTAGTATTCTGATATTTTTCCGCAAAAATATCTTATTTCCAAGAGAAAGTGGAGAAAAAGCAGTAAAAGTATGCCGATCCTTTATCGATTTGAAGGCACTGCATACTTTAAGGCATCTTTTATTTTTGAAAGCAGTATATTTTAAGCAATGTTGTGTAACAGATGGAGCTATTTTAAAATAATGAGTATCTCATTTCCTTTCTCTCTTTTACAGAGTTTTAGAATTTTTTTTTAGAATTTTATATAAATTTTAGAATTTTATCCAGGGATGGATACCTTTATATAAAGTAAATACTTAAAGAGTCTTAAAAATTGGTGTAGAATATTTTCAAAGCAAAATCGAACAAAATATTGTCAGGACGCAAACAACGTATGTGGGCACAGCTAGTAACTAATAAATTTATATTTATATACTTGTTTTTGTATTTTTAATTTTTACTTGTACTTTTTCAAACATAAAAATGGAAATAAAGAGGCCATATTGTCGCGTTTCTTCTTAAACCACGTAAGCGACATTTTTTCGAAATTGACTTTTTTGGTTTTTATGGTAGAAAATAACATTTGCCACCAGACTACATTCTCATATTAACAAGTTTGTATGAAAAATAAATAAATCCATTTTCAAAACCTCGTAAGCGCCATACAAATGACATTTGCATGCAAAATATAATGGTCTTTATATTTTAAGTTTGAAATGTTAAAGTCTCAACCACTAAGTTTTTTGTATTTAAGATTAAAAAAATCATGAAAGTTGCAGGCCAATTGGAGCATTTTTAGTAAAGTAAAAGTAAATTTTTTTTTTTTTTTTTGATAAATACAAAAATAAATGTTTATTTACACACAGAAATTTGCAATTTGCTGTTTGCGCCAAAACAAAGTAAGCGACAGATTTGGCTACAATTAATTGTAAGTAACAAATTAAAAAAAAAGTTTCTATACCCTTCAGAGAGTCGCACAGCTATGTTTTGCAAAAAAAAAAAAAAAAAATATTTCGAAACCCATATTAAAGAAGTTGTTAAGTTTTTTCCGTTTTCTGAAAAACGAATTCTTGGCGCTTACGTGGTTTAAGAAATACCGCGACGATATGAGGTAAGGGATCTATTTTTTAACGAAATATACGTACAATTTTGGTGTTAGTTCAGATCACTTTACTGAATTATGTCGGTCTTTTAGTTCATAGTATTAAAGTTTCTGAGATAGAAGAAGGCGAAGACGGACAGACATTTTAGCGAAAACAATAGGGTTACGTTTTTACTCCTTGGGTACGGAACACTAAAAATAATAGTTTTTACTACCATAATTTCTAAGATGAAAAGGTAGGCAATAAAAAATTCTTTATTTTTTATTTTATATACATACATACATATGTACATATATTAAAACATTTAGAATGGTAATTTAGAAAGTAATTTATTTCATTTATATTTTTTATTTCTAATTTTAAATAATTATTGTAATTTTTGACCTTTTTAATAATTTTCTAATTATATTTTTTAAGCTATAGGTCTTTTTTTATAAAAATTTTTAACATTTATTTAAATTTTTATATTCAATATTTCGCTACACCATTGGGTATTTAATTGAATGAAAAAATTTGAAAAAAAAACATAATTATAAAATTTATAATTTTATTTAATTAAAACTATTTTTAACCGACTTCAAAAAAAGAAGAAGGTTATCAATTCGTCTGAATGTTGCTTTTTTATGTTTGTGCCCGCAGAACTCAGCCATTTCTGCACCGATTTTAAATTAAAGGGTGTCCCCATACAACATACATGTTTTTTCGTGTATTAAGAACGCTAAAGGGCACTAATTTAAAATTTTAAAAAATTACGTATCAGTATAGCTCCCACCAACTGAAAGGAAGAAAAAAATAAACTTAGAATTTAAAGGGTGTCCCCATAGGTGAGGTAATTTTACCTTTATGGGGCTATCTTTGGAACCGTTAAAGACAAAACCTTGAAAGTTTGACAGAATGTCGATTACTATGACCTTTATAATAAAAAGGATAAATATTCAAAATTATAAATTAAAGGGTGTGCCAAAAGTTCATTTAATTTGATGTATATGGCATACTTTTGAACAGTTGTACACCGACCGTTAAATTTACAAAGAACCTGTATTAATAAGTCCGCTATAACAAAAAATATAAAATTTGAATTTGGGAATAAAAGGGTGTCCCAATAGTTAATGTAATATTATGTATGTGGCCAAACTTTTGAACCGTTATAGACAGACAGCTGAAATTTACAAGGAACCTGTATTGCTAAGTCAGCTATAACAAGTATATAATTTGAATTTAGAAATTAAAGGGTGTCCCCACAATTTATGTAATTTGACCTATATGGCCCTATCTTTTGAACCGTTATAGAAAAACATTTGAAAATTATGCAGAATTTCTACTACTTTCTCTGGTATTCTAGTAAGTATAAATATTTAAAAGTATGAATTAAAGGGTGTCCCAATAGTTCTGTAATTTGTTGTATATGACTAAACCTTTGAGTCGTTATAGACACACAGTTGAAATTTACAAAAAATTCTTGTGGCCAAGTCCTCTATAACAATAGTTCTTTAATTTAAAATTGTAAACTAAAGGGTGTCCCAATATGTGAAGTTATTTGATTTATGATGCCCTATCTTTGAAACCGTTATTTTGATATTAACGAGAACGCATATTACTATGTCCGCTATAGTAAAAAGTATAAAATTGGAAATCAAAGGGTGTACCTAAAGTTAATGATATTTGATCTATATGACCTTATCTTTTGAACGCTTATAGATAAACATTTAAAATTTTAACAAAGCGAATATCACTACGCGTACAATAAAAAGTACTTAAAGGGTGTCCTCATAGCTGACGTAATTTGACTTATATGGACTCGTCTTTTTAACCGTTATAGATTGAGACTTGATATTTACATAGTGAGTGTATTGTTATGTCCGCTATAAGAATTATAAAATTGAAAATAAAAGGATTTCCCTATAGTTAATGAAATTTGATGTATGCCTTATCTTTTGAGCCGTTTTAGATAGACAACTCAGATTTATACTTGAATGAATTTCACACAGTCTTTATTTCTTTTTCTGCTAATTTTTTCGCATTTTGTTTATCTTTTATTTGGTTTATATGTATATAGTTCTTACAGATTACTTCTTACATTTTCAGTTTAAAACTGGTACCCAACTATTTGTTTTGATGTCGGTTTTTTTTTGCAAGAATTATTATTTCTTTTATTTTTAATTAATAAGTGAATAATGTAAGCAAAGTTTCATTGCCGACTCGTCTCAATAATGTCTATGGGAGCTATAAAAGATTGTAAAATATGTAAAGTTGTATTAATAAATGATAAAAAGGTCATTATTGGGCAACGCAAAGTGGTTTGGAAAGGTTTTATTTTGGAAATAATTTCTCTGAGGTAAAGCGGAAGTGTTTCCGATGGTCGCCCTAGGGTGTAGTGTTTAAGTTCCAAAAGTTGGGTACCTTTCAAAATAAAGAGCAAATTTAAAAAAATATTGTCAAGACATTGATGACGTCGCGGTGGTTCTAATCAACTGATCTAGAGTGTATTTTCGTCAATGAAATGGTTATAAAATTCACACTGTTTTGTTCTATTCCTTTGAAATATTAACTATTTACATACTGACTCGTATATTGACATTGAATCGATTACAATATTAAAAACTAAACTAACATTTTCGTTTGCCTTGATAAATTTAACCCTTGCTCCCTATATTCAACTTATATGTATGTATGTATGTATTTACATACATATATTGAAATCAGGTTAAAGCTTTTTTTATCAGTAGATATAAATTGGGATAACAAAAATTTCGTGCAAGTACACACGTGCTCTCCTATACCTGTTATTTCCTACAATTTCACTTTAACACTAGTTTGTACACAATAATTTTTTCATTCGGCATTCTTATTCTCCGAATTTTTTATTGCTTATAAACAACATTCAAATGGATAATATTAAAATATGTACATACATACATATGTACATACATACTTGGCACCTTAAAAGTGAAACTATTAAACTTTAAAAAGGTGCTGTTATACTAGAAGTTGTTTTTGGGTTCAAGGTTTTATTTCGTTGTTAGACCTGAAGTTCAGAAGGTTTCTAAATCGACTTTTTTTTACAACAAAAATGAATTAAAACAGTTTGAGACACACAGGCATGTTCCAGAAAAATAGTAGAATGAAAGTAAAATACGATTTGAAAAGTAAACTACATTATTTTTGATGTTCTACAATAGGTAATAGTGGTTTGGTTTTACAATTTTCATTTAAAATTAACTTTGAATAAAAATTGCAGAGCTGATTGTTTATCAAATAAATACATATTAGTTTTATTTAATTAAATTAAATAAAACTATTACTTAGTTTTACAATTCATAAAATTACTAAAGCGGAGTTTAGTTTTCGATGCAAATGGCCTTGCAAAAGTGCAAGAGCATAATAGGTATAATAGCTTTTTTGTGAAAACCAACAACAAAATAGCTATTGTTTTTGTTAAATTTGAATGATGTAACGTATTTTCACTTTTGCAAGATTATTTGCATGAAACACTGAATACCGCTTTATTGTATTTTTCATATAAACGCAATCACATTTTTCAAAATTGTAGCAAAATTAGCAAGACATTTTTCATACATTTTTCCAAGTTAAATGTCAATAAGATAAACAGAGTTGCCAGGAAAGTTTTATTTAAAAAAGCAGAATTAAATGGATACAAAATAATTATACACCCCTATTCTGCATTTCGATTCGAATCGAAATTTTCTCCGTTTGTCAAATTTGGTATTCTACATTCCGTTCAGTTTCGTTTCAATTTTTTTTCGATCGAATGTATTCTGCATTTCGAACGTAACTACGTTTTTCCAAGTTGATAATTTGTTAACGGAAAGTTTTTCGATTTTTGTTTGTTCAGTTTAAAAGATGCAAATAAAAAGAAAAACATGTACATAAATATGAATCATACATGGGACTTATTAATTATATTGAGTAATTATTTGGCAATTTGATTAGCATTGAATTGTAAGTAATGCTAATAAATTTTTTTTCCTTACCATTGTTTTCATTAATGGTAATGCTTTTTAGTGAAAATGTTTCATTAGTAATTATTTAAAACGCAAAATCATTACCATTAACCAATGATTAAATTATAAAAAAGCATTATCATGATTGGCCACAACTCTAATTAACTTTTTGCAGTAAAAAAATGCGGAAAATTTTATATTTATTTGATGTTTTTAAAGAAGTCCCACCTTCATTTCCAAATTAAATTTTTTCCTATAAAAAGAAATAAAAATCAGAAAAAAAAAAATAAAAATAATTCCTGAAAATTAAATTTTAATGACAAATTTTTAAACCGTTGGAGAATGCTGTTTTATTTTTTCAAAATTTTCAAAACTAGCGTGAATGCATTAGTAGTAAAGGCCTACGTTGTGTATTTAATAAAAAATTCATATAAAAGTAGTGAAATCACTATCTGCAGAGAACAACGACATCCTTGATAACTTATTGGCATTCTAGAGTTTTTCGTCTTTCTCGTTCATAAATAAATGGTAAAATATCGACTAAATTTACAAAGTTATTGTATTCTGTTGTTCATGCATGCCGTTTTACCTCAATTTCTATAGATGATATTTGGTCAAGTAATAAATAAAATACAATTATATGATAGTTGACCATACTGGTGTAGACATAAAACTTTAAAATTAGTTTTTAGGAGTTCCAACTTGTTATACGAAGATGTGTTTTGACTGACAATTTAAAATATTCTATATGTTTAGCTTATTCTTCAACTAACTACTAGCGTAGTTACCATAGAATTATAAGAAAAATCTATGCAAATATAATCACAGTGAAAAATGTATTAATAAGCAGTGTTGCATTAAATATGTGCTTTGTCAGTATATCTGCAAATTTTGGCAACAGATAAAACATAATGTTTTCTGATGGACTAACTACCACTTGTATTGAGTTTATTTCATTGCAAATTTTATAACTTTCTGGATTTTTCTATAAAAATATTATTGCATTATCTGCACCATTTTAAAGAATTTTTTATGAGTTTAGTAACTTCATCCGACTAGAAATGGGTCAAAGTTAGTTTACTTTATTTGTAGTTATTAAAACCTACTGCGATCATAAATTTGTGTTTTATACAAACAATGATTTTTTCATCAATTACACAGCACAACAAAATAAAAAAAAATTCATGTGCTCTTAAAACCACTATATAATTTTGATGTATCATGACTACCTTTGTATAAAAATGGTAAAATTTTTAAATTCTATGGATAGATTTTTTTTTAAAAAATTTTTTTTAAAATTGCAATTTTTTTGAGACGTTTCTTCAAATAATTAATGATAACTCAAAAACTAATAGTCCGATATTATTAAAATAAATTCAGAAAAATTAAGATTTGCATAGCCTTTAATTCGTCTATATATCGCGTTTCAATCGGATCAATAGTATCGGAGTTATAATAAAAAACTTAAGAAAAAAATATATTTTTTACGTAAAAATGGCAAAAATTTTCGTTTTAAAAAAATCATAAAAAATCGAAAACGGCAAAAAACTTCCAGATTCATTTTTTTATCGCATAGCGACATATAATAGCAACAAAATGAGATATCGACCATAAAAATCGATTGATTTTTTTCGAATTTATTCACATTTTAGTGAATTCGCTCATTTTCACAAAATTTTAGTTTTTTGCTTGATATACGCATTATAGCGGGTTTTCAAATGTGTGAAAAACATAAATTTTCCAATTTCAAGGGGTGCATGTCAAATCTAACATTTTTGATGAGAAACTTCCACCTACAAAATTTTAGTCGAATTCGACAACGTTAACACGTAGCGCATAGGCCCCAAATCTGAAAAAAAGCGTTTAAATCGAAAATAATTGACAAATTTTCAGTTTTTGCAAAATTAACGCTATTTATTTCCCCTTTTGCAAAAAAGTGGATCCTGGTCCTTAGGGCAAACACAATGAGATTTACAATAAGCTACATATCTTTTAAATCGGTTAAACAGTTTTCAAGTTACTTGCCGAAGGCAATTGACAAAAAAATGTAACTAAGTCAAATCGATGGAATAGATCGAAAATGCATTTCATTGTTTTATTCATGTATTTTCTTTTATTTTATATTTTATTATTTAAATTTATTACAACATATAAAATAAGGAAATAAATAAATATTATAAACTACAAACTTTGGAATTTTCTTTTATGACATTTTCTATAATTGAATAACGAAGTGTTGCTCTGAATACTCCAGCAAAAATCTGCCATCATGTGTGCATCCCAGCGACCCTGGTATCTTTCCTCCATTGTCCGAATATCTTGGTGAAATCGTTCGCCCTGTTCCTCACTTAAGTCTCCTAGATTTTCAGGAAAACGATCTAAGTGACTGTGAAGGTAATGTAACTTGATGCTCATGTTGCATCCAAGATTCTGGAAGTGAGTTAACATCTCTTCAACGTGCGCAACATAATCATCATCCTTGTTATTTCCTAAGAAATGTTGAATAACCCATACAAACGAATCCCATGCATTTTGCTCAATTTCTGACATTGAACTGAGAAAATCGGTATCTTTGACCAATTTGCGAATTTGTGGGCCGTCAAATATTCCTGCTCTCAGCTTTTCCATACTCAAACTTTTAAACTTCCTTGAAATATACTGGAAACATTCACCATCTTTGTTAAGTGCTTTAACAAATTGTTTCATCAGACCAAGTTTAATGTGAAGAGGGGGTAATATGATGCGATCTCGGGGCACCAGAGGTACATTTATAACATTCCTCATACCTGGGTCCAGTGTTTCCCTATAAGGCCATTGTTTTCTCTTCCAGTGTTCTGACTTAGCTCTGCTGTCCCATAAACATAAAAAACAAGGGTATTTGGTATAGCCACTTTGTTGACCTAATAGGAAATTTACCATCTTAATATCAACACAAATTACCCAGTTATGTTCATTATACTTTATCTTCTTCATGACCAATGCAATTACAGAGTATTCTTCTTTTACCTTGGTTGAATGTGCGATTGGCAAGGAGCGAAATTTATTTCCATTGTGCAAAAGGACACACTTCAAGCTGCGTTTTGATGAGTCAATAAATAAACGCCATTCGCTTGAATCATATCTATGTAAGCCCATGGCAGTCATCAAACCAGGAATATCCGTGCAGCAGACAAAATCGTCCTCTTCTGCAAAATAGTGAAGTAAGCCTTTTTCTCGGGTACGGTAATACGAAACTTTAGTTTCCTCCGTTATGAGATTTGATTCCTTCATCCGGGATGCAAGTAATTCCGAAGATGCTTTTGACAATCCAAGTTCTCTTATTACATCATTTAGCTGGTCTTGATTCCATGGTCTCGGTGAGATATTTTTGTGTGGGATGAACTCGTCATTTTCAGATATAGGTAGTTCTGGATCTGAACTTCCTGATTGAGAACACATGCTTGAGGTTGAGTGTCCTTGTGAAGATGAAAGCACTTGACTACAGCTTGGTCCCTGATCTTGTGCATCCATAATTTCCTGTGAATGTAGAACTGCAAGTTGAAACCCATCAGCAGACCTCGTAGGGTAAGACCATCGCAAATGTTTTCCAAAGCCGGTTTTTGTAGTTAAACAAAAATAGCAATCAGATTCATGATTCGTTGTTTCTCTCCATAGCATAGGCTTCGAAATTCCCCAGTGTGGTCTGAAAAATTTTTATAACAGAAAATTAAAAATTTTATAAAATATTCCAAATGTATTAACCAGTGAAAATTGTAATAACTCGAAAACTTAAAGACATGTAGCTTATTGTAAATCTCATTGTGTTTGCCCTAAGGACCAGGATCCACTTTTTTGCAAAAGGGGAAATAAATAGCGTTAATTTTGCAAAAACTGAAAATTTGTCAATTATTTTCGATTTAAACGCTTTTTTTCAGATTTGGGGCCTATGCGCTACGTGTTAACGTTGTCGAATTCGACTAAAATTTTGTGGGTGGAAGTTTCTCATCAAATCTAACATTAATCCGACATGCACCCCTTGAAATTGGAAAATTTATGTTTTTCACACATTTGAAAACCCGCTATAATGCGTATATCAAGCAAAAAACTAAAATTTTGTGAAAATGAGCGAATTCACTAAAATGTGAATAAATTCGAAAAAAATCAATCGATTTTTATGGTCGATATCTCATTTTGTTGCTATTATATGTCGCTATGCGATAAAAAAATGAATCTGGAAGTTTTTTGCCGTTTTCGATTTTTTATGATTTTTTTAAAACGAAAATTTTTGCCATTTTTACGTAAAAAATATATTTTTTTCTTAAGTTTTTTATTATAACTCCGATACTATTGATCCGATTGAAACGCGATATATAGACGAATTAAAGGCTATGCAAATCTTAATTTTTCTGAATTTATTTTAATAATATCGGACTAGTAGTTTTTGAGTTATCATTAATTATTTGAAGAAACGTCTCAAAAAAATTGCAATTTTAAAAAAAAATTTTTTAAAAAAAAATCTATCCATAGAATTTAAAAATTTTACCATTTTTGTACTAAGGTAGCCATGATTCATCAAATGTATATAGTAGTTACTCGAGCATATTTTTGCTGTTGCCCTGTGTTATAATTAGTAATTATGCGATTTCATTACATTTCCATTACCATTGGTAAAAACAATTGTAAATAAAAATAATTCAGTAGCATTAAATGGTAGTTAAATTTTTTTTTCATTGTAACTATTTCAAATAATGCCAATGAAAATTCAATGCCAATGAAAAAATCCCAAGTACGATGTGAATAAACACTTTTTAATTACAAAAAATTTTGTACAAAAATTTGCAATATTCATTTAATTTATTGGTCGAAAACAGCAGCACCTGGCGAATGGAATGACAACGAAGGATATTGCGTGTGGATCTAAAAAAAACAAAGAAACTTTATTTTTGTGCTAGAATGATTAATAAACATTATTACCGGCGCTACAGGGTTCTTTGAACTGGAATGCTTCGAGCACAAATTCCTTTTAATAATGTCGTGGCTTTTTTGTCTTTCCGTAGTTTAATAATTGTTTTCACAATTTTTTGCCACAGGTTTTTAGAAGAAAAGTTAAACATACTCTTCTTCTTTTTCTTTCGATTCAGTTTTTTATTGGAATACCTTTTTTCGATTCTAGCGTAACTGAATGCGGGAATGTAATCGAAATGCAGAATAGGGGTGATAGTTTTAAATATTTTTTTGTGTATTGAAAAATAATAGTAATCTTTTTCTTCAAATATTCACTAAAAAGAAAGCTGGTGTAATTTGAGAACTTAGATTTCATAAAAAACAATTATGTCTACTGTTTTCCTAGAAATAAACAAATGTAATGCTGTTGGTAACTTTGGGTTATAAATAAATAAAGCAAACATTTGTGTATTTTCAGGAACCTTTGACTGCATTTACAATAGACAGTAACAGGGAAGACATTTTTAGGGTTCCGTACACAAAGTGTAAAAACGAAACCCTATTGTTTTCGCTACAATGTCTGTCCGTCTGTCCGTCTGTCAGCGCCTTTTATCTCTGGAACCGTAATAGGTAGACTCTTGAAATTTTCACAGATGATGTATAGTTGTTGCCGCTATAGCAACAAATACTAAAACTTATAGGGTGTTCCAATAGAGAGGTGTTATTTACGAAAATGTGTTTATTTCTTGAACTGTAGGAGGTATACACTTGAAATTTACAAACAGTTATTAAAACTTAGTTGACTATATAAACAAGTATAAAAAAATAAAACTAAAAATTAAAGGGTGTTCCGATAGTGGTGTGAAATGCATGTATAAGGCATAAGTTTTGAACCATAATAGGTAGACTCTTGAAATTTTCACAGAAGGTGTATAGCGATGGCCGCTATAACAACAAAAATTAAAACTTATAGGGTGTTCCGATAGAGAGGTGTTATTCAGCAATATGTGTTTATTTCTTGAACTGTAGGAGGCATACACTAAAAATTTACAAACTGTAATAAAAACGTAGTTCGTCTTATATACAAGTCTAAAACTAAACCTAAAAGTTAAAGGGCGTTCCGATAGTGATGTTATTTTGATTTATAAGGCCTAAGTTTTGAATCTTAATAGGTAGAATCTTGAAATTTTTACAGAAGGTAAATTTTATTATTTTGGCAAATAATAAAATTTATAGGGTGTTCCGATAGAGAGGTGTTATTCACAAATATGTGTTTATTTCTTGAGCTGTAGGAGGCATACACAAAAAATATGTAAGCAGTAATTAAAACTTAGTTCGCTATATAAACAAGAATAAAAAATAAACCTAAAAATTAAAGGGTGTTCCGATAGTAGTGTGATTTGCATGTATAAGGCCTAAGTTTTGAACCATAATAGGTAGGCGCTTGAAATTTTCACAGAAAGTATATAAATGTGACCGCTATACTAGCAAATACTAAATCTTATAGGGTGTTCCGATAGAGAGGTGTTATTCACGAATATGTGCTTATTTCTTGAACTGTAGGAGGAATTCACTAAAAATATGCAAGCACTAAATTAAAATTAGTTCGCCATATAAACAAGTCTAAAAAAAAATAAACCTAAAAATTAAAGGGTGTTCCGATAGTGGAGTGATTTGCATGTATAAGGCCTAAGTTTTGAACCATAATAGGTAGACTCTTGAAAATTGTACCAATGGTGTATAACTATGGCCGCTATAGCAAAAAATATTAAAACTTATAGGGTGTTCCGATAGAGAGGTGTTATTTACGAATATGTGTTTATTTCTTACAAACTGTAATTAAAACTTAGTTCGCTTTATAAACAAGTCTAAAAAAATAAACCTAAAAATTAAAGGGTGTTCCGATAGTGGTGAGCTTTGTATGTGTAAGGCCTAAGTTTTGAACCATAATAGGTAGACTCTTGAAAATTTTACCAAAAGTGTATTACTGCGGCCACAATAGCAAAAAATACTAAAACGTAGGGTGTTCCAAAAGTGACGTGTTATTTACGTTTATGTCTTTTTTTTTGAGCTGTAAGAGGAAACCACTTACAATTTGCAGACTGTAATTAAAACTATGTTTGTTTTATAAACAAGTATACAAAATTGAACTTAAATATTAAAGGGTGTTCCAATAGTGACGTGATTTGCATGTATATATCCTAAGTTTTGAATGAATAGGTGGAATCTTGAAATTTTTACAGGAGGTGTATAACTATGTCCACTATAACAAATAATAAAAATTAAAGGGCTTTCCGCCAGTGACGTGATTTGCATGTATAAAGCCTTATTTCTTGAACCGTAACAGGTAGACTCTTGAAATTTTTTACAGAAGATGTGTTGCCACGGCCGATGTGACAATTACTAAAAATTAAAAGGTGTTCCGACAGTGACATGTTTTTCACTTATAGTGACTTATTTTTTAATCGCAATAAGTAGACTCTTAATATATTTATACTAAGGAAGTTGCCATGGCCACTATAATGCATAATAATAAAATTAAAGGGTGTTCCGACAGTGACAAGATTTTATAAACCGTAATAGATACCCTCTTGAAATGTTTACAGTAGATGTGTTACTTCGGCCGCTATAACAAATACTTAAAATTGAAGTGTGTCCATTAGTAACGTGTTTTTCACGAATATTACCTTATTTTTTTAACCGCAATAGGCAGGCTCCTGATATTTTAATAGAAAGTGTATTACCATGGCCGCTATAAAATCAATTACATATTAAAATTTAAAGGGTGTTCTAATTATGATGCAATTTTCGCGAATATTACTTTAATTTTAAAATTTAAGAGTGTCCCATAAGACAAAGAAATAAACAACTGGAATTTTTAAATTATACTGAACATAGTACGGAACCCTACGTGTGTGAGTGTAACTCGCACTTGACTAATTTATTTTAATTTTCTTTTGCTCTGTCTTACTGCTTTCACAATAGGACATAAACAAGACAGACAGATTTTTGCACATTCTACTTTCGGATTTATTTACTTTTCATGTGTGTGTTTGAAAATCTGTGGTGCATGTATTTTGCTGAGAAATTTTAAGCAAGTAAATGCCGACTTGAGAAATAAAATCTGAAGCAACACAGAAAAAAACGAAAAGCAGAAAAGAGAAACGAAAAAATGTCCAGTACGATAGTCACGAAATACACACTCTTCCTCTTCAACCCCTTGCCAACAAATCTCGTCTGTCTGCCCTGTTTCTGTCTGTTGTGAAAGGGGACTTTCGCTTCGACAACATTTTTAAAATTAACTTTTTATTTGCAGGTGTAAACATGCATACAACTTGCAAGATTTTCGCATTTTTTCCGCCATTTTCGTAGATAATACTATACAGAAGTTGTATGCAAGTACTTGTATGTGTAAAAGGCGGCGTAAACCGCCGAAACCCAAATATAATTTATATACAACAGCTCAACATTAAAATAGGACAAATCAAAAATTTCCCATAATTTTTACCTATTTCATAAGCAAAAGGCCTGCAATATTAGAGGCTGGACACCATACCATTTTCAACAAGTTATTGAAACTCAACCAAAGCCACCGGATCTTAATCAGATAGAGTAAACCTGGAGTTATTTGGAAGAATAATTAAAGAGTCATCTAATTACTAAAAAATACCTTTCGAAAGAAGGACAAATATATTGCCGGAATATATATAATATATATAACATATTAATATTGCCGGAAACTGATTGAGGGGACACAAAAACGTACAAACGCTGTATTTCAGCAAAAAGACCTTGCAACTAAATTACCTATCACTTATACATAAAAGAGCTATTAAAGTAAACAATAAAAATCCTGAACAAAAATCAAGAATGTAACAATTTAGTTTATTGTAGAAAGGGTTGGAGAACTATGAAATTAGAAATGTTTATTATTGAAGGAAAAATAAAGAAATTTTATATAAAATTATACGAAAAATCATGAAGTGTAAAACTGATGTGTCGATTGTACCAAATTCGTTACAATTATACCACAAAACCCAACACTGCTACATAGCGATACAAATTTAATAAAAGAAGTGCCTGAGTTTTTTGTCTCTCTGATATTTTGGAGTCGGAGTAGCAGCTTTGCTAATGGCAGTAATAATCTCACCCAATATACCACTGAGGTCTACTGCAATTTAGCTTTGTGTGCATTATTGGAATCCGCTGCTTTTCAACTCCTTCAATTGCGGTGAAAATCCTACAGAATTGAATAATAGCTTCCTCCATTCTTGTAAGCAAAAAATTGTTTGATGGTCCTCCACCGATGTACGATTTTTCTCCACTAATGACTTCCACTAATAAATTTTCTATTTTATTAGATTACTGCAACTTGCATTTTTCCAACCAGACTACTCCTGTTTAAAGCTCCTTCTATTACTCTTTATATAGTCTTCTTTTGGAAATTTTTTTATACATCTTTTTGGATTGTTTTGCACAAAACGCAACAATATTGCACCCTGCGTGGTGTTGTTATGTTGTCCCCTACAAATATGTATGTAAATTTTTCATTTCAATCTTATGAAAATATCTTAGTCTGATCGTTATTTCATTGTAACTGTAATTATGCTTACATATTTTTGTGTAGGCCTTCCATTTCACATTGAAATTTAAACTACTACTTTTTGTGTAAAAATAGTTTGGAGAACATGGCAATTTACTAAGAATTATTGTTCGAAAACATAACAGAAATGAAATGTAAAAAGTAGAATGCAGAGCACCAAAGAGTCAAATTGAAGTGAATAAAAATTACTGTTACTTCAAGCTAGAACCCAGATAACTTATTTTATTTTTAGATAATTTCTTTAGTCTGAATGTAGACCTCCAGCAGTAACTACTTATCAGGAAATAAGAATTGATTACATATATAACTGCATGAGAACTATCGATATCGATAACAATGGTTTGACAGCTGGGAATGTCAAACTGCGTCGACATTTCTGTTGAGTAAGCTTTGGTAAGTCATCATAAAAAAAATAAAACTGTTCGCGAAGTTTATAAAGCACTTCGTCCATTTTATGGTTAACATGCAAAAGCTTATTTCTGATTAAATCGTTGCGTCGTTAACGAATCACCATTATATGCATTAAAATTGTCGTTGTTTTTTTTTTCGAAATTAGCATGGAGCTACCATTACTGTGAATAGCTAGAGCTATCACGCCATGCTAACTGAATTTTTGGTTTCAAAAACATCAAAGACATTTCGTTCCTTCAACAACAATCGATTTATTACAAAATCAAATTGGGGACAACTTTATTTTTAGAGTTGGGCCTGTTCACTGGCCCCCTTGTGCGTGCGAGTTAACTCCTCTGGATTACTATTTATGAGGCTATGGTAAGTCATTGGTTTATGTCGACAAAGCAGCAACTCTTGAAGCATTGGAAGCCAATATTCAAGCCTCAATTGACTCCTTACGGCCGCCAGATTTATTGTAAAAAGTATTCAATAATTGGACTAATCGAATGAAATTCGACTAATCTATAATAAAAAAAATATATGTAATAAAAAAAAAATAATTCCAACAATATTTATCATGTTATCATTTTAATTTCTCATGCAGCTAAAAAATACACCCGAAAATTTCATAAAATACCCAAATTGTTATTTTAAAATTTCTGTTGCGTTTATATTTCGTATTAAGATAGTTTACACACTTCTCATGCGACTATTAACCCTTGTTTGTGTAGCTATTAGTAACTGTTTGTGCAGCTACTAGCGCACTTCCGATTTCCTAATGACACTGTTTAATTACCTTAGTTGGTTTACAATTGCTTTTTATTTCATTCTGGATGTTTCTGAATGGCATAAAAATTACTTCTTGAATTTTCAACATTTACAACTGCTGGTGTTCTTTTAGCCACCGAAAAGCTAATATTTTAGGCTTTTGCTAAAATAGTAGTAGCTTTTTAAACACTGTTTATAATTTCTCTGACCAATATTTAATTGTCTTTAATTATATAGGGTATGGACATTTTTTTGAGTCAGTGTTTTCATTATGTGTAAAGAAAACTTCATAAACTTTTTCAGTCTAAATTATTTATCAAAAATACAATAAATTTTACCCCATCTTGCGATTATTTTCTGTATCCAAATTTAAAATAAAGGCTGGGTGGTAAAAGACTTGGCTCAACTGGAGTAGAAGTCAACACTGAAGCAGACGCCTATTTTGAGGGCATTCAGAAATATCTTTAATTCAAGTGACATTCAAATTGCTCACGTATACAATTTTAGCAGCAATTAAAGGTTTTATAGAGATCAATTAATTTTTTAATATATTCAAGTACATATTTTTATTTAAGACCGAACAAGGTCAGATGCCGAATAACTTACTACGGGTTCATAGTCCAAGTGTAATGCAAGTCTTTTTATTTATAAATTATTAAAAAAAACATACATATACGCATTTGTATTGTACAAAAAGAGACGTAAAGCTACTTACGGAATGGTTTATCGGACATTGTGATCGTTACCATCAATTCGATTTTGGAAACACTAATATCAAAGCTGGCAGGTACTATGAGCTGCATGATGTGTACTTTGTACGTATGCTACCTTGGGGTCTCGTAGAACAAAATTCCTAGCAGGCTCTATATTGGCTCCAAGGGATATAAATGATTTCTCACCGTATAAGATTATTCGCTTTATCCTTAGCCTAAAACTTGTTCGAAGATCATACAGGCTGTACAAAAGATCCTTTAATATTAACCCTATTGTAAGTATAGAAGTTAGAGAAAATAATAAATTTAGGCTTAATTTTAATTAAGAAAATTAAATTATTGCAAATGTTTAATGTACTGTTTACTGGGTAATACCCAAACACAAGTAAACTGTAGGAGATTGTAATCGTTTCCTTGTGGGTGCTGTTTTGTTAAGATACACTGGGAACTGCAACAATATTGGCGACATTGCTGTTGTCTAAACTATTAAATTGTCTTGACTCTTATTTTTTAATCCTGATAGTGTTTGTATGTGGAATTGAATTGAACAGGATACTAAAGCATTAGTTACTTATGTGGAGAATGTGTTTTGTATCGGTATTCACCTCAAATAAGAACATGATTTTCAGGGTCAACATAGTTTTAGAGAAACAAAAGAAAAACATCCCTGAACTACGACAACATTTGTCTTTTTGTTTTTTATTTGTTTTGTTAATAAAATTACGGTGTTTGTTTTTATTATTTTTATTGCATGAGATTGTGTAAAAAGGTTTAAGAGCTTTCAGTATTATTGAATTTTGCTGTTTCACTTGACGTTTTTATTCAATTGATTTTAATAAGTTGAGACAATTGATTTTATTAAACGGATTGGTTTTAGTTGTGTTGCGTTACTTTAGTTTTAAGATTTAAATAATAAGATTGGTATTATATAAATGTATTCATTTGTTATGAAAAGTCTCGGCGGAAATAGCTAATTTTTGGATAATTACAAAAAACTTTTTATTTTCGTTAACGAATTCATGGGTAAACAACTATTGCAAAATTCTGTTAAAGATAGAACTGTTACTGGCAACCTACAGTAGAAAAAAATTTGTATCTATACATACCTATAAATCATTTCCTATATTTCTCTTTGTGTTCCCATCACGTAAAAACTACTGGATGGATTTTAACAAAATTTTGTAAGGAGGTACTTTAGTATCCTGTATTGGAACAAGATACTTACAAATAATCTTATATCCAATAGAAGGAGTGAAAGTACGTCGATTTTTTGCATACTATAAGGCATCTTTTATTTTTGAAAGCAGTATATTTTAAGCACGGTTGCGCAACAGATGGCGCTATTTTAAATAATGATTAACTCATATCCTGTCTGTCTTTTACAGAGCTTTACAATAATTTTTATAATTTTATATAAACTTAAGAATTTTATCCAGGGATGGGTACCTTTATATAAAATAAACGTAAGACTCCTAAAATTTAAAGCAAAATCGAACAAAATATTGTCAGGACGAACACAACGTGTGTGGGCACAGCTAGTTTACAGATAATTTAAGTGTCCTCTATAAACCCATGTTTACGAAACTGTGCAAAACAAATTTAATATTGGTAACATATTTTTTCAATTGAGATTAGCACTTCAACTAGAATAAAAAAACTCTTGCTTGTCAACAAATATTACACATCAGTGTTGGGATATGTGGTACAATTTTACAAAATTTGCATAAAAAATAGGTAATTTAGTCGATCGTTTTTGCATCGCCTCATTCAGTTCGAGCAGTATTCAGCTGATATATTTTTCCATTCTTTCTAGTGAGAAATCGTAAGGTCTTCTTTAGTAATTACTTATTTTTTCTTAATACGAAATTACTTATTTTTTCTTAATACCAAATTTTGGTACAATTAATGCTGATTTGGTACAATTTTATCATTGGGGCGGTACAATTTAAACATTGTCAGATCCCAACACTGTTGCACATACTGGGAGGAAGCCATATTTTTTCTTATGATTTTCTCTTTCTTGGCATAATAGCAGCCAACTTTTATTTTATAAACTTATTTTATTTGTTTCTATACCCATCTGAATAGAGTCATTGTATTTTTCTACATGTTCAGTTTCTAAATTAAAATTTTTATCCTTGCAATTTGCACTCGGCTACGTGAGAGGTATGCAAAGTAGCAGTTGTTATCCTTTACTTATACACCAAGAATTACACGAGTCCCTGCGGGAAAAAGTAATCAATTAGAAATGAATAGGTAATACAAAGAATGTATAATATTCTGCTTCCAGTATCCAATACTCTTAACACGGAGCAAGTTCTAGGAAAGTAATGCATTATTTCAAATTATGAATCCCATCTTTTGGCCACGTAACACATTTGTTAAAGAGTATATTATAAAAAATAACCCTAGATCAACTAATTTTGCTTGATTGTCAACAAGCGATAATTCTGCTTCAAAAAACTAAATGCTTGTATTGATATCCAACTTAATATTATCTAACAGAATGTTTGGGGTCTGCGATAGTTATCATATACATATATAGGAGTGACAGAGGAGAAAATCGTTTTGGTGCTGTATCTTGTTATTCTTTGCCATCTGAAGTGTTTTTGATTGGTGATGAAATTGAGTTTGAATCTGTTAAAATCAAACTAAGTAAAAGAAATATATTTGTATCATGTTCTTTTATTCCTCCGTGCTCTCAAAACTCTGTTTATGAAAAGCATTTTGAAGCTGTTGGACACAAGGTAAAATCTGCTAATTTCACGGATTATGTTTTAGTATTTGGAGATTTTAATTTGCCGACCTAGATCCATTGATTTCTAACGATTTCTTAAACCGCATAATGGATTTCTGACTCTACCAAATAAATGCAGTGTATAATATCAATAATATACTGCCGGACTTAAATTATAAATAAATCTTCCAAGTGTTTATTGTATTTTTTGTAGATGGGTGTAGCAAAGCACACCAGGGACAGCTAGTATATTAAATATTTAATTATATATGTAATAAATGCCTCTTTCCCACTGGGGTATTTGATTTTATTACTCACTTTTTACATTGTTATTTTTGTTATTAAACTAACTATTCCCGGTGCGCTTCGCTACCCCTTCCTTAGAAAATAAAATAAACACTTAAAAGTAGTCAAGTTTAAACCCGAAAATACACGTTTATTTAGATATAGGATAATTACTTTTTAATGAAGAATATTCATAAAGGCCGTTTCACACTATACTACAAGTATTAATACTTTTAAAGAAAACGAAATCCTGACATGATGGGTTGTTATAGTTTTTTTTTTTTTAAATTTCAAACAGCGTTTAAATCAGCGTTGCATTTTATTTAAAAATATTAATACTTGTATTATAGTTTGAATCACCCTTAAATAGTAGTGTATAATTACAAAACCTTATCGTCTATAATTCCTAAGTTACAGAATGATAAATTTATATTTTGTATGGGATTAACCAAACCTAATCTTTCAATCCAGTCAATGCTCATTAATAAGTGAGTTCCTCGTACAAAATTTCAAGAACTTAAAGTTCCTAGGGAAAACGATGATAATTATTTGCTTTGTATGATATGTGCCACGCCCTCTTGAAATATCAAAAAAATATAAATCCTGTTTTACCGACCGCATATCTGGTAACAAACTGTGAAAAGTTCAAGAAGATCTGTCCACTGGTGTAGGCAGCTATGTATAGCATCGAAATATTAACAATGATATTATGTTGAATTACTTTTACATTTACAAAAAAATCAACAAAATTATACAAACTATTAAATTGACGACATATACGCGTAAAAGGATCAGCTACGTCATAATTAGTTTTAAACAGTTTTTGGACGAATGATGATGAAGAATGAGCAGGTAATATAATCATGATTTCAACATATCGGTAGAGCTTAAACAAGCCTAAGCCAGATCATTCAGTTCGTGATTTTTCACGTAGTCTCTTTCAGCCTGTGCAAGCAGGTTTAGAACAGGATTTAATAAAAATTATCAGTTTTCGATTTTTGTAAAATTGCGGACCTTTTGTACAGCTTATCACTTACTTAGTTATAAATATGTATCGGCATTAAATTTAATAATATTTATCACTTCTGAACCAAATTCGATGTTTTATGAACACCTGCCAAAAAATTTTGCAGTACAGTGTACAGTTGGTACCTTAAGGTAATCAATTACAACACAATGCTTTTTCATAAAATTTCGTTATGGCGTTACCTTGTTTCTATCACTCTTGGTACTAGATAATTATGATTGTATATTTATGTTGATCTTATTGTTTTATGTATAGATTATTCCTATTCCAAATAAACGAAATTATTAAAGTATCTTTTTTTTATTTTAAGATTTGTTTTTCTAACTCACGTATCTTATTATTGTGTTTAACGAGCTGTTTAGGTCACATGTTTTGTTATATTGTTACAGAAATAAAGGAAAGTAATTTCTACGATAATTTCAATATTTATCTGGTTTAATATAAACGCACGTTTAATATACTGTTGCTCAAAATGAAACTGGGACATCTATTGATATTTTTGTTTCTTTCATAAAAAAATTAAAAAACACTATGCAATTTTTTTAACTGAAATGAATTATCTTAGTTATTTTGTCCTTTATCAAAACCGCTAACAAGCAATACCAAATTCCGTTACTTTTTTTTGAAAAAGCCACAACAAAAAAAAAAATTACTAAATTCAATGTCAAAACGAAAGTGGGACAAACATTAAATTTGTTTGAGATTTAAGAGAGGTTGGTTGTTTCTGCCAAAAAAAAAAAAAAAAATTTGCAAAAAATAAGTTTTACAGTCTTTTATTTACAATTCAACATAATTTTATTAATAAATAGTAAAAAAAAATTAAACAATGGGCAGACAGCGTGGTCAAACTTCAGTAGACATAAGAAGATTAGTGATAAAACATTTCCAAGATGGAAAAACAATAAGAGCCATTGGTGAACTAGTAAATAGAAGTCACTCCACGGTCCACAATATTATTAAACGGTTCAAATTAACAAAATCTGTAGAAAACAAAACAAAATTAGGAAAACAAAGGATATTTTCCGACTCAGATGAGCGGTGGATTGTTCATCATATTGAGAAAAACCCACGAATAAGTGCAAACTTGGCAAGGATACACCTAAAAAAAGACGCTAACACGGAAACTATAAGAAATATTCTTAGAAAACACAATTTTCATGGTAGAGTGCCCCGTAGAAATCCACTGATCAGCAAGCAAAACAAATTAAAAAGAGTTAAATTCGCTAATGAGTTCAAAGATAAGGATTTTACTTTCTGGAAAACGGTTTTGTTTGCTGGTTAGTCGAAATTTAATCTCTTTCGATCTGACGGCCCATCATACGTGTGAAGAAAACCAAATCAAGAGCTTCTACATCGTAATCTCCGGCCTACTGTGGGCCAGGAAATTTGTGTATTATTAATGGAAATATGGACCAGATGATGTATTTAGAAATTCTCAAAAACAATTTAAAATAATCTGCAGACAAATTAGAAATCGCGAACAATTTTGATTATTACAAAGATAACGATCCTAAACACAAAGCCCATAACGAGCGAATATGGCTTTTATACAACTGCCCCCACGTGTTGAAAACACCGGCCCAGTCGCCCGATTTAAACCCCATAGAACATTTATGGGCTCACCTTAAAGAAAAATTAAAAGCGTACAGTTTTTCGAACAGAACTCAGTTGGAAGCGGCTATAAAAGAAGAATGGTCAAAAATTGACCCACGGGTTTGCTGTAAATTAGTGGAATCTATGCCGTGTCGACTTTTAGCAGTTAAATCCAGTAAAGGATTACCTACAAAGTACTAGAATTAAAGAAACCAATCCAAAAATACAACGTTTCTGCTGCCAAACACCGTTAAGTTTGAAATGTCCCACTTTCATTTTGACATTGAAATATATTTATTCTATTGTTTTTGATTATGTTATTTTAAAATAAATATTAATGGATTTTTAAATTTTTTGTTTATGTTTTAAAATCCTTATAAATAAATTTATTAAAAAATATAAAATTTTATTTTTTGTTAGCTCTTTCTTAATGCTAATAAAATATTAATGTTTGTCCCAGTTTCATTTTGAGCAACTGTATGTATGTCTTTTTTGTTTAATGCCAAGTTTAAATGGTTTACCTAAATCAACGTCAAATAATATCTATTTTATTTTTGCTCTTCACGTTTGCTGTTCATTGTTTGTTTTGGCTTAAGAAACTATGTATTAATTAATTATTTTTTGTTTTGGATGTGAAGATAATTGGTTATTAAAGGAATGAGATTCAATAGGTAATATATGCAAAAGTTAATAATTGTACTCGTACGCCTGCACTAAACTTGCTGCTAAAACCGAAATAAGTTTAGAGAAAAAAATTAGTCCGAAAACCGTATGAAAACTTTTGAGAAAATGCAACTACAATGGGCGAGTAGCTAGGTAAAAACTCTGCAAAACACAGAAAACAAAGGTTTTCATTTATACATATGTATAATAAAATAGTAACTCATTTCCTGTCTGTCTTTCTTTTTTGTGTTCACATCTTATAAAAACTACTGCATGGATTCTAACAAAATTTTGTGAGGAGGTACCTTAGTATCCTGATTCCAATATATCTTATTTTCAGGAGAAAGTGGAGAAAAACAGTGAAAGTACGCCGATTTTTTTTACCGATTTAAGGGTACTGCATACTTTAAGGCATATTTTATTTTTGTGGGATATTTTAAACATGGTTGCATCATAAAATAATAATTATTTACTGCCAAATATCTAATTGAATAAAATTTGTATTTGATTTATATATATTTTTACTTCGTGGAATTACATTGCGATTAAAATATTTTTAGCACCTTTTACAGAGCTTTACAATAATATAATTTAATAATTTCTTGTTTTGAGTTAAGAGGTTTATCAAAATATTTGCAATACTATTGATTTTTATGAGTGTCCCATTATTATGTTGAGCCACTGTATGATTTCCATACAGCATTTTTGTCACAAAATGTCAATTAAATTCTAATAAATTACTTTGTAGATATAATTTAATTATTTCTGTGGCAATAAGGAATAAGTGCTTAAGTCGACTTAAGCAAAAATTAAATTACTGGCACCTTTGAAATCTCCGTACTTTAAGGTGGGTACTTGCAAAGTTTCAATTATTTTGTACTATTTTTCAGGAAGTTATAGCAAAAAACTTTCTGCTTATATTTTTTCAGTGCCGAATCGTATTTGGAAAAAAGCTTAAAAAACTACAAGGTATTTTTCAAAATCATAGTAACCCCTTTTACAAGTTATTAATTGCAACGCCTGCGTACTTTTGGTAGATATATGATATTTTTCAAAATCATACGTTTGACTCCCATAGGTAAGCTTTAAAGATAAATTATTTTTTAAAAAAAATTTATTTTAAAGTTAAAAATTGCTCTCCTACAAAACTTAAAAATCAGACTTAAATACTTTTTCCTTATTGCCACAGATTTTAATAAATAACAAACCATTCATTAAATTTATATTCATTTTAATAACTATAATACTTTGGTTAAAATTCCATTAAAAGAGAGCAACATTATAGTTAATCTTTTATTACATACGAGAATTATAAATACATTTATTAACTTCACTTTATTTATTTGCCTAAAGCAAAATACATACATATGTATGTACATACATATGTATGTAAAAACTAATTTAAAACTGAAGCAAATAATGGCAACATTAAAAATAGTATAAAAAAAAAATGGAACAAAAAGACGTAGCGACAGACAAAATGATAATTAATACCAACTGTATAATAAAAACGGCAATAAAGTTTTAACAATGAACAAAAAAGGACTATTGTTAAAATGGCAAAAAATAAAGAAGCAAGTAACAGTGTTCTATGGCATGGCTAGATCTACTAACATTCGGCATGTTAGTATACACCCTTCACCATGATGAATCGTTTTCCGATTTTATTTTCAGAGTACGAAAATAAACAAAACGTTTGCTTTCGTATCGATTTTTTTTTCATTATATGTAATTGCTTAAATGAGGTATGCACTTTACACCGAAATAATAATAAATAGTGAAATCACACGAGTTTCATCAAAAATCGAAAATTTTGTTCTTCTGCACATAAGTCGAGTACAGAAAAAATGTCATAAAATTTTGAATCGTTTTAAAAGGTTAACAATTTTTTTTAATTGGGGTAAAATCTAGTGAGAAATCGAATGGAAGTGGTTCTGAACTTTTAAAGTTATATATTGAAGGAATAAGGTGAGTCTGAATCGCACTTGACTTATTTATATTTGGACCAGATTACCCCTACTTATGCAATGCATTTTGTGCTGAACCTAGGAAATTACGTTGTGGGAAGGAGGAAAGATATATGTATACGATTTGATTCGATTTTTTACATTAAAAGTTACAGAAAAGACTTCGGCGGGGAGTTTATTTCAAATCCGAATTTTTCTTTTAAAAAACGAATTACCGCTTTAATGCGTAGTGCGATTCAATAGCTCTTAACGAAAGTGGTGTTAAAGACAAAAACGTGCAGGTTAACCAGAACAAATTCTCTTATTTCATTGGATCACTAAATATTCTAGTAACGATAGACTAGTGAACAGTAAGTTGTTGGCTTTTACCGATTTTTCATATTTCAATTTCATGTGATATTTTGGCGAATATGTGATTTTTTACTGAAATTTGATTTTGAATTTTCAGTTTTTGTTAAAATTATTATTTTTTTGTTAGAATTGATTTTCTCTGTCAATATTAGATTTTTGATAAAACTAAATTGGAGAAAAGGCAATAAAAAAACGCAATTTTCGGTTTAAAGGTACTGATTTTTGGTTTAAAACTGAGATATTTTAAAAACTATTGCGCAAAATTAGGCGCCAATTGAAAAAAATTGTATTTGATTTGTATTTTTACTTTGTGGAATAACATTGTTATTTAAATATTTGAAACACATTTTATAGCGCTTCACAATAATTTTTAGAATTTTATCCTTTATGTAAAGATAATATGTTCATTAATTGATTTTAACAAAAATTTTTGAGGATATACTTAAGCATCCTGATTCCAATTTAGGATACTTTTTTCAGCAAAAATAGCTTATTTCCAAGAGATAATAAAGAGAAAAACCAGTAAAAGTAAGCCGAATTTTTTTTTACTGATTTAAAGGTACTGCATATTTTAAGGCATCTTTTATTTTTGAAAGCGGTTTATTTTAAATACGGTTGCGCAATTTAAAATAATGACAAAATGTAATTTAATTACTGCCAAATAGCTAAATCGTGGAAAATATTGTCAGGACGCCCGCGACTTGGCGGGTACAGCTAGTTTTAAATATGTATGTATATTGTTTCCAACTGTGGTTAAGGTATGAGAAGTGTTCTGCAAACAAAAAATAAAATTTAAAAAGTTTAGATATTAATTTGTTGTGTGCCTTTGTTGTATATATGTTGTCATTGTATATTTGTATTCATTGTATATTTTATACATTAACCCGTTTAAATGCGAATACATTAAGATTAATGGCTTAAGATAAGTTTAAATTAAAACTATAGAAAAAACATGCAGTGGATAAATCTTATCAACTTTCTGTTTTTAAATATACAGATTTGGTTTTATTGTTGATAAGAATGAATAAAAGTTCTAAATTTATTTTGCTCTTAAAAAAATAGTTTACTTACGTGTAACCCTTTTTGTCGTTATCTTTAATAAGCAGTTACTAAACTGGAAGTGAGAGTCTGGCGCTTTTTCAGGCAGAAAGGTAACGCATTTCTTAGAAGCAAAAATGCCAAATGTCTATATAATAGCTTATAAGATAAGTGTAACCTATAGGGATATTCTTTAACGGTTAGATTTTATACTTATCAATAAAAACTTTGTGTATATTCCAAGTGTATAAGTACATATATGTATCAAATATACATCACCTATGGCGGTAACCTTTAAATCTTTTCACCAGTTACTGTGGACATAGCAATACGACCTCTTTTAAAATTTTAAGTTTCAAAAGATACTTCCATATACATACATGAAATGTGATCAACTATAAGGACACCCTCTCAAGGGTTCAAAAGGTAAGGTCATATAGAAAAAAATATCATTAACTATAGGGACACCCGTTAATTTCCAATTTTATACTTATTGCTATAACGGATATAGTAATATACGTTCTGTATAGTCAAATGTCTATCCATAACGGTTTAGGAGATAAAGGCATATAAGACAAATTACGTCAGATATGAGGATACCCTTTATTTTTTTACACTTATTATTAATGGCACAGTAACACAAAGTGATGGTTCCAAAGATAGGGCCATATTCCTACATATAGGTAAAATAATATCACTTATTGGGACAACCTTTAATGTACAATTTTAAATTAAACACTTATTATAAAGGAGTTATCTATACAGATTCTTTGTAAATTTCAACTGTCTGTCTGTAACGGTTCAAAAAATTTGGCCATATGCATCACTTTATATCAACTATTGAGACACCCTTTAATTTATAATTTTAAATATTTATACATGTTATTATACCGGACATAGTAGTGTAGATTCTGTCCAATTTTCAATTGTTTGTCTATAACGGTTCAAAATATAGGGCCAAATGGGTCAAATTACATCAATTATGGGGACACCCTTTTGTATCCAAATTAAAATTTTATATTTGATGTTATAGAGGACTTAGAAATAAAGGCTCTTTGTAAATTTCAACCGTCTCTCTGCTACGGTTAAAAAGTTTTACCATATACATACATCAAATTACATCAATTGTTGGGACACCCTTTAATTTATAATTATAAATATTTGTACTTGTTATTATAACGGACATTCTGTCAAATGTTTAAGTGTTTGTCTACAAAAGATAGGGCCATATAGGTCAATTGACGTCACCTATGGGGACACCCTTTAATTTTTAAGTTTATTTCTTCATTACTTTCTGTTATTGGCAGCTATAGTGCTACGCAGTTTTTTTTTTAATTTTGAAATGGTGCCCTTTACGGTTCATAATACATGTAAAAACATGTATGTTGCATTGGGACACCCTTTACTTTTTAAAATTTTAAACCTCTGTCAGCAAATCCTTTCTAATAAAGAAAAAAAATTAAAATCGGTTCAGAAATGACTGAGTTCTGCGCTCACAAACATAAAAAGCAACATTCAGACGAATTGATAACTTCAATCTTTTTTTGAAGTCGGTTAAAAAGAAGAACCAGTAGAACTAAAATTAGCTTAACGCTTAACGCAAATTATTTTATTCCTTCCAAATAGATTTTCTCGAGGTTCTCAAAATATGCGTTTGCTTCAGTAATGGCCGCTTCCTTCTACTCAAATATCCTATACCTTAGCTTTTTCTATAAGTTTGGGAATATAAATTTGTCGCCGGGGACTAAGTCTAAGGTGTATACTGGATAGGGTAATTGATCTTAGCACAATTTAAAAATTCCTTGACATGGCGACTAGACACGTCTGCGCCGAAAAGTGGTCCTTCGGTCAACCTGCATTTTTTAAATTATACCGATTGTACTTTTCACTATAACAAAAGCGTCAAATACGATTAAATTACTTACCAGAATGAATTTTTAATAGTTTTGTTTATTTCATATTGCACCTTGCATTACATGTCACACTTCAATGAGCCAACCTCTAGCACTGCGGGAGAAGAAACATTTTTGCATAAAAATGGAATTTTTATTACTTTTTGTCTTATTTTTTTCGTGATATTTTAAGTCGCCACAAACAACATTTACATATTTTATATGTATTTGTTTTCATAAATTTCTTTTTGAATAAATTAATATTTTATAAAATATTTGTATGCACATTATCGACTTTTATATTCATTTAAAAAAAGTATTAAAATGATTTATTATATTTGTATATAAAAATTATTAGCTATCCACGGTGCACAGTGCTTTGTTCCATAGACAAAAATACAAAAAAATAACTATATCTTGTATTGTAACGAAAGTTATACTGTTCGACAGCTAACACCATAGTACGAATCCATATGAAAGAATTCCTATTGACGGCACCAGAGGGCGCAAAAGTCAGACAATTATGAGCTTTAATTATTATAAATAAAACTTAGTTTTGACTCGTTCTTAAAAAGAAAACAATTTTGGAAACAAAAATAGCAATAATAAGTTATTAGAAGTTTTTGCAAATATTTTGTTAAAGTGACTTTTTATTGCACGTAAAAAGTCATATTATTCAAATTAAAATTTAAATAATTTTTAAATTCGATGGAATATTAAATAATTCTTGCAAAAAAAAACCGACTTCAAAACAGACAAACTTAAAAGCATGTTTCTTTAAGACGGTAACTAATGCGACACCCTGTAATTTCCGAATTCAAATTTTATACTAGTTATAGCGGTCGTAGCAATACAGGTTCGTTGTAAATTTCAACCTTCTGTCTGTAACGGTTTAAAAGTTTGGTCATATACATCAAATTACATAAACTATTGCGACACCCTGTAATTTATAATTTTAAATATTTATTCTTGTTGTTATTCGAGACATAGTAGTGAACATTTTGTCTATTTTTCAAGTGTTTGTCTATAAAGGTTCCAAAGATGAGGACATAATGGTCAAATAACATCAATAATGGGGACACCCTTTAATTTATAGATCCAAGTTTTATACTTGTTTTAATAGCGGACTAAGCAATATAGGTTCTTAGTAAATTTCAACTGTCTATCTATAACAGTTGAAAAGTTTGGCCATATATATTACTTTTACATTAACTATTGGGACACCCTTTAATTTCCAAATTCGTATTTTACACTTGTTATTTTAGCGGACTTAGCAATACAAGTACTTTGTAAATTTCAACTGTCTGTCTATAAAGGTTCAAAAGTTTGGCCATATATATATCAAAATAATCCAACTAATGGGACACCCTTTAATTTGTAATTTTAAATATTTATACTTATTATAACAGACATAGTAACGAACATTCTGTGCAACTTTCAAGTGTTTGTCTATAACGGTTTAAAAGATAGGAGAATAAAGGTGAAATTAAGTCACCTATGGGGTCACCCTTTAATTTTTAATTTCATTTTTTAATTACTTTTTGTTGTTGGGAGCTACACTGATACGCACTTTTTTTTAATTTTAAATTGGTGGCCTATAATGTTCATAATACACGTAAAAAACATGTATGTTGTATGGGGACACCCTTTAATTTTTAAAATTTTGAACTTCTTTTAAAATGGGACCAATCTGTAGCCATAACCTTTCTAATAGTGCAAAATTTTTAAAATCGGTTCAGAAATGACTGAGTTCTGCGGGCACAAACATAAAAAAAAAAAAAAAAGCAACATTCAGACGAATTGATAACCTCCTTCTTTTTTTGAAGTCGGTTAACAAAAAAGAAAAATATGGTCTTCTGGTTTTTGTGTTTGCTAATTTATTGTGTTTTCTAACGGCAGGGTCAAAAGAAACTTTGAAAAAAAAAATTAAATTTATTTGAAGTGCATTTTTTAGGGTTCCGTACCCAAAGGATAAAAAGTAACCCTAATATTTTCGCTACAATGAACCGTAATAGGTAGACTCTTGAAATGTTCACAGAATATGTTAAACTGTTGCCGCTATATCAACAAATACTATAATTTATATGGTGTTCCGATAGAGGCGTGTTATTCACGTATATGTGTTTATTTCTTAAATTGTAGAAGGCATACACATAAAATTTACAAACAGTAATTAAAACTTAGTTCGCTATATAATCAAGTATAAAATAAAACTGGAGTGGCCTACACTTAACTTTACCATACCCAATGCAAACAGTATATTCGAATCGAAAAATTTATTATTTTCGGTTTAGGGTATTAGGTAACTACCCCTTGCCCCTTCACGATTATGTACAAAATTTTTACAGCTCTTCATCTCCATATAACAAAGCCACATACTTCGTTTTGATATGTCAAACGGTATGGCCTGTACAAACTCCACAAAAATAGTGGCAAGAGAAATTTTACAGAGCTTTACAATAATTTTTAGAATTTCATATGAATTTTATCCAGGGACCTTTAAAATAAATACGTAAGAGTCTTAAAATTTGATGTGGATTACTTTCAAAGCAAAATCGAACAAAATTTTGTTAGGACGCACACAGCGTCCTGATACAGTATTTAATATAATTATTGTACGAACTTTTAAAATTGAAAAAGATTACAACAGTAGCAATCATTAAAGTATTTTTTTCCTTTTCTTTGAGCTAGCTCTCATCTCAACCCCTTTAATGTTCAAATATTTTTTAAGCTTTTCAAAAGATAAGTTCATAGAAATAAAAAAAAAAAAAAAATAAAGAGTAATCGCATTAATGTCATTCGAACTCTATAATATTGATTTAAAATTCAATTTCTATCCATGACCAGTCTTGTTACAGAAAGGAAACCAATTTGTTGATAAGATTTTTGTGGATTAATATTACTGTTTGTTTGCATTACAAGTTTTATCATTTTAGTTGCCATAGAATATTCTTTGCGGTTCTGTTGAACACAAAAGGGAATAAAGTAAATTCAAAATCTAACTTTAGACACACAATGCATAACAATCAGAAACATGCATTTCGTTAGCTGAAATGCAAAACCACATAACTAAAATGCACATCAAAACTAGTTGCTTAACTTAACTAACTAGAAAATAGATTAATATTCACCTTAGATTGACTCAGTCTAATAATGGTGTGACAGCGTTATGATATGATATGATATGATATGATATGACAACCAATGGCAGTTTAAACCCTCTTGCAAAATTGATTATTTAAATTAAACCCGCAAAATACAAATTTTTATACGAATAAAAAAATTATTCGATTAAATATTTGAATAAATAATTTATTCGATTTTTTATTCGAATAAAAAATTTATTCGATTAAATATTCGAATAAAAAATTTATTCGATTAAATATTCAAATAAAAAATTTATTCGATTAAATATTCGAATAAACATTTTTAATGGAATACATTTGGTTGCAATTTCTAGTTTCAGCGATAACTAAACATACATTTCAAATCCGAATAAATATTTTGTCTTATTTGTGCCAGTTGAAAAAACTATTCGTTCTTCCATTTAACCTTTTGTTGCTGTGTGTTACATATGAATAATAAATTTAAATAATAACACCAAATACGTGTCTATTCATTATGGCACTAATTCATGAATTGGGCAGCTACGAGCTGTTACTCCACCCAGCATAGTTTTTATACATTTGAAGAATTAGCTGTGTAGTAAGAGTATTTTGGGTCAAACGAAAAGGTTATCATTGGAACAAATACTTTTTCGGAGGTCCTTGAGAAATCCTATTATATAGATGGTATAAAAATATCAATCAAATTGTTCTCGTAAATCGGTAATGTTTGGGAGTGCCCTAGTAAGATTTAAGGTTATTTGAAAATTTTAAGTGCAATATATACTTTCGATGTTTCTGCGTATATACCCAGGGATGGGTACCTTTATATAAATTAATTACATAAACCATATCTGAAGCACTATAAAATTAAGAGTCTTAAAGTGAATTACTTTTAAATCAAAATAAGGACGCTGACGAAGTGGCGGGCGCAGCAGTTATGAATAAATTAATTACTATTGAATATTTTAAAGTTAGGTTTAATACTAGATTAGTATTAACCTAAAACGAATGTTGGAAGAAAACAAATAAAAACAAAAAGTAGCTTTCATTGCTAGCCTAAGGTTGGCTGAAGCAACAACAAATATAAGGTGGTAAATATAAAAGTAAAAATATTAAACAAGAGGGAAGCTTTAGGTAGTGGTAGACTTCGTTCTCACCAACTGACGATTGATAATTGAATACAAGTTTTTTCGTATTCCTTTATCTTAGTTTGGTTGGTTAAATGGGTGAAGCTTACCACTAAAACACTATCCAAAGTTGTTAGTTACGAAGAGTGCTGATGACGGACGTAGCTGCATAGAAAATGCAGTCCATTCTGCTGGTGTCTAAAATTACAAAATTTTTCCAATTTTTCTTTAATATTAATCACCTAATTTGTAATTTTAATTATTCTTTTTTAGAGAGAATAAAACGAACTTAAGCTTGACTTCAAATTCAAATTTCATCTGTATGTAAATTAATTACTTTAAGATAAATTAAATACTATAAAGTAATAAATTACAAAAATGACTTTTATTAATATTCTTCTCTTGGGCACAAAAGCTTAAAAATTAAAAATTTTTTATTTGGAAATTAGCAAAAAAAAAAAAAAAATTTTTAAAAAATGCACATGGACGTTTCGCGGTATGATTGGAGGGATATCTCCCCCTGCACATAAAAACTTAAATTTTTTATGGTATTAAGGCGTACATATGTAATCCATTTCTTTTAATAATTATATTTTGCAAATGTCACCTCCCTTTTGGTGGGCGGGAGATTCATAAATGCGAAAAACGGCATTTCCGAGTTAGGTTAGGCAGGGTCCGAGTTTAGGTTTTTGAACATTCGCTGACTATAAAAGTTGCATTTGCTAAACAAAAGTTAGGGGAACTTTTTTCTCCTTAGTCCGATTTTTCTTTTTTTTTTTAACAGCCTATGACCATAAGATATTTTTTTGCCAATTAGTCATTAATCTATTGGCACTCAGTAAATTTTCAGAGCCAATATAAAAGTAATGACCGGCTAGATTGGCAAAATACCATTATGTGCGCCGTTGACTACAATCGTCGCCGTGTATTCAGCTACTGAATTATATTGAAGATGACACCTACATACTTCAAAACTCAAAACCTCTTGATTGTAAATAAACTAAAATTTCTTTTATTTTGCGATATTCTCTTCATTTTCAGCTCTCCTTGCTCTTTGTCGATTGCAAACATAGTAATTAGCCGAACTTGGCTACAGCCGCAATAGTGGTCGTTTAGCCATGTAACTATGATGTCGTCAATATAATCTTCTTCTTATAATAGTAATGTACGCAGATTGAAAAGAAATGGCCTACTAAAACAGAAATTTAAGTCGTTCTAATCATCTTATGCAGAGTGTGTTTTTACATTTAAATAAATTATATTTATAAATCATTATTTTTTTGCGATGTTGACTTGTTTTAATTCTGGTTCGAAAAAAATATCTTCTGACTTGTGGCTCTTTAATTTGAGTAATAAAAAATTAAACTTCACTGCATAATAATTAATTAAATATTAAATTATTTATTTGTACGAGTATATTCCAAGCGTATGCTTATACTCATCATAATTTGAATGAATTTTTCAATTAATTTTATAATAAATGATTGTTAATGCTATCGCGAAATTTATTATCTTTATTTGTTTTAATTTTTTTCTTTATGTTTGCCAGCCTGCTTCACTTAATTACAGATGCAGTAGAGATTTACTTATGACTGAAAATTGCAAATATTTACAGCAGCTATCATGATAATGTGAATAAAGAATAAAAAATAATAAATGTTAAAATATTTATTTATTCGATTTTATGCCTCCTTCACTGAACCGCGCTGATTTCCAAAATACTTTTGTGTAAATGGCTTTAAAATCATGAATAATATTTGATTGTAAACTAACTGACGTGGGCGTCCTGAAAATATTTTACTCGATTTTGCTTTGAAAGTATTTCGCATCAATTGTAAAAGAAAAATGGAACTAAACTAAGAATAAACTAACAATAACAAAATTTTATAGCCACACTCAAGTCTTAGTATTCTTACCAAATTTTAAAAATTAACCCTAAATAACAAAAATAATGTCATCACATAATTCACAAAATAACCAAATTATACAACACGCAGGCAAAAACAAATACAAATTTTATTCCATTGGCTAATTGGCAGTAAGTAGTTCATATGTTTTTAGCGCCATCTATGTTTAAATATCAAAAATTAAAGGTGCCGTCCTGTACTAAGCAGTACTTAATTCCTCCTTAAGATATGCTACTTATCAGTTTATGTATATTTTTACTTTACTTTTTTAAGTCAAACAGCTGTTTTGTGCTGTTGTTTATAAAATATTAAAAAAAAATCTGAAAAAGATAAATGTAAATATTTGGTAATTAAAAGAATATAAAAGAAAATATTTATTTGCATTAATAATCATTTTTCGTGCTTAATTCATTTGAAGTTTATTAAATTCAATATTTCATGAAAATATCAAAAAATATTCTTTCGCCCAAAAATAACAATAATAATAATTGCTTACAATGGGTAAAGGATACACAGAAAAAATTATTACCAAAATATTTCCCAACAAATGGTTTTTTGATATTTTTTTGATTTTCAAAAACTTTTTTGTTTACATCTAATAATACTTTTGTCTAATTTTTAATTTGCTGTTAACAGTGTTGCCGTAATAAAAATAATTGAACAAACTAAATTTACTAATATTGAAATGTTGTTCTTTATATTTTGGTAGGCGGACTACTACCTTTTAAGCAATTTTATAAAATTAAAAAGCAAAACAATTATTTTCTTATCAAAATTTAAGTTTGTTAATAATATGTTTTATTGTATTTATATATAGACAGAGAAATATTTTCGCACTGTTACTTAAATCGGTTTTATACAATACATAGCACTAGTGTCTTAGGAATAACGAAGTACTGCCAAATGCACAAATTTATTAAGATTTAAACAAACTTAGGGCTTGTTCGGAAATACATCACTGCGCTGCAATCAGTTTGCATTACTGCAAATGTCGTGTGTTCTAAAATGCATCACTGAAATAGATGATGCGCAAACAAGGCGAATTCATACCAGGTGGAGTCGATAGCCCAGCTGATTGTTTTTTGCTCTCGTTTTTTTGCTAATGTCTTGTCAAAAAATACATTGTTTCATATCTGCTAATCTAATGTTAAAGTTGTTGTTTTGTTGTAGTTGTTGTTCTACTGCTCACACCTGGTATGAATTCGCCTTGTGCGCAAACAAACGTCAAACACGCATCACAAAAATGGCTCATGCAATGGATGAGTTAGTTTTTTATTTGTTCTTTATTAATATTATTTTGTTAAATTAAATTTGTTCATACATTTATAAGAGTTCGATTAGATATGGAAGAATTTTATTGAATTTTTGCTTTCATCTAAATCAAGAAATAAAATTATTATTAACTTCTCAATTTGTATTGTTTAAGCATTTGAAGAAACAAATTTTAATTAATTTTGTTTGCGTATCAGGTAAGTATCAGCATCAGCTTTTTTGCATCGGCATCGCAAACTAATCACACATGCGCATCAGATGCAGCGCAGTGATGCATATCCGAACAAGCCATTATTAAGAGGACACCATTTAATTTTAAGTTTTATTCATTATTGCGGATATAATATATATGGCTTTGTAAATAACAAGTGTCTGCCTATAACGGTTGAAAAAATAATCCGATATACATAAAATAACATCACCTATCGAGACACTGTTTAAATTTTAATTTGAAATATTTATACTTACGGTCATAACGGATATAATAATATAAAATCTACCTAATTTCCTAGAAAAGACACGTAAAAATCATATATGATTTTTCCGATGCACAACCTTTTATTTTAAAATTATAAATTATTTTTTAATCGAACTACGAGCCCCGACCACTATTAATTCGTACGGCAATCATTTTTACGCATATGCTCTGTTTAACAGATAATATTTTCAATACTAAAGTAGACAACACATGCAAACCTATTTTTTCTGAAAGATAATTTTATTCTCTTAATTTTAGAAAAAAAATTTTGTTGTACTTCAACAACAACAACAACAACATTTATTTATTTGAATGCTTTGCTTAACTGATAAGAAAAATTTGACCAGTATTAATTCGTACGGTGCATTAAATATTTACTATTTTATCAAACATGAAATTTGTTTAAATATTAATATTGGGTAACATCGCCTTTTACCTTTATAACACATTTACAACGGTTTGGCATAGAGTTTAATAAATTCTGGCATTGTTCTGTTGTAATAGAGTCCCACATCTCTTGTAATTTTGTTTTTAAATCAGAAAGGGTTCTTTGAGGCTCATTTTTTAAGTTTCTTTTCATTATTCCCCATATATTCTCGATTGGACTTAGGTCCGGACTATTTGATGGCCAATCTAAGACCCCAATTTCCTTAGACTGCAGCCATGATTTGGTTCGTTTGGCAGTATGAGATGATGCTCCATCCTGTTGAAACGTGTATTCACCACAGTCAGCCAGTTTTGGTATTGATGGCAGCAAACTTTCTTCTAGTATGTTAACGTATTTTTCAGCGTTGACCATCCCATCAATAAAGTGCAGGCGTCCTACCCCTTTGGCAGACATACAACCCCACACCATTATGCTTGCTGAGAACTTAACTGTCCTTTTAAGGCAATCTTTATGGTACGCTTCACTTTTTTTGCGGATAACTCTCCTTCGCGCATCACCGACACTCACATCAAATTTAGATTCATCGCTAAATATGATGGAGTTCCATTGCCTTTGAGTCCAAGACATCCGTTCCCGACACCATTGTAAACGCTTCTTCTTTTGGCGAATCGTAAGCAATGGTTTTTCCTTGGCCTAGTAATTTAAGATATTGAATATGTAACATAGATAATCCCTATACATACCTTATAGAAGTTATATCCAATATCACGCAATTGCAGGCGCGTCCACTCACGCTTAACACTTTTTCCGATTTTATCGGACCATTCTGATGCTAAATTTCTCAAACTTTGGCGACGATCAGCCTTCACAATCGTGGCCAGGGCTCTTTTATCACGAGCTGTTATTGCCGAAGTTCGGCCTCTATTTGCGATATTATTTTCAATATTGCCATTTTTCTTAAAATTGTTTACTATTCCTTGAATGGACGACTTAGCCAGATTTAATTGCTTCGCTATTTCACCAAAAGTCTTCCCAGATTTATAATAATCTATAACTAAACTTCTTATTTCTTTGCAAATCGGTTTACCACGTGCCATGGTTGCTAAACTTTGAATAATTTGAAACAATAACACACTTCTGACATTCTGCATTGCATAACTGTTTCTATTTTTGCGTTTGTTTTGATCTTGTTTCAATTCTAAGCTAAGCTAATGCACCTTACGAATTAATACTGGTCAAATTTTTCTTATCAGTTAAGCAAAGCATTCAAATAAATAAATGTTGTTGTTGTTGTTGTTGAAGTACAACAAAATTTTTTTTTTAAATTAGGAGAATAAAATTATCTTTCAGAAAAAATAGGTTTGCAAGTGTTGTCTACTTTAGTATTAAAAATATCATTTGTTAAACATTGCATACGCGTAAAAATGCTTGCCGTACGAATTAATAGTGGTCGGGGCTCGTAATCTATTGCCTTTCAAATTAAAATAAATAAAAAATCGGTTCAGAATTAACTGATTTCTACGAATTAACTCGGAGGATTTTTATAACCTTCACCTTTTATGAAGTCGGTTAATTACTCGATAATTTTACAAATATTATCCAAGAAATTTTATTTTGGCCCATTTATTAATAATATATCATTCGCAAAAAGCGGAAACACTTTCATGTTATGCATTAAAAAATAACAAGAAAAAAACTTTAAAAAGGAAATTTATTTTAATAAAAAAATATTTAAAACAAAAATATTGAAACATTTAAGAGCCATTGGCTGCAGAGGAAAAGGTAAAAATGTACAAATTTTTTATTGAAGATATTCATTTGTATGTACATATGTATGTATGAATGTATATATTTTAAATTTTTATTTTTATTTACAGTTTTTCAGGTAGCGGCAATGGCCAACTTTGAGTTAATATGTATGGCATACGGTTTTGACCAGCAAACAATTTCCAAACAAATAATTTAGATCAAACTAATACAAGGTTTTGCCCCAATTGTGCTCAAGAGGAAACGATATGTGCCTAAAATATATTGTAACTAGTCGCTAAAATTTAACCAATTTAAAAGAAAAAGGGGATGCATTATTTTCACTGTTGCTCAAGACTTCAAATTCCATATATAGATAACATTTTTTAATAAAGGGTGTTTTTTATAGAGGTATAGAACTTTAAGTTGCAATAAAACAACGATGGATTATTCGATTGACATGAATTTTATTTATCCGAAAGATAATCTTGTGGCATTACATTTTAAATATGATGAATTCTGGCATATGACAGCCACGGCTGGCGCGGATGTAGTCCAATCTGGACGTCCAATTTTCGATGACTTTTTCCAACATTTGTGGCCGTATATCGGCAATAACACGGCGAATGTTGTCTTCCAATGACTTTACATAGCCCCACAGAAAGTAGTCTAGCGGTGGTAAATCACAAGATCTTGGAGGCCAACTCACAGGTCCAAAACGTGAAATTAGGCGGTCACCAAACGTATCTTTCAATAAATCTATTGTAGTACGAGCTGTGTGATATGTTGGGCCGTCTTGTTGAAACCACATCTCTTGGACATCATGGTTATTCAATTCAGGAATGAAAAAGTTAGTAATCATGGCTCTATACCGATCACCATTGACTGTAACATTCTGGCCACCATCGTTTTTGATAAAGTACGGACCAATGATTCCACCAGCACATAAAGCGCACCAAACAGTCAGTTTTATTGGATGTAACGGTGTTTCGACATACACTTGAGGATTACCTTCACTCCAAATGCGGCAGTTTTGTTTGTTGACGTAGCCATTCAACCAGAAGCGCTTCATCGCTAAACAAAATTCGCTTATGAAAATCGGGAACAACGGTAATCTTGTTTTGGGCCCAATCGAAGCATTGTTAAGGCGTGAGTCTATTCATGATGAATTGCCAAACCAAACTGAGAATAGATCACTTGACAGCTGTTAAATCGGTCGCCATCTTGAAAAGTAATGCCAGCTTAAAGTTCTATTATACCTCTATAAAAAATACCCTTTATATAGAATTTGATATTTTAAGAAAAAGCGAAATTGAATGAATTTGCCATTGCCACCTTGTTAATTGATTCGTCTTGGCCCTATCTTTTTTAACACGGCCAAATTTTAAACAGTAGTTATTTAAATTAGTCAAAAAACTGTTACTATTAAACAAAATTAGCGAAAATTGCTTTTGATTTAGCTAAATTATATGTTTGAAAATTGTTTGTTATTTCAGTAAACTTTTTTGTCTTGATTCAGTCAAATTTTTTGTTTGAAAATTTTGTCTAAAGTCAATAAATTGTTTACCAAATATCATAATTAATTGTTTGAAAAAATCGTGGAATATTTTCAATAAACTAATTTTAAATTTAATTGTTTGAATTTACAAATTTGTTTATACGACCATATTCAAACAAAAAAATGTCCGATTATGCAAATTAATTGTTTGAATCTGAAAAATTATTTTTTCTGTGTATTCAGACAGTATGCAGCACTACTTTGCTATAATCAAGGCATATTTAACCAGGTAACTGCACAAGGCGGAGCTAATATTAAAGATAAATTTTTTCAATTTTTTTATATGGAGTTTGACATTAATGAGGTTTTTTTAAGAGAGAATAATATCTATTTTACTGTCAAAATCCATATAAAAAAAATTGAAAAAATGTTTTGCTGAAATTTCCTCTCGCTTACGCTATCACCTTGTTAAATATGCCTTGGCTAGACTTTATAGAATTGATTCCACATAACTTATTAAAAACTTATTTTGTTACTTTTTTCACAGAAGTTGTATTGCTACGGCCGCTGTAGTAGCAAATCCAAAAAATTGAAAGGTGTGGGTTTTTTTAAGAATCGTAATACAAAGACATTTAAAATTTACACGGAGTATTCATTTAAAATTATGTTCGTAAAAGTCCTGATAGTAACGTGTCCTGATAGTAACGTGTACTGATAGTAAGGTGACTTTTACGTACATGGCCTTACTTTTGTAACCGTAATAGGTAGACTCAATATTTGTGTCAAACAATGAGGTCATCATTGTTATTTATGTTCGTTGTCAAGTTAATATTTCACATTAAAAAAGTTCTTTTACGGTTTTTTGTTTGGTCCATTTAGTGGCGAGTTACAGGGTGTTAAAGATGGAAGTCAACAATGAGAAAATTCAGTACATTTTACAGTTTTTCTTAAATAAAGGCGAAAATGCCAACCAGGCAGCTGAAATTGTGAATGGTGTTTATGGTGTCAATACTGTAACAGCTAATTACGTGCAATTTTGGTTTCGTCGATTACGTTCAGGCATTTTTGATGTTAAAGATACACCTTGCACAGACCGGCCCGTCGTTGATAATGTCGATAAAATCATATAAACAATCGAAGTTGACCGGCATATTAGTAGTCGTAGCATCGTCCGAGAGCTAAAGATCGACCATAAAACAGTTCTAAACCATTTGCGCAAAGTTGGATTTAAAAAGAAGCTCGATGTTTGGATGCCACACCAATTAACGCATGAAAACCATGATGATATGTAGAATACAATCGATCCATTTCTTTAAAGAATGGTAACTTGGTCAAAGCGCAGTGATTCAGGTCAAACGGTGGCTAACCCAGCACTAATGACCAGAAAGGTTCTACTGTGTATTTTGTAGGACTGGAAGGGAATCATATAGTATGAGTTGCTTCCGTATGGCCAAACACTAAATTCAGATCTCTACTATCAACACACGTGCGCAGCCATACATTGACTTGATTGCGGCACCCATTGTGCGAATAGCTCTATCATATCGAAATATTCATGCTAAATGTGATGTGCCCGCTAGACTTAGATGCATACCGTCCTTATGCAATGGACTTTGTATTTATTTTGGTAGGCGTATTTTATTCTTCATTTCATTACTTTGGTGTAATTTTGCTTAATGTCTATTTATACCTATAGTTTTGCTTGTCGTGTTTTAAATTTTTAAGACAAAATATAAAGATTTGAACAAAGTTTTTAACAAACAAAAAATTTACACTTACAACCAGCTTCATTTGCCAAACCATGTTGAAATTTAACTGACACAATTTGCAATTTTTAAATTTAAAAAAGATATACATAAATATATGTAAGTATGTATGTATATGTATATAAAACACACAAATAGCTGCATGAAAATAATTTGCAGAAAATTTACTAAACTTCAATTAAGATTTTATAAAAAAAGTAAATTGTTTATACAGGCCACAAACAAGTATTACATACATATATACATATACATACATACATATGTACCTGGAATAGATAAATAGATGCCAAGTGCAACGAAACAAGAAAGACTTAAAAGTCATTTTCTACAATCACTTGAGTCTGTCTGATGAAAAAACACATATATTTTTAATCTCAACATCTCAGTTTAAAATTTAAATTTTTTTGTAACTTATGACAAACGTCGTAATTGAATGTCATCTTTAAATGACAAGCAAATCAAGCAAATAAAAAAACATAAAAAATTGAGTTTTGTCTGGTTTTAATTTTAAGCAAAAAATTAAGTCGATATTAAACTTAAATTAAAGAAACTAATATGATTCAGGATCAATTAAAAAAAAACACACGAAAATTAAACACAGAACAAACAAAAAAAGTGAAAAGTCTTAAAAAAGTTATATTTTTTCGTATTTATGGTACCATTTGATAACAAAGTGTCGATTGTTGAAATATAATAAAATAGGCTATGTAAAAGAAGGTGACAGGCTGTGTAAAAGGCTGTATGACAGGCTGTGTAAAAGGCTGTATGACAGGCTGTATGACAGGCTGTGTAAAAGGCTGTATGACAGGCTGTGTAAAAGGCTGTGTAAAAGGCTGTATGACAGGCTGTGTAAAAGGCTGTATGACAGGCTGTGTAAAAGGCTGTATGACAGGCTGTGTAAAAGGCTGTATGACAGGCTGTGTAAAAGGCTGTATGACAGGCTGTGTAAAAGGCTGTATGACAGGCTGTGTAAAAGGCTCTCTGACAGGCTGTGTAAAAGGCTGTATGACAGGCTGTGTAAAAGGCTGAATGACAGGCTGTGTAAAAGGCTGTATAAAAGACTGTATGACAGGCTGTGTAAAAGGCTGTATGACAGGCTGTATGACATGCTGTGTAAAAGGCTGTATGACAGGCTGTATAAAAGACTGTATGACAGGCTGTGTAAAAGGCTGTATGACAGTCTGTGTAAAAGGCTGTATGACAGGCTGTGTAAAAGGCTGTATGACAGGCTGTGTAAAAGACTGTATGACAGGCTGTGTAAAAGGCTCTCTGACAGGCAGTATGACAGGTTGTGTAAAAGGCTCTATGACAGGCAGTGTAAAAGGCTGTATGACATATTATGTATGCTATATTACAGCCTGTGTCAAACGCTGTATGACAGGCTGTGTAGAAGGCTATGAGACAGGCTTTGTAAAGGGTTGTATGACAAACTGTGTAAAAGGTTGAGTAAAAAGCTGTATGAGGCTGAGTAAAATGCTGTATGACAGGGTGTGTAAAAGCATGTATGACTGGCTGTATATTGAGCTGTATGACAGGCTGTGTGATAGGCTGTGTGATAGGTTGTGTAAAAGTCTGTATAACAGGCTGAGTCAAAGGTTGTATAACAGGCTGTGTAAAATGCTATATGACAAGCTGTGAAAAGCCTGTATGAAAGGTTGTGTTAAAGGCTGTATGAAAGCCTTTGTAAAAGTCTGTATGACAGGCTGTGTAAAAGGCTGTATGACAGGCTGTGTAAAATGCTCTATGACAGGCAGTGTAAAAGGCTGTATAACATATTATGTATGCTATATTACAGCCTGTGTCAAACGCTGTATGACAGGCTGTGTAAAAGGCTATGAGACAGGCTTTGTAAAGGGTTGTATGACAAACTGTGTAAAAGGTTGAGTAAAAAGCTGTATGAGGCTGAGTAAAATGCTGTATGACAGGGTGTGTAAAAGCATGTATGACTGGCTGTATATTGAGCTGTATGACAGGCTGTGTGATAGGCTGTGTGATAGGTTGTGTAAAAGTCTGTATAACAGGCTGAGTCAAAGGTTGTATAACAGGCTGTGTAAAATGCTGTATGACAAGCTGTGAAAAGCCTGTATGAAAGGTTGTGTTAAAGGCTGTATGAAAGCCTTTGTAAAAGTCTGTATGACAGGCCATGTAAAAGGCTGTATGACCTGCCGTGTTAAAGGCTGTATGACAGGCCATGTAAAAGGCTGTTGGAAGGCCATGTAAAAGGCTATATGACAGGCCGTGTAAAATACTGTTTAAAAGACTGTGTGACAGGTTGTTTATGAGGTATATTCGAAAGGTCCCTGTATGCTATTACTTATGTATGTATATATATCGACTTAATACGGGGGCACAGATCCGAAAGGTCTACTTAATTTGATCATCATCGATTTTGAATAACTAAAGCAATTTGATAAATTTATTCTACTGTACGAATATGTTGTTTTCTTTCTGTCTATTGATTTTTATTTGATTATAAAGATCAAATATAAAAATCTAATTTAATAACCTGGAAAGGGTGTATTCAAAGATGTCAACAAAATATGAACGTCTCATTCGTATCCGGACATACAATAATCAGAAAATAAATAAGAAATAAAAACGATTTACTTTGAAATTCTCTTTGAGAAATTTTACTGTTTAAAACAGTAAGAAAATAAATTTTTAAATTGATTTAGATGAAAATTTTGCAATGTCATTGCTTTGAAAGATTAAAACGGGGAAACGGACGAAAACTTTTAGTGCGGAAAATTATGTCTATTTTGTGGTTTAATAAAAATAGTTGTCACCTGCAATACATCACCAGTTATTGGTGTGCATTATCATTACTTTAATAGGATTGTCACATATCGTGACAAACATATGAACCATTTTACCAGGCTCCATCACTTTGAGACACGGCGGCATTAATCGGCCTCTAAAATCATGTGAATCGTGTGTGTAGGAAGGCGTCAATTGACACTGTTTATATATCCCTTTGTATTATACTTATACAGAGTAATTAAATTGACTCAGTTATGGTATTTTTTCAGTTAAGGAAGACACTGAAGCAAGCGAAATGTTTGTAGTCGTTAGAGATTTGATCTGTGGTTTATGAAAAAAAAAATGATTTTGATAAATTTTGAGTTGTGACTGATTACGATTTAGTTTGCGATATATAAAGCACCAAACGTGTTTGTTTGTACATTTGTTCGATTTGTGGACCGATTTATGTTATTTATACAGTTCGTTATTAGCTATCTGGTGAGTAAAATAGAATATATTACTTTTAATGAAGTGGGCGTGGCAGTTCGCATACAAAGAAAAATATTTATCATCATGTTACCTGGAAACTGTTATAGGTAGAAGCAAATAACCCTCTCATTATTATTGTGCATATAATTATGCAGAGCCAAGAAAAAATACGCTGGGCTTAAATAGTGGGCATCGTACTTCCCTTCCAAAGGTAAAAATTATTTTTGTGAACTATAAAAAGTAGAGTGTTAAAATTTTTTACTCTAAAAATAAAGTGTGCTTTCGGGGTTCGCTAGTGCTATATATATGAGACTAACCACTTCATGAGCGTCCTTACAATATTTTGTTTTCAATTTTGCTTTGAAAGTAATCCACACCAAATTTTATGACTGCAGCGCCGCCCCTGCGCTCTTTAATGAAAATATTATTTATTTCTATATTTAATAGACCGAACCAGTTGGAGGTGCGGTCGAAAAGACAAAGCATGCATGATACGATCAATCACGATCTCATAACAATATCCTAATGGGATCGTGAGAATAGAGTCGATTTTAACGCCCGTAAGACTCAATGTTGCATGCTTACGCATAGGCGTACGTTCGGAGATGGTGTTTCATCTGTTATTATGGGTGATATAGATATTAAGGAATCGGAAGCTCTTGATATTCTTGGCATGAAAATCCATTGTGATGTTCGATGGACTAAACACATTTTTCAAGTCTCTAAAGAAGCTTTTAAGTGCCTCGGTTTCCTGAAACGGTGTAAAAGATTCTTCACTCCAACCGATCTTCTTACTATTTATACCACCTATATCCGGTCGAAAATGGAATACAACTCTCATGTATGGGCCGGCGCGCCAAAGTCTATTTTGGAGCTGCTCGACCGCGTACAAGAGAGGGCCACGAAGCTCATTGGTGACAGTAGGGTATGTGGGGTGTATATCACTGTTTTATCGTTACTACAATGATATGTGCTCTAATGAAATTAGGGAACTTGTTCCCGATACCCGCACATTTGTGCGTTTAACACGCTTTTCGTTTAGAGCGCATCCATTTGTGGTCGAATGCCCAGTGCTCCGCACTACGCATTGCAGGGAAAATTCGTTTTTTTAGCAGAACTGCTCGTACGTGGAATAAACTTCCTACAGAGGTCTTTCCTGTCACTTTCAATATAGGAAAATTCAAATCGAATGTCCACAAACACTACTCCCTCTTTCCTCCTTCCCATAACCTAATTTCCTAGTTCTGAGACAATGCATTGCATGGGTAGGGGTCATCCCCTGAGTGCTTGTCAAAAAAAAAAAAAAAAAATTGCATAGTAAAAAAGGTTAGTATTAAGTTTTTATTTCATTTTTTGTTGTTTGCAGGAAAAAAACTTATTGTTTATATTTTTTATTTTCTTTGTTGTCTTTATAGTGGTCTGGACTGGAATTGTATTTGATTTTTTTTGTTACTTTTGAAAAGTTAAGGATTTAATGGTTCGTTGAGTTTTCGATGTCACTGATGTTAGATGACATGTTAATAAATGAATGGATGAGAGAATATTTGCATATTAAAACATTTAATAAATTGTTGTTAAATTTGCCCATACATATTTACTTTTTTGTATTGAGCTTTTTGTTCTTCATCGATTTAATTTTTGAATTTTTTGTTAAATTGAATTTTTATTGGTTTTTTAAGTTAATCGTATAAAATTTTATAACATTTATTATTTGCTCATTGATCTATGAAATCTACGAATGAGTGATATGTTTTTTATATCACCGGATTATGGTAAATATACTCAACCGAAAAATTTGTAAGTTTAAGGGATGATTTTTACAACTTACAAACAATTGAAGGTAGAATGTTATAGGACATATTGTCAGGTTTTACTTAAAATAAGAGGTCTAGTAGCCCTCGGGAGAAATTCGATATAGGTTCTAGTAGGCATCATAACGGAGCACCGTATGATTAAGTGTATGACGGCGCGTATGGGAAACTCTCGCGGTAAGAGCTGCAGAAGCTGTCTGGATGAAGAGTAGGAAGAGGAGGAAGAGTCAGTTTAACACCTTGTTGCTCTGCAAGTATGTAGGCTCAAATATTTGGACCAACGATATTTGTAGGTTCTCTCAGGGATGCTACTCTGACTAGCCTGATAGTTGGTTAAGAGAACTGGAGATACCGGAGATCTGTTTGGGATAGATGTCGTCGAGAAGTTATAAAAACATATTTTTTAACAACAAAAATGGTCACTTCTTCGATAAACTGCAAAAATAGGAAAATCTGCAAATTTGGCAACGCTGATGACGTCAAAAACTTTCATTATGCAAGAAACACAACTGCGACGAACTATGAACTTCATCCAACACGACGAATTCGTTGTTAAAAATTCGCTGTGTAAATTCGCCTTATGGAGCACAATAACGATGACAAAAATAGCAGTAGTGTCATAGTTGGTAAATTTACTTTACTGTTTGGACAAAAAAAGAAGAAATACAAAAAATATGATCCAAGAATTTAAAAATTTTGCGAAAATCTTTAAAATAATAAATATAAATAATGCGTATTATAGTAAAAGCCTTTTTGCTTTTACGAATATGTTTAAGAATAAGAAGGTTAGTACGGCCAGTAAATATCTACAAAAACGGTATTATAGAGTGACCATATAAAATAATAATACTTATAAAACGAAACATTAGAAAAACAAGTAAAAGTGCTATATTCGGCCGTGCCGAATCTTCTATATCCTTCACCACGGTGATTTTATTTATACAGACATGTACAGCATTATCCATATTGTTGACTCTTTACTTAATTGTAGAACAAGATTAACGTGGGTACCTGCCTACTCGGCCTAACCTCACGGTGGTCTTACCACCGAGTGAAACTTAGGCGGAGACTAGCGCCCCCATTGTGTAGTATAACAACACTTTACGATTGCCACCAATCGCTTTTTGTGTGTGATACAGTCACAGTGAGTAGCAATTTATATAATATGGCAAGCCTTTCCAAGGCAAGCCTAGATCCACATTATAACCTCTTGCTTAGGGGTTTGGAGACTATCAAAACTCCGTCTGTTGAGAGTGCAACAGCACACTTGATCGACCGTGCACCATACCTACATAAATCGATCTTAAACCACAACCACCACGTGTACCCCCGAAGGGGACCTCACCAATAACCGGTCACAGAGAGGATAGGCTCTCTGTGGGGCCACCGATTCCCATGGTACCAGTCCTTTGGGCACTGGTCGGGCCTCGAAGAGGACCCGTGTTATAAAACAACAGACCTTTTCTTCCAGATTTAGGCTCTAGGAACCCTAGCGTCTGGTGCCCCTATTTTCCCCGAGTGAACCGCGTCAAAGCATTTGCCATATTCCTGCAGTGACAATTGGAACCCCCGGGGGTTGACTCTTTACTTAAATAAAGTCGTATGAGAAAAAATCATTATTCATGAGTTAAAGAAATAGAAGACAAATGAAAACAAATTCCGTTTGCTACAATTGTCGCCGTGTTGTCAGCTATTTAATGATATTGAAGCCGACAGCTACATCGTGAACTCTGACATTGTTGTAGAAATACTTATTTTATAAAATTAAATAATTTTTTCAAAAAGTTTTCCTCCAAAACTTTTTGTTTGTATATGAATATGTAATTTACAATTTTGTGACATTTTCTTTTGTTGAATAAAATAGAAATTAGCCTAAGTTTACAGTTTGTAGTCGGTATCCTGATGATGTCTATGTGTTTAATGCACCTAGGTTTTAAAACAGAGATATCATCTATTTAAAAATCAAACGAATTTAAAAAAATATGTTACTCTACATACATACATATGTATATTCTTAATATTAAATATATGTTATGTTACGGTCATGATTTTCATTTTCAAAGAAATATTGAAATTTTTGTTTTAATTTTTCGAAAATTGTGTGTTTTTATATTTTTTAATATGTAAAAATTTTTTTAAAAAATTTTTTTTCGGTTATTTTTCTGTAAAATATCTTTTTGAAAATGATTTGTAAATTTTTTTTGTAAATATTTTTGAAAAAAAATTTGAAAATTTATTTGAAAATTTTTTTTAAAATTTTTTTTTAATTTTATTGAATTTTTTTGTTAAATTTAGGACCTTTCTGCAATCTATATTGAGTTAGAATGGTCAGACTAAAGCGAAAAGAAATCCTTACAAAAAAAAAATCTTCCTCATATTGACACATGGGGGGTCCTTTTAACTGCTTCTATTTATCAGTGGGTACCTTGTTGGTCCATTGGCTTCCTCTATGTGTATTGCTTTCTATTAAGGTCTCTAATACAAATCAAAGCAGAAAAACCCTACCAATCTAAAAACAAACAAAAATCGCCCCTCGCAGGGGGTTATTGATCCCCCGAGATCTGTATGCACTCCTTGCGATCTACCTGTCGCATTCTAATATTTATTTGACAAAAAAAGGCAAAACAGAATCATTAAAGCCGAAAACATAAAAAAAAACGTAAAACATATAGGTGGGCATGGTTTTTGAACCGCAGCCTCCAAAGGAATGATCCGATGTTGCTGAATTGCAATACCAAAATTTTCGAAACTATGCCTGACAGATTGGTGTGCTTAAATTTTTGTATCTCTTCTGGTGCCTTGGCAAATGACATTACAACTCTAACACGGACAGACGGACAGACGGACATCGCTTATTCAACTTCTCTATGTATAAGGATCCAGAATATATATACTTTATGGGGTCGGAAATGAATATTGTAGAAATTACACACGGAATGACAAACTTATATATACCCTTTCCACCTGTGGTGAAGGGTATAAAAACACAACAAAAAACTATTTTTGTAGTTAACTACTATTTTGTACACTAAGTTATATGCTATAAAATAATAATAAATTAATTACTAACGCAACAAAAACTTTATTTACTTAAATACCTGATACTAAAACAAACATGGTCACATTGTACTGTTTTGTTCGTGCTACGCCGTGCTAAGAAATAAAAATAAATTTAATTCAGAGTTCGCCGCGTATGACGAATTTCGACTGTTGTGTCTATACACAAATGAGTTTTATATTTGGCAACGAATATTCGCGGCCAAAAATTTGTCGTTCGTCCCAGTTGTGTTCCAAGCATTAATTTTGTCTCTTTAAAAACGTACGTATAAGTGATATTTTTAACCGACTTCAAAAAAGAAGGAGTTTATCTATTCGTCTGAATGTTGCTTGTTTTATGTATGTAACCGCAGAACTCAGCCATTTCTGAACTGATTTTAAATTTTTTATTTGAAAGGTTATGCCTTCAGGATGGTCCCATTTTAAAAACAGTTCATTATATTAAAAATTAAAGGGTGTCCCCATACAACATACATGTTTTTTACGTTTATTAAGAACCGTAAAGGGCACCAAAAGTTTTTTTTAAAAATTGCGTGGCGCTATAGCTCCCAACAGCAGAAATTAATAAAAAAATAAAATTTAAAGGGTGTCCCCATAGGTGACGTAATTTGACCTATTTGAGCCTATCTATTGAACCGTTAGAGGCAAAACCTTGAAAATTTGACAGAATGTCGATTACTATGACCGTTATAATAAAATGTATAAATATTCAATATTTTAAAGGGTGCTCCAATAGTTCATTTAATTTGATGTATATGGCCATACTTTTGAACCTGTATTGCTAAGTCCCCTATATTAAAAAGTATAAAATTTAAACTTGGAAATAAAAGGGTGTCCCAATAGTTAATGTAATTCTATGCATGTGACCAAACTTTTGAACTGTTATAGACAGACAGCTAAAATTTACAAGGAACCTGTATTGCAAAGTCCACTATAGTAAGTATACAATTTGAATTTAGAAACTAAAGGGTGTCCCCATAAATTATGTAATTTGATCTATATGGTCCTATTTTTTGAACCGTTAAACACAAACACTTGAAAATTAGGCAGACTATCCACTACTTTCTCTTGTATGATAACAAGTATAAATATTTGGAATTATAATGTAAAGGGTGTCCCAATAGTTCATGTAATTTTATATATATGGTTAAACTTTTTAACCGTTATAGACAGATACTTGATATTTACAAAGAATCTTTGTTGCCAAGTCCTCTATAAAAAGAGGTCTTTAATTTAAAAATATAAATTAATTATGTGGCCCTATATTTGAAACCGTTATAGACAGAGGCTTGAATGCTGTCCCCATAAAAGACGGATGCTGGTGAAAATATTTTAAATTTTGAACAGTAATAGGCAGATGCTTGACATTCACATAGTCTTTACTTTTTTCCGCTTATTTTGGCGCATATATTATTTGGTTTAAATCTAATTCTTACAGATTACTTCTTACATTTTTAGTTTATAATTGGTGCCCTTCTATCTGTTTTGAAGTCGGTTTTTTTTTTGCAAAAATTATTACAATTGAATTGTGATTTTACGGTTACTCTCTATTGCGATACCAAAGAAAAATGGTACGATCTCGAACGATTTCTACTCTTTAAATCGTTCGCGCATTTTTCTTTCGCATATCTTTTTTGCAAAGATGGCAGAACCACACTCTGTAATGTGAAAGCGTATGTCAAATTCGTTCGATAAGCCCAAATATTTTGCGATAGTAAAAGAGCAAGGGCAAAGGCAAAGGAAGAAAACATGTAATTACTTTAAAAATGTGTTTTATTTGATATCTAAATTGTTATTTTTAGCGAAATCAAAGCCAACTAGTTTTTAATTTTAGTAGATAGTGATTTGGCCATGAAACAGTTGCTACGAGTTAATGTCTAACAAGCCGGAAGCAAAATGTAGCACAAAATATTTAGACAATCTGATGGAGATCCTGTAAGGGATATATCTGGTTAAGAAATTTATAATTATATTATGCTATTATTTATGTAAAATATAATACTATTTGCGTGGATTTCCTGTAGAACTTTCAGTAACGGAAAAAGTTAAAATAAGGCTATATGAATTTGAAAAAAAAATCTATAACAGATTTATTATACCAGCATTTATTTATGGAAAGTATATCAACCTATCTGCTTGCAACTCTTTTCAAGTTTATTTACGGCTTTAAACCATAATCCATCAATATTTATATGTAAATTCAACCGGCTTAACTTTTGTTTACATATTTTAAACTGTTAAACTGTTAATTTTGCGAAAGGTGTTGCGAAAGTCAGAGAGAGTACCGATTTGCCCTTTTATCGCATTGAGCTTTCGAATCGAAATTGCTTTCGCATCGCAATAGAGAGTAACCCCCCTGGAGTATCCATTTAATCGGGGTTTGTTTTTAATCGAGCAAAGAATTAATCGATTTTGCAATTTAAATTTTTGTCGATTAATCGATTAAGGTTTTTATAATTACTCGAATAACTCGAATTAATCGCGCCTATTAAAAAATTGGGTATCCAATGAGAAAAGACAACTATACAAAATTGCTTAATATATTGTTACGTTTTTACTTTATGTTGGGTTCTTTTAATTGCAACTAAATACCATACGGATTTAAATTTCACTGTAAGTCGCCTTATTTATTTAGCTTTGAATAACTTGTGTTGACACCACTGTTAAAATTACGCAAACTGTTTAACAGTCTCTTACGAATACGACAACTGATCTCTTAGACGTTTAAAACAATACTGCCATGCCACTCGCAAGCATCAATTATATTTATAGGCGAGAAAAAACGCCTAGAATTTTCCATACTAGAAAGGATTAATCCTGCAGATTGTAATTCTGGCTTACATAGGGTAATTGGCTGGCTTACGTAGGGTATGACCCAACAATCTAAGTTTGCGTATTTTGATCTCATGGTCCAGTGGAGATTGTTGCGTTCCAAACTATAGGTCAGAATTTGTTATAGATTGAGGCCAAAATATTTTGAGCTTTAGGCAAAGGCATTTATTGACGAGGACCTGTAATTTTTGTATGTCAAGTATGGTTAAATTCCAGGTCTTGGAGCCATCTTTCGGCCTATTAGATGCGTTGGCCTTTTGCGCCGCTGCAGCCAAATTTCCTTTCCAGTTCATACTTAGTCTTGTTCATACGTAGTTTAAACTTCCTTCTATCCTCAATAAGATTCCAGGTTTCGTCTGATATCCAAGGTCTTACGTGTTTTGTTGAATTCTCGATAAAATTTTTGACGGACTCAAGACAGGTATTTCTAACCCGTTTCCAGTACTTGTTGAGATCTGATACATTATCTTTAATTTATCTGGTTCAGTTTTTCATTTGAGAGAGTTTGAGAAATGGAGTAGTGATTCTCTGTTCTACAGCCTCTTAATATTAAATCTTACTCTACTTTTCGGTTTATCGCATCTGTTCATGCATAAATTTAGTTGTACCACTCCCATTAAAAGATGATGATCAGCTCCTCTTTTATTTTGCACATCAAGCAGTGAGTGCCTCCACACTGGTCTATTATTTGGTTTTCTGTGACCTTGTCGTTGAATACCCAGTTAATTCTATGAACTTTCTTATGGGCGAATAAAATAACGCCAATTAGGTAGCTTGTGGTTGGAGCATGTTTCGCAAAACCGTTCTCCGTTTTCAGTCATACGACCAATACTCATTACAGAGTTTAGCCTGCAATAAAATTCTTCCTTGATCAATCTATTTGATGTCTCAGTCGGGGCATAGTACACATGAAATATATACAATCAGTAAAAAATTAGAGATCTTAATAGAAATTATTTTAGTCGATTTGTCGATTAACCAATCTAATTTGTTCGAGTTATTTTTTAGTCGAAATTTTGCAATTTTTCTTACTCGAACAATTAATCGACTTAAAATTCTACGATTAATCGAGCAATGATTGATCCAGTGGATACTCTAGTAAATTCATGGTGAAGGCCTGCCTCTAACCGTTTGAAAAATGAAATCATAAACCTGAAATCTACTTTACTATCGGTCCACTCTATAATTTTGTTATAATGATCATATTAATTAAATCACTAGCGATAGTCATACAAAATTATAATTCAAAATTCTAGTTATGATTAATGATTAAGCAAGAGTTGCTACTACCTACGCAATGTAGTGTAAAGCAATGGGAATTAATGCATAAACTCAATATTATATTAATAATAAATGATTTTTTAACTTTTTCATTGAAAAGGCATGTTAAATCACATAAACATAAATCACAATAATTCTTGCAAAAAAAAACCGACTACAAAACAAATATATGTGCATCAATTCTAAACTAAAAATTTAAAAGAAAGTAATCTGTAAGAAATAGTATTCAAATTAAATACTTTTATACTTGTTGCTCTAACGGACATAGTAATATACGTTCTGTACATTCAAATGTCTATCCATAACGGTTAAGCAGATAAAGCCATATACGACAAATTACGTCAGATATGAGGACACCCTTTATTTTTTTACAGTTATTATTACTGACACAGTAATAAAAAGTAACGGTTCCAAAGATATGGCCATATACCTTAAACAATATCACCTATGGGACACCCTTTAATGTGCAATTTTAAATTAAACACTAATTTTAAAGGACAGTTTCTTTGTAAATTTCAAATGTGTGTCTAAAACGGTTCAAAAGTTTGGCCATATGCATCAATTTACATCAACTATTGAGACACCCTTTATAATTTTAAATATTTATAAATATTTAAATTTATATATCATACGGGACATAGTAGTGGAGATTCTGTCTAATTTTCAACTGTTTGTCTATAACGGTTCAAAAGATAGGGCCAAATGGGTCAAATTACATCAATTATGGGGACACCCTTTAGTTTCCAAATTTAAATTATATACTTGATGTTATAAAGGACTTAGATATAGAGGTTCTTTGTAAATTTCAACCGTCTCTCTGTTACGGTTCAAAAGTTTTGCAATATATGTACATCAAATTACATCAACTATTGGCACACCCTTTAACTTCTAATTATAAATATTTAATTTCTGATTATAAATATTGGACATTTTGACCAATTTTCAAGTGATTGTCTACAATGGTTCAAATGGTTCATATATTTAAATTGGCGTCACATATGGGGACACCCTTTAACTTTTAAGTTTATTTTTTAATTAATTTCTGTTATTGGCAGCTATAGTGATATGCAGTTTTTTTAAATTTTAAAAGGGTGCCCTTTACGGTTCATAATACACGTAAAAACACGTATGTTGTATGGGGACACCCTTTAATTTTCAAAATTCTGAACTTATTTTAAAATGGCACCAATCTGTAAGCATTTCCTTTCTAATAAAGAAAAAATTTTTAAAATCGGGTCAGAAATGACTGAGTTCTGCGGGCACAAACATAAAAAAGCAACATTCAGACGAATTGATAACCTCATTCTTTTTTTGAAGTCGGTTAAAAACAAGACATTTGAAGCCTTAAATTTCATTTAAAATTTAAATTTCAGTTAATTGTTGATTCATTTTGTGTTACTGAAACACATCACATAAGCGAAGCACTCTAATATAAGAAACTAATTCTCTTGATAAGCAAGCAATTCCTGTGGACTCACTAGGCTGCATACAATTATGCAGAATTAAATGACATTGATTTGATGTTAAGAAGTGCGTTGTCAGAATTTTAATGGCATCAATAATCGATGCATATTATTATCAGCCTGAGTTATTGCATGACCATAAGTCCTGGACAAGGAATACAGGTATTTTGCAGTGTGTGCATCGTTAAAAGCTGTTAAACTTAACAGGTTTGATAAGTAAATGCTAATGGGATTATTTTGTTTAATTAAAATGTTCATACTTGTATATCGATAATATCTTAAGACCATGCGTTGAAAACAACATGGTAATTTAATATTCAAAGGAAGTAACACAGTTAATGTAGGCATTAATAGCCTGCGTTTACTTTTATTTAAAAAAAAAAAAAATTCCGCTTTAAAGGTACTGAAATTTTCGGTTTCAAACTGGGATATTTTAAACACGGTTGCGCACCTTTTATTTTTATATTTTAAACAAAACTGAATAAAATTTGTATTTTAGTTGTATTTTTACTTTGTGGAATTACAATGTTATTAAAATATTTAAAACACCTTTTACAAAGCTTTACAATAGTTTTTTGTATTTTAGAATTTTTTATTTATTTTAGAATTTTATCCAGGGATGAGTGCCTTTATAAAGGATGTTTTTTATAGAGGTATAAAACTTTAAGTTGGCATTACTTTTCAAGATGCCGACCGATTTAACAGCTGTCAAGTGATTTATTCTCAGTTTGGTTTGGCAATTCATCGTGAATAGACTCATGCCTGAACAACGCTTGCAAATAGGGCTCAAAACGAGATTACCGTTGTTCCCCATTTTCATAAGCGAATTTTGTTTAGCGATGAAACGCACTTCTGGCTGAATGGCAACGTCAACAAACAAAACTGCCGCATTTTGAGTGAAGGTAATCCTCAAGTGTATGTCGAAACACCGTTACATCCAAAAAAACTGATTGTTTGGTGCGCTTTATGGGCTGGGGAAATCATTGGTCCGTACTTTTTCAAAAACGACGTTACAGTCAATGGTGATCGGTATAGAGCCATGATTAGTAACTTTTTCATTCCTGAATTGAATAACCATGATGTCCAAGAGATGTGGTTTCAACAAGACGGCACAACATGTCACACAGCTCGTGCAACAATAGATTTATTGAAAGACACGTTTGGTGACCGCCTAATTTCACGTTTTGGACCTGTGAATTGGCCTCGAAGATTTTGTGATTTAACACCGCTAGACTACTTTCTGTGGGGCTATGTAAAGTCATTGGTCTATGCGGATAAGCCACAAACGCTTGACCATTTGGAAGACAACATTCGCCGTGTTATTGCCGATATACGGCCACAAATGTTGGAAAAAGTCATCAAAAATTGGACGTCCAGATTGGACTACATCCACGCCAGCCGTGGCGGTCATATGCCAGAAATCATATTTAAAATGTAATGCCACAAGATTATCTTTCAGATAAATAAAATTCATATCAATCGAATAATTCATCGTTGTTTTATTGCAACTTAAAGTTCTATACCTCTATAAAAAACACCCTTTATAAAGTAAATACATAAACCATAACTGAAGCACTTTAAAAGTAAGAGTCTTAAAATTGGTGTGGAATATTTTCAAAGCAAAATCGAGCAAAATATTGTCAAAACGTGGCGGGCACAGCTATTAATAATATAAATTTATGAATATTATAAATATTTTACAATTTTTTTTGTGTGTCGTTATCAAAAAGGTTGCAGCTAATGAAAAATTTGTGGACAAAGTTTTTGAAAGCTGTCAACATAAATTTAAATCGATTTCAAAAATAAAATACAAAGTTGAATTATATACCAAGAAACATTTTAAAAAAGAACAAATAAAAGATTAACTCTAGTCACTATTAAGCGACTAATTGGTGAGCCGTTGTCAGAGTTCAATGCAGAATTTATCCTCGCCAGTTCATCAACGATATCATTCCCCTCTATGCAGCAACTTCTAGGCATTACCTTAAATTGTACTTGTCCATTATTGCATTAAGTCTCTTAAACTTTGAGTTAATGCTATGATTTCTTTAGTCAGACAGCGACGCTAATGACGTGCTAAGTAACTAATTCTGTCGCTTTTAAAACCGCAAGAACATATTGCTGCAGTCATCATCCCAAAGCGTATAAGATAAGAAACTAGTTTTAGTGTCCACATTCGTCTTCGCTACTTCTTTATAAACTGCACACTTGTCATACTGTACGAAGAATTTTGCCCACAAGTCCCTATTGGGATGTGATGTTCTAGCAAAAATTATTTCAGTGTTCAAGTAGTCAGATGACGTAGTAAAATGTGTTTTTTAAAGAGATATAGAACTTTAAGTTCCAATAAAACAACGAAGGATTGATTATTCGATTGACATGAATTTTATTTATCCGAAAGATCATCTTGTGGCATTACATTTTTAATATGATTTCTGGCATATAACCGCTACGGTTGGCGCGGATGTAGTCCAATCTGGACGTCCAATTTTCGATGACTTTTTCCAACATTTGTGGCCGTATATCGGCAATAACACGGCGAATGTTGTCTTCCAAATGGTCAAACGTTTGTGGCTTATCCGCATAGACCAATGGCTTTACATAGCCCTTCAGAGAGTAGTCTAGCGGTGTTAAATCACAAGATCTTGGAGTCCAATTCACAGGTCAAAACGTGAAATTAGACGGTCACCAAATGTGTCTTTCAATAAATCTATTGTTGCACAAGCTGTGTGACATGTTGCGCCGTCTTGTTGAAACCACATCTCCTGGACATCATGGTTATTCAATTCAGGAATGAAAAAGTTAGTAATCATGGCTATATACCGATCACCATTGACTGTAACGTTCTGGCCACCATCGTTTTTGAAAAAGTACGGACCAATGATTCCACCAGCCCATAAAGCGCACCAAACAGTCAGTTTTGCTGGATGTAACGGTGTTTCGACATACACTTGAGGATTACCTTCACTCCAATGACGTAGCCTTCCAACCTGAAGTGCGCTTCATCGCTAAACAAAATTCTGTGCGATACGTTTTCCGCACAGAACCATTATTTTCGAAATAAAATTGCACTATTTGCAAGCGTTGTTCAGGCGTGAATCTATTCATGATGAATTGCCAAACCAAACTGAGCATAAATCACTTGACACCTGTTACATCGGTCGCCATCTTGAAAGGTAATGCCAACTTAAAGTTCTATACCTCTATAAAAAATACCCGATATTAGGTATCTTGAAACCAAACTCATTCTTGTGTGATCTGTTGACCTTAAGCTTACTAATCCTGACTTACAAAATCTTAGGAGACCATTTCTGCTACGAAAACCTTTAAGGGGTATTAGAAGCAAAATGATATGTCCAATGCCGTCTGAGAGGATGCTTTGTCTCTATGTGTTAATATGTTCTTACCTTGACATATGGGGCTATTTCTGGTTGAATAGGCTCTCATCGTGGGAATTTAATGGAGAGGGCAGTTTTTGATGGCACTCCAGCATTTATTTAATGGGTTAATATTTAAAACCACTTTGCTGTGGTCAAAACCAAAAATCATACCAATTTTCTAAAAAGAAGTCATAGATTTGCCCTAACAAGTACTTTTAGTACATTTTATTTGATTTTTAAAAATATATTTAGTTTGCTTGGTACATTTTTACATATTCGACAAAGGTTTCGAATATCATTGCCTTCGTGAGCAGTTGACATACTACTCGTGCAACGATGGATTTTAAAACACCAATTTGCATTTTGCTGAGTTGAATTGGCCTATCAGATCACCAGATCTAATGCCTGAAAACTTCGTTCTTTCTTAAGGATTTTTGAAATTCCGCTATTATCACAAGTCTTGGAAGCTTAATTTTTTGAACAAGAAATCATCAATTAGAATCCAGATATTATGTGAACTTAAATCGCCATAATGCAAATACAAAAGTGTATTTAATTAAGGCTGTTATTGGACAGATGATCTTACTATTTCCTTTAAAGTAAGAAAGTTATTTTCTTTAGAAATATGGCAAATATTTTCAATAGTTTCTAATTCTTGAGGTGAGGTTATTACTTTACCATACGTAGTATAAGGTAAATGATAGTAATTATGAAAAAAATCAAGGTCGGGATTTTGACGGATTTATACGTATAATGGTCTCCTGAATCCATTTTGGGTATTTTCGCGATGATGTCTGTGGATCAGATAATGACAAAAGTATCATTTTTATTACTTATTAAGTATTTGAGGCGAAACATGTATAAATGTGTATAGCTACAGCTCAAACAACATATCATACACACATACTCATATCAATTTTTAATTTAAATAGCTACAAGTATAGGCAGAGAATAAGTGTTCACATACTTGTTCATTATTTTTCGCAATACAACTAAGTATAAGTTGGATAAAGTATTGGCTATACCCATACTTGTAAATACAGAGTAGGAATAAATACAAGTATGTAAATACTCTAAGTATACTTAGAGTATTTTATAAATATATGTAAATATATGTATTAATTATTTTTCAATTTAAAAATACGTTTATTCATACCTTCATCCTAATATAAAAATTATTTTGGTTCTCCATACTTAACCAATGTTCGGTTATAAACAAAATATTGCCAAGCATAATCCACCTTTTTATACACACAATTCCTAAAAGTAGTTCTTTTACTTATTAGTATTTTTTTATTTATTTATTATACTTATAAGTAAATTAATTAATATAATAGAAGGGAGCTATGGCAGCGATGGTCTTAAGCTCAATATTTTTTACTTTTAAATGGAATTGTAAAGGTTGCAATTTTTTAAAAAGTTTATAAAGGTTTTTATATTGTCATCGATCTTAGTACAGTCTATTATTTGAGAAAAGTCGTTATTACTGAGATAAGAAATTTTGAATGTCTTGATGTGGGGACAGTTTAAAAAGAGATGATCAATGCTTATCGGGTGGCCTATACGTATACTTATAGTATTATAAGTACTTTTCCATACTTGTAAGTATTAGGTAGTTATAAGTATGGGTATGACAGATACCCATCACATTATCTACCTACAACCAGTTGTACTCATACATGCATTACTTATACATTTTTAAGTTCGTTGTCTATAAATAATGTTTGTTATAAGTATTGAGAACACCCATACTTATTTCACTGCAAATATGTATGTGTAGGTATTTTCTGTGTTATAAGTATAGGTATAACTAATACCCAAAAATATGTGTAAATACTTTACTACATTTATTTTATAAGTACTTTTTGTCAGTCTCTGCTGTGGATGGGTGGGTGTGTATGCCACTATTTTTAGGGAGTTTGTACAGGTCATACCGTTTGACATATCAAAATGAAATTTAGTATGTACCTTTGTTATGTGAAAATAAAGAGCTGTATAGTTTTTGGGCATAATCAGGACGGGGCAAGGGGTAGTTTCCTTACCCCCAAATTTTGTGAACGCTCTACAGGTCATACCGTATTACATATTAAAACGAAATTCAGTATATACCTTTGGTTTATGCAGATGAAGAGTTGTATAAATTTTGGCCATAATCGGGAAGGGGCAAGGGGTAGTTTACCTAACACCCCAAACCAAAAATAATTAATTTTTCGATTCGAATTTACTTTGAACTTTTATTCTTTATGTAATAAATCTATAAAAAATATCTGTTTCTAATTAATAAATTAATTATTTAGGCTTAAGTTCTTTATTATAAAGAGATAAAGAAAAATTAGATACCAGCAAAGCAGAATGCATTTTCTAGACAGCTACGTCCGTCATCAGTACTCTTTGTATCAATCTACCCGGTAGTTTCAATTGTTATTAATTTTCTATTTAAACAAACTTATCAAAGAAATAGAATCTGAGAAAGTGTAAAACAATTTCAAAAAGCTCTATCTTCTATGAAATAGAATGTAAAATTAAAAAATTTTGGGTAGCACTACCCTCAGCTTAGATTGCAAACTTCTACTGTATAGTTTCGACCTTTAAATCCTTATGGAGTTATGGAGTTTAGTTATGTTACATCCAACTGAGAAAATATTCAAAGGTACTAAAATAAGATTCTGCGAATGATCACAGTTGTTCTGTGGTATATAAAAAGCTCTAATATTCACAAAGATCCAAATATGTCATTAGTTTAAGCCGAAACAGCGAAACATGCAGTAAAGCAGCTTGGAATTCTGCTGGCCCTTAACATCCTAAATGATCGGGGTTACATTCGTTTGAGATGCAGGCCTTCTTCTGGGAGAAAAAAAGGAGTGCATACTTATTTTACTTCTTTTCTCTCCCACAAACTTTAAGCCAGACATTTATATTGTGTTTTTAAAGTTGCTGTGGCATTGCCATAGTTTAAAAAAAACTCAAATAGATAAAACTTTAAAAAGTTTAGTTAAACTCAAACGTACTTTAAAGGAACGTAAGGCATGAAAATTGTTGTTGATTGACACTCTTCTCTCTCTTTTCTCTTTCTTTTCAATGTGTTTAAGTCCCGTTCCACACTTGCAATTTTTGTTTCTGCAACACATGTATTTGTTGTTGCGAGAGGAAATAAAAATGGCTGCGGTAAAATGTTTCATCTACTTGAAACTCTACTGTGACTCTTTATTTTTGTTGTTGTTTGCTCTTTTCATCATGAGAATGACTGTATAAAAGTATACAATCGTCAGAAACACAATTTTTAAAGTATGGAGAATGGATAAGAATGCAACTTCAAAAGAGAATTAAAAAAATGTTTCAAAAACAAAAATTGCAAGTGTGGAACGGGACTAAGGAGGTACGTAACAAAGTAGAGAAATCTATTTAAAACAGATTCATAGGACGAAGCCGATATAAAATGAAAACCAGCGGCGGCTAGGAGTCGACTAAAAGACGAATGCATAAGCGGCTAAGCAAATATAACCGGCAAACGCAGAAACTAACTTAAAAATTCGGAAAATATTTTTGAACAACCTCCTTTAAAAAATATCCCAGTTCAATCATTTACCTTTTTACTTCTTTGACGCAGTGCTTTCGAGAAAATAATATCCAATTAAATAAAAAAACCAGCTTAGCTGATGAAATTTTTAGCCGGTGGGTAACTGCTTTCAATTAAAGACGGCGGCGGCTATTAGCCAAACGGCTTCTTGCTCTGAACAGATTTGCTTGCTTTTTTACGTTTTGTTGATAACCAAAGCCAGCAGAGAGCAAGAGACACTAAAACAACAACGATTTTCATGTGTTACGTTCCTTCAAAGTGCGTTTTAACTAATTCTATTCAAAGTTATCTGCAACTAACGCTAACTTAACAGACAAGTTATGAATACTGTCCTTACACTTCCAAATAAAAAACATGCTGCAAAAACAGCTGTTCTTTTTATCTCTAACAAAATGACAACTAATTTCTTTTAAAAAAGATATTACTTTTGATCCACCCTGTACGAATTAGTGAACTAAAAGCAATATATTTACATATGTATGTATTGAAAATATTTTAAACGACTTATTTTCTCAAGCGTATAATAGATTTTAAACTTTCTTTTAATATTAACAAGCAAAATAGCAAAATTGTAGACAAATGATGACACATGACAGACAACAGACTGAAAGCAACAGGGGTATGAAAATTGTCTCTTGGAGACTAAATGAATAAATTAAAAACGAAAAATTTAGGCAAATGTGCTTAGAAATGTTCAAGAAATAAAATAAAATATTTCATATGTGTTGAAATCTAAATTCAATATAAAATTGTTAAATGAGTCAATTTTCATTCACATTAATTTAATTTAATTCATTTCAAATAGAAATTCAGCAAAATTAATTATTTTAGTTTAAAATAAAACAAATAAAAAACAACTTGTTTAAACGACAACTAGTAATTTAAAAATCTGGAGTGGCCTACACTCAACTCTACCATACCCAATGGAAACAGATATTTTTATGGATATATTACATAAAGAATAAAATTTCTTTAATTAGTTAATTATTTCCGGTTTGGGGTGTTAAGTAAACTACCCCTTGCCTTTTCACGATTATGCCCAAAATTTATACAGCTCTTCATATCCATAAACCGAAGGCACATACTGAATTTCATTTTGATATGTCATACGGTATGACCTGTGGAGCGTTCACAAAATTTGGGGATAAGGAAATTACCCCTTGCCCCCTCCCGATTATGCCCAAAAACTATACAGCTCTTTATCTCCATAAACCAAACTCCACAAAAATAGTGGCATACACACCCACGCACCCACATCACCGTGAAAATAGCCAAAATTGATTCAGCGGACCTCAGAACTTATAAATAACTTATATATTCTTTATATACTTATATATAACTTATATATAATTTACCTTATACTACTTATGGTAAAGTAAAAAAACCAATATACTCTGGGCAAAATAAGACCTACTAGTGTAAAACTCTGATAACTCTTGTATTAATCATTTATTTTGATTAAAATTTTATTATATTTATTTACTAGCTGTCCCCGTTGCGCTTCGCTACGCCCATCCACAAAAAAAACTTGGAAGGCGCTACCTATTGCAGTTCTCTAGAACAGGATAATAATTTTTTACTTTGTATGGGGGGTACCACGCTCACTGTCCCAATTCAGCCTATGTTTTTCTGTAGTATACGCGTGGGTATAGGGTTTACTTGTACCCACCTTAAAGACCATACCTATTATAGTTCTCTATGTGCACAATAATAATTTTTCACTTTGTATGGGAGGTACCACGCCCACTGTCCCAATTCATTCTGTATTTTGGCAGACTATGCGCTTTAGCACAAAGGTTTCTCTTGCAAAGTTTCAAGGCATTATCTATTGTAGTTCTCCAGGAACACGATAATAATTTTTCACTTTGTATGGGAGGTACCACCCCCACTATTTCAATTCAGTCTGTGTTTATCTAAACTATGTACGTTAATATGGGGGTTATTTGTGCAAAACTCCAAGGCGCTACCTAGTGTAGTTCTCTAAATACAGGATAATAATTTTTCACTTTGTATGGGAGGTACCACTCTCGCTATTCTAATCCAGTCCATCTTTCTCCAAACTATGTACGTTAATATAGAGGTTACTAGTGCAAAATTTCAAGGTGCTTTCTATTACTGTTAGCAAGAAACATGATGATAAATATTTACTTTGTATGGGAGATGCCACGCCCAAGTCGAATATCAAAAAAATAAGTACCCTATTTTACCATCCGTGTATCTAAAAACAAACTGTGAAAATTTCAGAATGATCGGTTCATTGGTGTAGGCAGCTATAGCTTTCCGACAAACAAACAAACAAACAAACACATTTTGTGCTTTATATATATATAGATTTAATATTACAATACAATTATAAATTATATTCTAACATAATTTACCAAATATAGTAACGAAGACCTTCACGTATTCTAATGAAACACTCAGAGCCTTTGGTGGGACCAACACCTTACCTACTTGCATACTGGTGAACCCACACACACTCAAAATATTTTATGGAAACTATGTACGAAATATGCCATCTTGACAAATGTCCACATGTCCAGATATTGGCGCTTTTCAACGCGTTTATTATTACACCACTTAATGTTGCTGGTTGAAGGCTCAGGCATTTCGTCTCCAATATTTTGCTTCAGCTTTATAATTTTGAAGAAAAATTGAAAATCTTTTATCTGCTAGTTTGTATAAAATTAACGTCATGTAATAGTTAAGCCTGCCATAACAACTTATTTGTGTATTGTCGTTGGAACATATTATTGTCTTACATAAAAATAACATTGTAAAATACAACCATAATTATGTTTATAATATAAACATATTATAATATATATAATAAACAGGCGAGAAAAGTTCTTGCGAAAACAATAGAGGAATTACACTTCTGGACACTTTGCTACAAAATCTCTTCAAATATTCTCTCCGAAAAACTATACAAAGCTGCATCTCACGTACTAGGAGAATATCAAGGAGGTTTCCGACAAGGAAGATCAACAATCGATCAACTCTTTCTGTTTAAACAGAACTGTGAAAAATGCTATGAATGTGGAATCGACATGCGCCTACTTTTCATAGATTTTAAGCAAGCATTTGACCGCATCGTCAGGAAAATAATCCCACAAGCTTTTGCCAACTTGGGCATATCGCAAAAGCTTACCAAACTTACCTGCGCTACATTAACAAACACAATCGCTAAGGTTGTAATCCAACAGAAAGAAACAGACGCCTTCAATATAAGGAGTGGAGTGAAACAAGGAGACTCTCTCTCAACGGTTGTATTCAACTTTGTGCTGCACTATGCAATTGAAGACCACGTAAGATCAGGTAGTTTATTTAGCAGATCTGGCCTGACCATAGCCTATGCGGATGACATCGCAATTGTGACGAGAAATATACGATACATTGAAGGTGCTGCAAAGACTGTGGGCCTTACAATAAATGAACAAAAGACGAAATACATGAAAATGTCAGCTTACGAAAACAGACGTACAATACATTCAATTACAATCGGCGATTATAAGTTCGAAGGTGTATCGAGCTTTATGTACTTGGGCGCTCTTTTAAAAAACGACAACAGTGTGCACGATGGTATTCACGACTGGCTATTCGCAGCAAATAGAGCGTACTATGGGCAAAAAAATCTCTTCTCTGCATAATTAGTCTCCAAATCATGCTAATTAAGTATTTACAAAAGTATCATCAGACCAATCGCCACATATGCGTGCGAGACGTGGTCCATGACAATAGATGCCCAATACCGTCTAAGAATTTTTGAACGAAAAATCCTTCGCAAAATTTTTGGTCCAGCTCGAGACGCAAATGGCGACTATGTCCAAAGGGTCAATAAGGTACTGCTTGAGCTGTGTGAAGGAGAGGACATAGTCAAATTCATAAAAGCGCAAAACGGTTATGTTGGGCGGGGCACGTTGTGCGAATGGATGACAGCCGACCGCAGAGGATGATGCTAAACTACGAGATCAGATGCTCTAGACGAAAAGGACGGCCAAGAACAAGATGGAAGGACTGCGTTGAAGAAGACTTACGAATAATGGGTATCCGTAACTGGCAACAAAAATCCGAAAGCAGAGAAGAATGGAGGAGAATTGTGGAACAAGCTAAAGCTCACTCAGAGCTGTAACGCTATAAGAAGAAGAAGAATATATATGTACATATAAATTTTGATATTTTCTGCTTACCTTTTTATATGTTTGATATTTTTAATTTAAAACTATCATTTATAATAAAAAACAAATTTATTTGTTGACAACAAATATGCATTTAATGTTTTTACGGTTTTAGATGAACCGAGCGAAGTCAAAACCAAAATATGTATTTTTAAAACCAAACATTATTTGTTTATTTTTAGTCATGCAATGTTTAATAATAATTTATATGGTTATAAATATGATTTTATTTTTAAATATTTAAAAAATATTGGTTGTAGTTTGAAATTTAATATGGTTCAAATCAAACATGTTGCTTTTTTGGTGCGTATAACCATTAAATGATTAACTGTTAACAAAAACTTGTTTATGGTGAACAAAGTATTGTTTAAAATAAGAATAATTTGCTCACAGCAAACATGTATTGTTACAGGGAACATAGTGTGGTTGCCGTGGCCATACAATAGCTATCTAGAATAAATTGAAATGTTAAATATTAAAATAAAAATAATTTTCTAAAGTTCAAACTTAAGTCCATTTAAATGTATTTTTAACATAAGTTTAGAAATTTTGTTTTAATATTTGTTTCGATTTAATGTTGGTCCCAACTGTTGTCCAATTATAAATTAATATCTATTTTCTTTTTGTTCTTTTGTCTTAGTTAAATTAATTAAAGCAATTTTAATATTGTTCCTTTTGTTCGTATTTCTGAAAAGAAAATTTCCCATGTGTTGCAGTAAATTAAAACAAATAAGAATACATTTTTTATTAAAAGTTCTCAATTGTATTATTCTTTTCCATAGAGTATTGTATGCGAAGAGTATTATAAAGAATGGGGGGTAAAGTGTCAGTTTCTTTGTGTAAATAAATGAACGAAAGCAACTTCATTGGACAATACAAAAATGTATCGTAAACAAATTTGTTGTCCACTAGAAAATATTTATTTTATTTCATCATCTATATGGCAATATAGTCCATATCTTAAAAAGAAATCAAACTTGTCAAAATGCTGTTTAAGGCCATGATTCACTATCATACACACTCGTACGACTTAATTACAAAAAAATCTGATAGAATTCTGTCCTACTTAAAAAATCGTTTCAAAATGGCGTTGTAGATGCCACACTATCATACAAAACAAGATTTTGCAAACTCTGATCGCATGGAAAAATACTATTTTATGATTTTTTTCAAAAGATAATCAATTCGTACAGACTGTCAAGCATAACTGAAAATTATAAAAAAAAATCTTTTTATAATTCTTTGTCGTAAAAAAAGTTGTAAAACACAAACACGCATGCAATTTTATTTTATGTGTAAAACTTTGGAAAATTTGCAATTTTTATTTTATTTTTTCTGCAAGTTTTATTTAAAGATTTAAAAATATCTTTTAAGTCTTCATAAACTTTTATGTTTGAAATAAACTTTAGTTTAAAATACCAAAAAAAAACTTAAAATGGTTGACGAAAGAATCTGCAGACGAAAAAGTTTTGACAAACACCGACTGACTATACAAAAGTTGTAAATACGGGTTTCTTCATCAGCACAGTGGTTTAAAATGTTTTTGGTTTGGACATAAAGCGGACAAAACGTATGCATTTGCCTTTTGCTTTGGAAGTTATAAAATTTTAAAGCTTTTACTTTTATAGTGCTGCAGATATGATTCATATATTTACTTTATACATAGGTACCCATCTCTGGATATAACCTATACATAAATTATAATAGTAACTCATTTCTGTCTTTCTGTCTGCTTTTCATTTGTGTTTGCATCACGTTAAAACTACCGGATGGATTTTAACAAATTTTTGTGAGGAGGTACCTTAGCACCCTGACTCCAATGTAGATTACTTTTTTCCGCAAAAATATCTTATTTCCAAGAAAAAGTGGAGGAAAAGCAGTGAAAAACTCAATTTCCGGTTTAGAGGTATTGAAATTTTCGGTTTAAAACTGGAATATTTTAAACACTATTGCGTGACATTAGGCGCCAATTGAATAAAATTTGTATTTGATTTTTATTTTTACTTTGTGGAATTACAACGTTATTAAACTATTTTAAACACTTTTACAGAGCTTTACAATAATTTTTAGAATTTTTTATAAATTTTAGAACTTTATCCAGGGAAGGGTACCTTTATAGAAAGTAAATACATAAACCATAACTATAAAAGTTACGAGTCTTACAATTAGTGTGGAATACTTACAAAGCAAAATCGAGCAAAATATTATCAGGACGCCCACATCATGGCGGGCACAACTAGTAAAGGGTTCTTCAACAGGGACGCTACAAAAGTAGAGCGACGGGGACAGCAAATGAAGCCATATTTCTTGCCGCTCTTTTGAGATTTCTCTTCAGTAAGGCTTGCCATTTCATGATGGAAAGATATACGAGCCAACAACGAGTCGAAATTCAACCAAGTTTGGAGAACGTGTTATCTCACGAAATGGTCCAATCGATGGGCCGCCTCGGTCGTACGATTTGACGCCGTTAGACTATTTCCTGTGAGGCTACGTCAAGTCTATGGTCTATGCCAACAAGCCAGCGACAATTGATGAACTTCGTACGAATATCGAAGGTGAAATTGCAGCAGTATCGGCCGATTTATGCTTGAAAAGCGTCGAAAATTGGGTTCAGCGTCTGGTCTTCTGCAAGCGTGCCCGTTGTGGTCATGCAAAATAAATCGAGTTCCGTACATAATGGCATCGAACGTGCTTTTACAGGAATAAAGAATTTTATTGATATCCAAAAGCGTTTTTGTTTTATTAAAAAAAAAAAAAAACTTTTGTAGCGCTCTCATTGAAAAACCCTATATATAATAAAATAGTAACTCATTTCCTGTCTGTCTTTTTTGTCATTATTTTTTTGTGTTCGCATCACGTAAAAACTATTGAATGTATTTTAACAAAATTTTGTGAGGAGGTAGCTTAGCATCCTCATTCCAATATAGGATACTTTTATCCTATAAAAGTATCTTATTTTTTAGAAAAAGTGGAGAAAAAGCAAGGAAAGTAGTCCGATTTTTTTTTATCGATTTGAAGGTACTGCATACTTTAAGGCATCTTTTATTTGCGAAAGCAGTATATTTTAAGCAATGTTGCGCAACAGATGGCGCATTTTAAAATAATAAGTAACTCACTTCCTGTCTGTCTTTTACAGAGCTTAAAATATAATTTTTAGAATTTTATATAAATTTTAGTATTTTATCTAAAATTCTTTATATACAGCCATGTCTCAGAGCTAAATTCCGTTCGGAAGTGGAATTGATTCCGTACTTTGCTTCTCTAAAACGAAAAAAATTTTCGGAATGAAACCCCTTGCAATTCGCTATGTGGAATTGATATTTTTATCGTTTTTTAGCCGTTTAAATTATTCAGGACATAATTTGATTAAAATTCTGCGACGTATTTTATCAAGTTAATGCTGTTATTAAAGATATTTCGGGCATTATTGTTCTGTTTTTTCTGACTTAACAACATAAATATTTTTTTGACTTTCAAAAAATTAATTTACTCAAGCATTTCAGACATTTCGTTCGGAATTGAAATGATTTCGTAGTTATCATTTCTATAGATTCCGTTCGGTTTTAGTAAATCAAAAAAAAAAAAAAAAAAAAACACTTTTTATGTATTTCATATTGAAACATAAGAACGAATGTGACAAAACAAAAACTAGATGCTTTGAAAGATAATACAAATTTAAGAAATACATCTTTCACCAGTTTGTAGTCCGAACCCTCCCCTACACTCCTATACTCCAAGGTCGAATTTTTTTGACCCAAGGTCCAATGTTTTCTGCACAAATTAATGAATAGACAGGTTTTGAAAAATCATTTATTTTCTGAACAGCTTTGCAACGTTGTTTTTTGAAGTATTTCAGCCTTCTTAATAGAAATCTAAAGACAAAAACTTTTTATTAAATCGTGTTCTTGAGTGTTACGTCCCTAGTTATATTATTTACTCTATATGACCACAGAACTGTCTGAAAACTTTTACAAGATACAGAGAAAGTACATTTTGGACCATCCTGTTTGCTATGATAATGTTGAAATAGACCAGTAATATTTTGGCTCCCGAGGTACTCTGGTATTTACTTTATAGAGTAAAATAACTTTGAAATCGGTAACCATAAACCCTTCTCAAAATATGTACTACAGTGCGGGGGCCCAAGTTTGGTATTTTTTGACAAAACTCTCCATAACATTTTTTTATCCGTCGATTTATTTAAAAACCACGTATAAAAATTTGAATCCTATAAAAAGTTATGGATTTTTGATTACTGTGCTTCGTAGAGTTTTAAGGTTTGGTCCAGAATAATATCCATTACTAACAAAAAGATGTTCTGAATAGTTTAAATGGCTATAAATTGCTTAAAATATCAATTCCACATAGAAAATTGAAAGTGGTTTTATTCCGACAAAAATTTTTCGTTTTACGTTTTCTATAGAAGCAAAATACGGAATCAATCAATTCCACTTCAGAACGAAATATAGCTCTGGAACATGGGTGATTGTTTTCTACATTCATTCTTATGTTGGCACATTAAAAGTGGTTTTGTATTTTTTTCGTTTTAACGAAACTGAATAGAATCTATAGCAATTAAAACCATTCCGATCGGCATGGTAGCTACGGACTCATTTCAATTCCGAACGGAATTTGTGACATGCCTGATAAAGTTAATACGCAAGAGTCTTAAAATTTGTTGTGGTGGATTACTTTCAAAGCAAAATCGAACAAAATATTTTCAGAACGCACACAACGTATGTGGGCACAGCTAGTTTAAGATAAGATAAGATAAGATTATTGTAGAGTTCTTTAAATAGTGTCTAAAAATTCCCGCTTTCAAAAATGAATGGTGCTGCCAAGTTTTCGGTACTATTAAATAGGTATTTTCTCTTAGAACTTTTTTATGGAAAAAAGTATCCTAGATATTTAGCGAGGTACTTAGATACCTCCCCATATAATTTTATTAAATTTCATCCAGGTAATTTTAAGTGATGTAAACACAAAGAGACATACGAAAATTCCAAAAATTTGTTTTTGTATTCTATACCGATTAATATCTGAACCTGCAACAAAACTTAAAAAAATATGTCTAAAAACAGTCCTGTTACTGTTTTATTACGGTTCCGTACACAAAGTGTAAAAACCTTCTGCTATTATTTGCGCTACATTATTCATCCGTCTGTCAGCGCCTTCTATCTGTGGAACCGTAATAGCTAGATAATATAGGATTTCACACAAAGCATCTCCATCTTACACGGTTTGATGCTGTTGTTTTTGCTTCCTCCCAAGTTAGATTTTTTCGTCCTAGTTCTTAGAGTATTGTGCACATGCTTTGAATATTCTGAGCTTAGTTTTTTTTTAGAAATTTTTGTCCCGCCACACATAGGGACAAATAACCGAATTAGGACGACAAAAATGGAATTTTTTATTTTGTTAAATGTAACTACTATTACACTTAATATGTTCTATATACCAGTACGCAATCAACCTATAAGTATTTATTTTTTTAATGCATCACATTAGTCTGTACGTGCGTGCAAAGTATTATTGCCTGTTACACGCACTTATACCTGTCAGGAGCATCAATGGCGTTTATTGTTGCTATAATCGATAATTTTTTTTTACGGTTTAAAGTTTTTTAAATAAATAGTTTTAGGCATCATGTATCTAATTTAATGAGTGCCGCTATTCATACAATTTTTATTCACGGAGCTGATATTATAAAGAAAAGAAAGAGATGAGTTAAGAAAATAGAAGAATAAAGAGGTCGCCATAGATAGCATATTGGCCGAGACAGCAAACAAGCGTATTCATGCCTCGCCGAGTGGGAGTGGGTGGGAGAACCATCCTCAGAAAAGAATTAATTCTTCTTGGTTCCAGTAGTGACACACAAGATAGGCCCGAAATACCGTTGTTCAAGCTTTTGAAGTCGTTGGTATTCAAGTGCAGGGCATAGGCAGAGGAGGTGAACGTCCGTTTCCTCCTCTTCCTCATCTTGGCAGCTTCTGCAAAAGTCGTTGTAAGGGAGGCTCATTCTTCTTGCATGGTCTCCGAATAGACAATGCCCAGTGACCGTAGATATAAAGACACGCAGTTGTATTTTCGGCATCCGAAGTAATGAATCCGTCTTCTTCTGATCTAGTAAGGGACAGATCGTCCTTGCCGTCAAACAATTTGACTCATCGGACCATCTGGCCTGGGCTAGGTCATAAAGAAAACGGTTTATTCGTTGCCCGCATGCAGAGAGGGGAATGCCACAATAGACGTCAATGGCGCCATCATGAAGCGGAGTTCCCTTCTTTGCTAGTTCGTCAGCAACATTGTTGCCTAAGGTAGTCCCATGTCCCCGCACCCATTTATGAATGACCGTTGAATTTTCCGCCATCGCATTTAAGGATGTCCGGCATTAAAGAACGAGATTTGATGTGCTGAACACACCTTTTGAATCCATATGAAGTAAATAATTTTGTAGCACTAAATTTCTGAATTTGTCCCTGTGTGTGCCGTCATAGTTGAGGTAAATATGGGCATCCTTGTTAAATTTACAGCGTTGTATGGTATGATTGACTGCTGTTTTCCTTGTAAAGAAATATGAGTTCTGCATCCTCGTACATCATTGTAATTATTTAATTATTATTTTTTGCAACACAACCAGTAAAATTTGATTCTAATGAAGTAAAAAAATAATGCTTAAACACATAAACAACATCAGGCTACCGGCTACAAACTGTCAAAATTAAAATACAATCGTTTGCAAGAAAACGATTATTTCGATGCCAGCAAAGGTTATGACCACCGTTGTGGCTGTAGCCAACCTAGGCTAATTTCTATTGTAGTTTGCGACAATTTGTTTTGGTATGATAAAAGTACTTTTCGAAAAATATTTTTTTTTTAAATATGTACATATGTCTCTCTAGAAGATTTTCATAGTTTTGATGTTTGTAGCTGTCGTCTTCATTATAATTGAGTAACTGACTACTCGGCAACGATTGCACCTCAGATACTGTCTTGACAGTGCTGGTATGTGGGGCATACATCCACTAAACCCCCGACCACTTTTTCGCCCCCTTTCTGGAGTGGACGCTTTCGCATTGCTTCGGGGCGGGCCACCTATTTTTTTCTTAACGAACGGCCGTCGTTGTTCCTTCGTCTAGGTCCCGCTTTTTGTCGCGTAACATTTTTTCTATAAATGTCGCTACGAGTTTTCAAGTTTTCTCGTTTTCCAGCATAACTTTAACAATATTTTCGGGAGATAATCCTCCAGCGATTTTTTCTACAGACTGTCTCGTTCTATTCTTTATCTTTCGCATCTGAAAAAACTATGCTCTACATCGTCTACACAGGTGTCTGCGTAAATACAGACGCCTCTGTCCACTTTTCCCATCCTGTGGAGGTACTGCTGGTAGTATCCATGTCCAAAAAGCATCTGTGTTACAAAATAGTTCATCTCGCCACATTTTCTCTTAACCCACTTATCTAGGCCGGTTATCTGACGTGGTGCGCTGTGAGTCGCTCCTGCCTCCCTTGTTTCTGTTTCTCTGTTTGTTCTTCCGATTTGTCTTCGTCGGCTAAAAGGTCAATTGGGATAATCCCACTTATTACGAGAACTCTGACACCTTGCGGTTTGCTAAGGTAACTCTTAGAGCAGCACTACGTTGTACAGTCGCCAACATCTTTCTTCGGTACTTTGCTTGCAGGGCATCGGCCCGAAATTTCTCATCCATACAATAAAATCGACTGGGTTGTTGCCATCATCAGCTTTCAATATTTCGACATTATTTAGCAAAAATTTTATAGTTTAAAGCAACCATGTTGAATTTTTTAGTTGTGGTAACCATTTAATGATCAACGTTTAACCAATACTTATTTAGCGTGCCCAAAGTAATAAAAAAAACTACATACATTTTTTATTTACAACCATATATTGCTGTAGAGAACATAATATGGTTCTTGTGACACTGCTTGTGGTATGTTTTTTCTCTCTGAAAGCAAGATAATTTGATGCCACCAGAACTGTGGCAGGAAGACATCGAACGCTTATTTTGCGTATTCTAAAATACTGGGTCAGCGCCGATGCACCATCGATTTTTACTATCCAAATCTCAATCACAATTACAAGAGCCTTTTTACTTTTATAAAAAAAAAATTTTGCATAAACAACACTTTTTATGGGTTAATTTTAATGCTTTTGAAATACACAGTGGGTATTTTATAATAATAATTTTTAATTTCCTTCAGGAGATAAACCATATCACTAGTTTAAAGCAAAACAAAATTAAAAAATTTTTAAAGATTGTTTATAACTCAAATTAAGCCGAAGTTATATAAGGGTGTTTTTTTTATAGAGGTTTAGAACTTTAAGTTTGCATTACTTTTCAAGATGCCGACCGATTTAACAGCTTTCAAGTGATTTATTCTCAGTTTGGTTTGGCAATTCATCATGAATAGACTCACGCCTGAACAACGCTTGCAAATAGTGCAATTTTATTTCGAAAATAATGGTTCTGTGCGGAAAACCTATCGCACACTACGTCCATTTTAGCGATGAAGCGCCCTTCTGGTTGAATGGCTACGTCAACAAACAAAACTGCCGCATTTGGAGTGAAGGTAATCCTCAAGTGTATGTCGAAACACCGTTACATCCAGAAAAACTGACTGTTTCGTGCGCTTTATGGGCTGGTGGAATCATTGGTCCGTACTTTTTCAAAAACGATGGTGGCCAGAACGTTACAGTCAATGGTGATCGGTATAGAACCATGATTACTAACTTTTTCATTTCTGAATTGAATAACCATTATGTCCAGGAGATGTGGTTTCAACAAGACGGCGCAAAATGTCACACAGCTTGTGCCACAATAGATTTATTGAAAGACACGTTTGGTGACCGCCTAATTTCACGTTTTGGACCCGTGAATTGGCCTCCAAGATCTTGTGATTTAACACCGCTAGACTACTTTCTGTGGGGCTATGTAAAGTCATTGGTCTATGCGGATAAGCCACAGAGGCTTGACCATTTGGAAGACAACATTCGCCGTGTTATTGCCGATATACGGTCACAATTGTTGGAAAAAGTCATCGAAAATTGGACGTCCAAATTGGACTACATCCGCGCCAGCTGAGGCGGTCATATCCCAGAAATCATATTTAAAATGTAATGCCACAAGATTATCTTTCGGATAAATAAAATTCATGTCAATCGAATAATCCATCGTTGTTTTATTGTAACTTAAAGTTCTATACCTCTATAAAAAACAACCTTTACAAATATTTTTTATCCACTCCGACCATAAAGCTTACATTTTTAAAATTTCAACAGCTTTTTTGTCGAATTCGATTTTTTCTTTGCTTTTATTAATCCTATTTTGCATCATGTGTAACGTTTTTTTAAAACTAACAGAAATTAAAAAATTATACACGAAATATTTCAAAATAGAAAATCTTTAACCACAGTGCAGTTCATTTTAAGTGGGTTTTTTGTTTGTATTAATATATTAATACAATATTAATACCAAAAAATACCAAATTTCTTTAACCATAATCTAAAAATCATACACAACATATGTCAGTAGAGAGAATATTTTAACAAAATAGAAAATATTAAAAAACTTATATAGTGATAAAATAAATATTAATTATGCCTATTAAAAACTTTTAGAGAGAAATTTGTATCGAATATTTATAGAAAAGAAGATAAAAATTAATGAGGTAGATAAAAGATAGTTAAATGATATCGGTTCGAAATTTAATAATTTAAGAAAGAAAAACAAAATATATTTAAAATCAGTCTGGGGGATTCAATTACAATTGTACATTTCAATTACACATCTAATGTGTTATTGCATATTCTCAGTTACTCATTTAAAGTAATTGGAATTTAAATGTGGGACTATTTCAATTACAACTACTTGTAATTGAACATTTTCATTGGAAATTTTCAACTACAAATTACGTGTAATTGTAATTGTAATTAGCAATAATCATTACTCGAAATTGAACAAAATTCAATTATATTAATAACAATTTTCAATTACGAGTAATTATAATTTTTTATTTATAAAATATTTTGGAATATAAATATTAATGCCCTTATCCAAAAAAATAAAGTCTACTTGAAGTGTACTTTAGGACAAAGTTTTCATATAAAATTTCAAATAAAGTAGTGAGGCTGGCGCGGATGTAGTCCAATCTGGACGTCCAATTTTCGATGACTTTTTCCAACAATTGCGGCCGTATATCGACAATAACACGGCGAATGTTGTCTTCCAAATGGTCAACCGTTTGTGGCTTATCCGCATAGACCAATGACTTTACATAGCCCCACAGAAAGTAGTCTAGCGGTGTTAAATCACAAAATCTTGGAGGCCAACTCACAGGTCCAAAACGTGAAATTAGGCGGTCACCAAACTTGTCTTTCAATAAATCTATTGTAGCACGAGCTGTGTGACATGTTGCGCCGTCTTGTTGAAACCACATCTCCTGGACATCATGGTTATTCAATTCAGGAATGAAAAAGTTAGTAATCATGGCTCTATACCGATCATCATTGACTGTAACGTTCTGGCCACGATCGTTTTTGAAAAAGTACGAACCAATGATTCCACCAGCCCATAAAGCGCACCAAACAGTCAGTTTTTCTGGACATACACTTGAGGATTACCTTCACTCCAAATGCGGCACTTTTGTTTGTTGACTTAGCCATTCAACCAGAAGTGCGCTTCATGACTAAACAAAATTAGCTTATGAAAATCGGGAACAACGGTAATTGCACTATTTGCAAGCGTTGTTCAGGCGTTAGTCTATTGAAGATGAATTGCCAAACCAAACTGAGAATAAATCACTTGACAGCTGTTAAATCGGTCGCCATCTTGAAAAGTAATGCCAACTTAAAATTTTATACCTCTATAAAAAACACATTTTATTTTGTAGTCTCTCATACATTTATGAGAGATGCAGCTTAAAAATAAAATGTACACATTCATACATGCATGAACAGTGGGTGAACATTTCTGTAATCTGGTAAAAACTACTATGTCAAAAGAAATATACTGACTAGTGCAAGTTAAAATTGAGTGCTTTGTAAAAATTGTTTTTTACACGACGTGTATTTGTCATATGACTTGTCGCTTTTCCATGTGTAAATTCTAAACACGTCGCACAGTGGTCAATTTCGCGAGATAGCGGTCAAAACTCTATAACTTTTGACCGGATTGGTATTTTTTTACGCGATTTTTTTTGTTCAATAGGAGGGACTTTAAGCTTCAATTTGCGTGTTCAAACGTAAAAATCGACTGATAGGAACGTAAGTAATGTGGAGTTAAAAATGCATTTTAATTTTTTGTTGAGTTTCCATGTAAAAGTTGAATATTTTGACATTTTAAATAGGTATTTTTTTATAATTTCTTATTTTCTTCAATCGTATTTTGCAACCAATACTTATTTATTATTCTTAAACTTAATTTGTGTCAGAAAATGCCAACATTTGGCCCCTGACATTTATTTAGTCTCAATATTCACAGGGGCCAAAGGTTGTTTTTTTTTTGGAAGAAAGCTAACTCTTGTGTGGATTAAACTGAAAAATAATACTGAAATTCCCAACAATATCAATACCATTTGGATATATTATATACAGAACACAACATCGATAAAATTTTAAGTAAACTTTTACTATTGATTTAAAGTGCACATATATTTTATTTAAATTTACTAATAAAAATTTATACTAAAATTAGAAACAAATTATAATCTTTAAACTAGTGTTAATTAAACAATATTAGTAAAAATTTCTTCCAAATAACTTTGATTTTCATTTTGCAGTGGTTGTTTAGCTTCTTCATCTAACTCTAATGAGGTTGATTTCCATTTTTGTCGAATACTGGACATATATGGGTCTGATGTGCACAACAAAATATTAATAAGATCTTCATTAGTACAATATCTGGAAATTTTTCTTGTATTGTGCTCGCGAAAGAATCTGTAGTCTTTGTTCCTTTTTTCTTGCGCTTCTTCTGAGAGATCTCCAATTGGAAGTGTGAACTGTGGTTGGCATATGTCTCCAAGAATATTTTTGGTTATAAAGGGTTGCTGTCTCATTAGCCTACTGACCAAATTTTTTTGCATCTATCTTTTTGCTACATGCTATAACTTCTAATATGATTTGGAATCGTCGTATTAAATCATAATCTACTCCAGTTATAGAAGCTGCAGTTTCTGGATCGGAAAAAAATCTCCTTGCTGTGTTTCCATCATTAGGATTTCCTTCTCCTTGCTTTGGCTGGTCAATTATAAGGCCTATCTCACGGTATTTTTCTTGAATATCTTTTTTTTTTGCTTTCTTTTTTCCAAATTTTCTTTGTTTCTCACTATTTCGCCTAATGGGCCAAATTCCAAATCGTATCCCAATTTAAGAATATGCTCCATAAAACGAATTCTAGCATGAAGAGGTGACATTCCAAATTCATATCCTTCATTAAAACTATCGTCTTGTGTTGGTGGTTGGCTCAATTGACTTGATGTTTTTTGGCATATGGTGCAGCTTGAAAGACTTTGTTTCGGTTAAAGCTTGTACAATTTTTCCATCGATCATTGTAAGTGACATTTTAAAGTTAACTTCGATGCATTGGTCATTAAATTCAAATATCACTGGTTGAAGTTCTTTAATTTCATCTGTTATTTTGCCAACTTCTGCAGTTATGACATCTTTAGTTTCTTTTTTGTAAGCAAACTTTATTGGTCTACAAAATTTTGTTGACGAGGGAATTTCATTCTTCCATACATCTATCTCTGCAGCTTTACTAGTTGACGGCTCTGAACCAATATAAGTTTTTGTTAAACGTAATGGAACGAAAGAAATCATGAATAAATTGGCATCTGATGAATTTTCCGCATTACATTGTTTGTATTGTTTCTGGCCAGAGGACCCATTACATCCCCATTTAGAAATTAAAGTCATGCTGCAATTTTTAAACTTCTTTAAATAGTCAGCATCAAATGTCTTTAATAATCGTTCTGCAGTGTGTTCAAGAAGATCCTGCAATTTTATTTCTGCTGAACTTGAAGTTACACTAATAGCAGTTGGTGAAGGTAAGCAATCTTTTTTGGCAGAAACTATATCTCGATATGATGGAAAAATTCCACAATTTTGTTCATTGGTTCGCTTCTGCAATTCTGTATATTGGTTTTTAGTCATTTTCAAATCCAAAAATAGTGCAAATGCTTCTTCTAAAGTAAATTTATTTTCTTCAGTTGTCGGCATACTTTCTAAAATCCTTTTTGTGCGTCTGGGGCTTGCTTTTTTGATAGCAATTTTACTGTTTTTAGTTTTCGATGGTTGAATTTGATGCAGAAATGAATCCTTTATGATGCTACAAGAAACTTCTTCATTGATATGTTTAAGCTTGCGACTTTGTTCACTACAATTATCAATTGGCTTTGCTGGTCGACCACCTTTTCCAGTTTCCGTGGTAGTTACTGATGGCTTTTTAAAAATAAGTTTCTTTCTTAGCCATTCTTGGTTGCGTGAGTAAAACAATTTCTTGTTTCTGGAACATTGATTGTACCGTTTTCTTAAAGTATTTAAAAAGTTTTTTATTTTTAAGTTATGAATTTGAATTTCTTGTTTGTCGCATATTTTGAAGAATGGATTATTCATTATATGTAAAATAATGTCGTTTTCATCTTTCCGTTCAAAATATATATCAGATAGAACACTATAACTGAATTTAGCCATTGTTTAAACAATAATGAAGAAAAAAAAAATGAATGGATGGATTAATATACTATTGCTCGAAGTTTCGACATGATCTTTTTTACCTCTTTGAAACATAATATAACAGGTACTTGGTTTTACCAGTTATTTCCATTGCAATTTTCAGGTATTTAAGTTATGTAATATTAGATGGCAATAAAATCATTTTTTACCTTTTATAAATGAATTGCCAGATACCACATAATTTGAGAGTTCTATTGTCATTTTTGTCAAAATTTTAATACACCCTTCTATGTGGACTAGGTCCAAATATGGGCCAACTTCTCCTAATTTCAACAGAATTATTTTTTGGGTCAATAAGAACTCTAGTACAAAATTTCATCAAAATATATGCATAATACCCACTTTCACATACAAATAACTTCTCAAAAAATATGACGTGCATTTGTACCGAATATCTTACCTTGGGTCAGAAAAATTGCTGTAACTCAAAAAGTGCAGTCCCGATGCATGGACATGTATATATAGGAATGTAGGGGAGAGTTAGGACTACAAAATAGTAAATTTGTGTTTTGACTCAGCTTGACTCACAGGAGTTGTGCTCTATGAAGTAGGAAATTTCCGAGAAATTTGACCTTTTTTAAAAAAAAATATTTAAATTGTTCTGAAAACAGTAGAGCTTCAATTTTTTTACCAGTAATAGGAAATAAGTTAAGTTACAACACAAAATTTATTTCGTCCAAAAATCTTGAAAAACAAAAAAGTTATGATCATTTAAACTTTAAAAATTAACTAAAAATATCATAAATTTACTAAATTCTGAAAAAGCCCATTTTGGACCACCCTGTTCTCAGTGAAATAGTTGAAATAGAGTTCTATTTTTTGGCTCCCGAGGTTTACTACTGTCTACTTTCATATGAGTCTAATAACTTTAAAATCGGAGAACAAAAACCAAAAGGAGTTTTGGCCGCTATCTCAAAATATTGACCACAGTGCGTCGTGAAGAACCCTTTCAAACATAACATGTGTATTTTCCATGTGTACGATACATATGACATTTTTCATTTAGAACATGTTCTATTTTGATGTGACAAAGCATCTGACATCCTGTAATGCCAACTTGATATTTTGCTATTGTAGGATTTTGTGGTACCAAAAGCACTACGTTTCCATCTTTTCATCAGCTGTGGTTGGCAATACAAAACTGTGTGGCGGAATTATTATATATTATAGGTTATGTCACATGTACGTTTGAAAGCAAAAATTGTAAACCGTATGTAAAATGCCTACTTTGACAAGCACATGAAATTGCATATGGGTTATCAAACTGACAAGTCATATGACAAACACACGCCGTGTAAAACCACTTTAAAGGAGGAACATCTTTAATCTTTTAATTTAAAAAATTTATTAATTTTTTTAAAACGGTTCAGCACAAAGATGAATAAAAAATACTGACACAACTTTGGCTATATACAAAAATTAAATTACTTATTCATCCTCTTGGAAGTAACAACTATTTTCCAAATTTATTCAGCAAACGATACCACCCACTGTGTATGGAAGAGTGCCTACAACAAATCCATCCACTTGTATCTTGATATTTCTACCCAATTACTATTAATACGAGTATCAACAGGATATTAAAGAAAATTCTGAAATCATTACATGAATAAGAATTGCAAATCTCTTTTCATCCCTTTTTTTGTAGCCATCACAGAATTTATTTTATTTTAATACTAAAATCATATTTTCCATGTCAATTTTCCCATTAAATACAATCACTTGGACAAATATCAAATATGTAGTTCTTATACTTAAGACCTCAATTTTGACAACTTACTAAAATTTGTTGTATTAAGTTTATTTCATGCATTTGACCATTTGTTTATAACAAAACTTTTTTTTTTACAACAATTGGTCTTTAAGGAGTCATGTCTCTTTCTTATATTTTGTCATTATAGAGTGACTGACAAATTCAGTCAGAAAAACACTTTTTTTATTTATTTATTTTTTTATTTATTTGGGTAAATTGTACAAAGTGCTTCTTTGAGTTGAGTTATTTAAAGATGAGGGAGAAAAATATGTAAAACGTGCTTTAAGCATCTTTATCTTGTTTCGAGTTGTATTGAGTTTTATTGGCCGACAATTTATAATGAGGCAACAATCAATAAGTGAAATAAACAAGGACATACAAAAATCAAAAGCAACAACAACAACAACCACCTATTTGTCCTTAATATCATTATAATGTTTTCGATTTGTTGTTGTTTCATTTTTAACAAACAAATTTCGTGTCAATACGTTTCAGTTTCAGTTGAATTTGAATTTGCAATCTTCTCTGCAAACGAAATTTACATGAAACCTTAATTTTAGGGTCATTATTTGTCATTTATAGAACATCTCTCTTATGGAAGTCTATTTTTATAATAAATTGGACATTTACGAAATAATTGCTGATTTTTATTTATAAAAAAAAAAGGTTGAGGCAAAGGCATTTCGTAGAATGTTTAATATTCATTTTACGAAATCCTTTGGCATCAACCTTTTTCAATTTCCTTTTTGTTAAGATTTTTATAAAAATGTTTTTGAAATTGCTGAATTGCTCGCGGCAGGTACAAGGCCTATGGCTCGCAGTAACTGAGTGCACTGTAGATGGATGACTCATACCTCTTCGCGGTGGCGACTGTTAATAGGCCTGTAATTAGGTCTTGAATCTGCTAGAAGAATCTGACGACATCCAGTTTTTATATTTAGATTTGCAAAGTTGGACATCTTGAGGCCGTTAGTGGGAATTTTCTTATACGACAGGAAAGCCACACAAGAGGCGGAAATGTTAGTCTCCGAAGTAATTTCGATATAATAACGAAATGGACAGGAACACCTCGTAAGAGTTGATAAAGTTAATCTTTAAAGGCAATAATCCCTAAGCAGAAAGTCCAGTATTTTGCTACGATATAATCGGAGCCAGGATAAAAATCGAAGAAAACGATACCCTCAGAATTGGCTGAGAGAGGAGGGTACCGTGTGTGTAAATATTCAGTACTGGCTAGCATTAGGGCTAAGAAAATGGCCAAACACATATTTAACGTATATGCTATGGGGTAATGTTAGCAATTACGAGAGACTCTATGATGAGATAAAAGGAAAGAAGGTCGAAAGTTACCAGGGATAGTCAAAAACGAATACCTCGCAGCATAAGAACGGCTTACTCTATAAAGGAACTCCTAAGGCGATAATAATAAGAAGTCCAGAAAGTTGCTGTGATGTAATCGTGGCCATGATAAAAATGGAAGCAAACGATATTTGCGGACAATGCCTGGAATTGGCTGAGATGGTAGAGCACTTATTGTGTTGGCACTTAGGATAAGGACCCTTACGGGAGGAAACATATTAAATCTGAAGGTTATGGGGTACCTTAACTTTCACAATTTTTGTTTAAAGACAATACCACCGCCGCGAAGCTTTTTTTGTGGCTGGAATCGAACCCGCAACCTCCAGACTGATAGTCTTGCGCACTACCAATCGGTCTATCGTGGCAATTACGAGAGAGGAAGAGAAGAAGATCAAAAGTAACCAGTGATGATCAACAATGAACAACTAGCAAGAGTTGAGCGAGTTAATCTCGAAAGGCTCTACCGAGGCAATAACCCCTCATTAGTAAGTGCGGAAAGTTGTTGTGATGTAATTGTGGTCAAGATAAAAATCGCAGAAAATGATATCTGCGCACATTTCGTGTTCGTATTTAAGCTTTAGAACTCCACGGAAGAAATATGTTAAATGTGGATGCTATGGGGTACCTTGAACTAACATATAACAAATATTAGTAATTACGAGGGACTCTACCATAAGAACGAACACAGCGAGAGAATTGACGGCTGAATCTATAAAGGCTCTCCTGAGGCAATAACACCTCGCAAGAAGCCCAGAAAGTTGCTATGATGTAATTGTGGCCAAGAAGAAAACGACAATATACTAGCAATTATGAGAGACTCCATGATGAGGATGAAGGTGGGTGGTTTCTAGTCGAAGACCGGTTGAAATCTAATATTGCGAAAGACTAAACTGAGTTGTTAAATCGAAAACGTCAAAAAATGTTATTAATACTAAACTAAACTCCTGCCATTTATTTTCAAGAACCATTTTACAAAATAATTTATGGGATAATTTGTTTAAGAAGAAATTTTGTTTTAAGCAATAATAAAAAATCATATTTTAGCTAAGTGCTTTCCCTACTACTGCTTTCTGTACCGCTGTACAATATACACATATCTCCATTAATTCTTATTGGGTTTTACATTACATTTACATTTTACATTAACACTTATTTAACCGACTTCAAAAAAAGAAGGAGGTTATCAATTCGTCTGTGTGTTGCTTTTTTTTTTTTTTTTTTTTTTGTATGTTTGTGCCTTCATAACTCGATCATTTCTGAACCGATTTTCAAAATTTTTGCACTATTAGAAAGGTTATGGCTACAGATTGGTCCCATTTTAAAAGAAGTTCAAAAGTTTAAGAATTAAAGGGTGTCCCCATACAACATACATGTTTTTTACGTGTATTATGAATTTTATAGGTCACCAATTTAAAATTAAAAAAAGTGCGTATCACTGTAGCTCCCAATAATAAAAAGTAATTAAAAAATAAAATTAAAAATTAAAGGGTGACCCCATAGGTGACTTAATTTCACCTTTATTCTCCTATCTTTTGAACCGTTATAGACAAACACTTGAAAGTTGCACAGAATGTTCGTTACTATGTCTGTAATAATAAGTATAAATATTTAAATTTAGAAATTAAAGGGTGTCCCATTAGTTGATTTATTTTGATATATATATGGCCAAACTTTTGAACCGTTATAGACAGACAGTTGAAATTTACAAAGAACTTGTATTGCTAAGTCCGCTAAAATAACAAGTGTAAAATATGAATTTGAAAATTAAAGGGTGTCCCAATAGTTAATGTAAAAGTAATATATATGGCCAAACTTTTCAACTGTTATAGATAGACAGTTGAAATTTACAAAGAACCTATATTGCTTAGTCCGCTATTACAACAAGTATAAAATTTGGATCTATAAATTAAAGGGTGTCCCCATTTTTGATGTAATTTGACCATTATGTCCTCATCTTTGGACCCGTTATAGACAAACACTTGAAAAATAGACAGAATGTTCTCTACTATGTCTGGTGTAACAACAAGTATAAATATTTAAAATTGGAAATTAAAGGGTGTCCCAATAGTTGATGTAATTTGATGTATATGGACACAAAGTTAAAATTTAAAAAGAATCTGTATGACAAAGTCCTCCTTAAAAAGTATTTATATTAAAATTTGAATTTAAAGGGTGTCCCAATAGGTGACGTCATTTGATATATATGACCATATCTTTTAAACAGTTATTGATAAACACTTAACAATTAGACAGAATGTCCATTACTATATCTGTTATAATAAGTATAAATATTTAAAATTATAAATTACAGACAGACGGTTGAAATTTACAATGAACCTGTATTGCTACGACCGCTATAACTAGTATAAAATTTGAATTCGGAAATTATAGGGTGTCGCAATAGTTACCGTCTTAAAGAAACATGATTTTAAGTTTGTCTGTTTTGAAGTCGGTTTTTTTTTTGCATGAATTATTTTATTCCCACAAAAACTCCACACGCAAAAAAAAATCACATACCCCAGCGCCACAAAAGGAGCAGTATGATGGCCTTAAAGAAGGCCTCTTTATTACTTTTTTAGTAGGCACAAGGACTCTTAGTCGCATTCCATACTCATATCTTTTTGATAGGTTGCCATTGCGGAGCAGGCCTTCCGTAGTCGCTTCTGCGTTCCGGAAAGTTGCCTGCCAGAAGGCCTTTAATTTAATACCTTTCAGAAAGAAGGCTTTTCGTAGCAACAATTAAAAAATGTTTTGCTAAAATTATTGTGCTTCTAATTTTAATAATTCAATTTTATTCATGTTTGTTTATTTTCTTATTTGGGAGGGGGGGGGGGGGGGGAGAAGGTTGTTAATTGGACTCGAAACCCCAAGATTGATGGACTTGTGCACTACCAATCAGTCTAACGAGGCACTCATTTAAATGGCCACTCAAATACATAAAGGACAGTTAAATGAACAAAAGTCCTCCCTGCAAGCAAAAGTTGACTAACCTAGCCCGGATTATGGAATCCTATTTTGGGATTTATAGCTCTAGCCATAAGCATAGCGTTGATCCATTTTATAACCATGGGTTTAACCCTACGTGCAGTAAGAGCACTTCGAGAAAGAGATTTTGTCAAAGGCACCTTCAAGGCTTACTGGCCTGAAGGACTTAGCTTCCTTATGGTCCCTTTTACCCGGTTTAGGAAGAAAAACAACAATAGTTTCTCTGCAAGCCACCGGAATATATCCCGTCGGTAGATAGGCTATTAATATTCCAATCCATTCAGGCAAGATTTTTATACTCCAATATAATAAGGGGGTATAATTGAGATGTCCGTTGTCCATCTGTCCATCTCCTCCAGATTCTTCCCATGTCCAATTAAGACCGGAATTTCTTGAGAGATTTGAACTTTTCTCTCAAAATTATCTTGATTTTTTACATTTTTTTATTATTTTTCGCATTTTGTATAGCGAGAAATCTAAAATTAGAAAATCATGTTTTTGAAATACGAAATCAGAAATATCAAAATAGAACATCAAGCTTCGCTTAGGGAATTAATAATGTATAGTAGGCCTTATAGAACGTCTCTAAAAGCCAAGGCTTTCTAAAAGCCCTTCTTTGGAGGGAACGAAATATAAGGATCATAGAGAATTAAGGTCTAAGCATGCTTTATAGAAGGCCTGATGTAAGAAGGCCTCTTCAGTTTCTCTTGTTAATGATTTATCCTAAAGGTATGCAACTAATTTGTCTGCTATAAAAATTCAACAAGTGATTATTGAAGAACTTATTTTAGACTTATTAAACTTCAATTTTATCAAAAACAATTTTATTAAATAACATAATAAATTTCTAGTAATTTTTTCTTTTTTTGGTTGGTTAAATACATGATGTCAACAGCTAAACACCAGAGTAGAAAGATATGTAGCGGAAGAAAGATGTGGCGTTCAGAAAAACGCATTCAATTCTATTAGTGTCTTAAATAAAATTTCTCTAAAATTCTTTAAAAAATAATCACCTAATTTAAAACAAAATATCAACATGAACATAAATATATATTTTTCTAGTCTAAGGAGTAGCTAGGATACTCATAAGTAGATTTTCCTATTAAATTTTATTAAATATTTCACATTAATTTTGAGTGCTAAAATAGAAACTTTGTTCGATTATGAAACCTCTATTTCTGTTGAAAAATAATTTAAAATAATTTTATTTTCCTCTTCAAGTGGACAATAACAAAGCATTAAACCGTTCTTGTGCAAAACTGTCAAATTGCCAGTTTATTTTTTGTTTTACCGCCACCCCTGTCTTCGTAGTCATCTATTAATAAAAATAGAAATAAAGGATATTTAACAATAAACCCTTTTGAGCACGAAAAATATTTTGGTTGCTTTTTTTATTATAAATGGAAACGTGCGCGCAATATAAAGAAGTTAAAAGTATGAACTAAAATAAGTGGTACCTAATAAAAATTATTCATAAAGAAAATTTACACTTACATATACATACTCATATGTATGTATGTATGTACGTACGTATATCTTAAATATTAATAGATATATATCCAAGCAGAGCTTTATAAAATTATTAATCATTTCTTCTCTGCGGCATTGCAAACAATCGTACTAAATTCATTTACGAGGCCGTCTGCTGGCAAGAATAAAGGTAGTGATGGTCGGCCGTTACTGGCTTGTGCACTTATTCTGACAGTGTCTCTTTTTAGGAGTCTGGCGAAATAAGTCGAGTGATGAGAAGCAAACTCTCTTGCTAAGCTCTTCCTTTCTGTGAAAGTGCTTCTCTTGTTCGCTCTCACGGTGGTCGGGTGATGAGGTAATCGTCTGTAAAGGTGTGTTTAGATTGAGTGTACAAGTCATATGGAATGTCAAATTTTCCATATGTAAAACTATACATATAGTGTAAACCTCTTGAAACATAACATATGTTATTTACCTATGTGCAATAACATGTGTTAGTTTTTTATTTAAAGTACGCTTTATTTGATGTGTAAAACTATATGACAGCAAATGTTTTCAGTGATGTTCACTTTTATTTTCAAAAATTCCGCTCATACATTTTTATCATGAATTTAAGGAGTTAAAAATTAACCAATATCTTTATTCTAACTTTTGTTAGTAATTTAATGTTCGCAGATTTATATCGATACATCATAGATGATATTAATAATAAAGTTATGTAATCTAATATACATATACATACATATATTATATATATATCTATTTGCAAGTTTGATTATCTGTATGTCAATCACGGCTAAATCAAATTTAATGATATTTAAAACATAGATAGAACTTTATTGTTTGTGAGTCTAATGGAATATTTCTGTTTTTAAAACTAGGGCCAGGTCATTTTTATACGAATGACGCAATTTTAATAGAAGCTGAGAACATAATTACATATATGTATAGTGATAAAAGGCAAGGTACCGGTACTAACACTGAATTAAATTAAAAATTTACTTTACTATAGTGCATTTTTTTTAAATCTTTTTTAAGACGGAAAGCAAACTGTGTACACTGTAATATTACCTAATTAACAACTTTGGACCGTAGGACAAAAAAAAAATTCTATTGAGGTATTGTGGGTATCGAAACTGCTACAAATTACTTAATTGAGCCGTTGCTTTTGAAAATGAGAGAACTCCGTTTTGTGAAAATAAAATGAATAAAACCTAAATCTTATTACAAATTAAAATAATTTTATGTTTTTAATCCATGTTAAATAGTACTATTTTTTATATTGCAATATATTAAGAAGCATTATTGGAATTTAGCAATCATACTGCAACTCTGGTGAAAAATTTTCGATATGTAACCTAAGAAATATAAGTACATATTGTAATTTCTTTCTTTCTTTTTTCACTTTTTACTTTAAAATTAAATATAATTTTAGTTTTTTTTTTGGTTTTTTGTTTTACTGCACTAAAGAATAATGAAATGATATTGAAATAAAATATATAAGTAAATAAACTATTCAATATTTTTGGTATTATAATTACATTCCAGTAAAAGAAAATCAACATTTTCATCAAAAAATTGCCTTTGAAAATGCGACAACTACATTGGCGCATACCAAATCCTTTTTTTTCAGATAAAATGGATAACTATTATTGCATATTAAACTTACGTGCAATAAGACCACAAAAAATATAAAATAAGTCTATTACGGCTTGTGAATTTTTGTAACGCCATTCAAATGCAAATCATTAAATATAATTAAATACAATAAATTCAAAAGCAACGGCTCAATTATTTTAAAGAAATTTAATTATTTCCTATTGTCATAAGAATTAGGATAAAAATATTTCCCAAGTAAAAAAGAGTGAAAATAAATTGACATTAACAACATCAAAATTATTCATTAGTTGTTGCTGATATAGTTCAAATGATATTAATTAATACTTATTATATTATTGTATTATTGTATTATTTATTATAATTATTTTTTGTTTTGATATAATTTCTTTTTTATAAATAGATTTCTGTACTGTTGTAGAAGCTCCCAAATGATAACACAAAACGGTAGTTCTTTGCATAGTTGACATCACTAGCGGGTTTCTTATAAAATAAAATGGCGGCAAAAATATGCAAAATTGCCTAATAACTTATTACAGCAATTCCCAATAAAGCTATTATTAGTTTTATTATATAGCCTAATAATTTAAAAAAATAATCCATCTATACCACACTTTGAAGACCAGCTGTTTTAAAGATTTGATTTTTGTTTTTAACAACAGGAGGTTATGTCATATGTACGTAACATGTGTACGTTTGAACACAAAAATTATAAACCATATGTAAAACACTGATTTTGACATACACATGAAATTCCATATGGATAGCAATTTTGACAGTACATATGACTTGTACATTCAATGTAAACACACCTTAAATCTTGGTCTATCTATGGATACAAAGTCCATAATCTACGATGAAACAGCATACGCCAAGGGGGGGACTGGTCTCTAGTATGCAAACAGTTTCAGTATAGTCTTATCCGCGCATATGGAGCTTTGTATAGGTACACATTACATTAATCCTCTTTTAAAACTAAAAAAAATTAACCGTGGAAACTCGAAAGGAACCAGGAAGCCTCGTAAGAGGCTAAAAGTTCAAATCTCCCAAGAAATTCCGGCCTTAATTGGACATGGGAAGAATCCGGAAGAGATGTACAGGAATGCCTCGCAACGGGTGGACATCTCAATTTATACCACCTTATCCCCCTTATTATATTGGGGTATAAACATCTTGAATGAAAGGATTAAGTAAATATTAATAGCCTGTCTACCGACGTTATATATTCCGGTGGCTTGCAGAAAAGCTAATGTTGTTTTTCTTCCTAAACCGGGTAAAAGGGACCATAAGGAAGCTAAGTCCTTCAGGCCAGTAAGCCTTGAAGGTGCCTTTGACAAAATCTCTTTCTCTAAATGCTCTTACTGCACGTGGGGTTGAACCCATGGTTAAAAATTGAATCAACGCTATGCTTAGGTCTAGAGCTATAAATCCCAAAAATAGGATTCTTGAATTCGGGCTAGGGTAGTCAAGGGTTGCTTGCAGGGAGGACTTTTGTCATTTTTGTTTTTTAAACAATACTAATGATAGCCTTCTCTAGAAACGGGACTCAATAGGCATGATCTGGTACTTATAGTTGGTGGAAGGTATGATACAGACTGTCATAACAACCGCGGCATGGTGCAATGAACATAGCCTAACCATTAATGCTAGTATATCCGACACTATGCTTTTCACTAAAAAGAGGAAGGGTATAGAGGTTGGATCCATATTGTTTTCGGATCGGAAATCAGTGTCAAAGAAAATGCATTTTTTAGACGTTTCTCTGTATAAGGAACTTACCTTACGAACGGATTAAAATAAAGATACGAAAAGCAAAAAAAAAAAAAATAAAACAAGTTTGTGGGATTTATTGGCATTGGAAAAAATATAAACGAGTTTGTGGGATTTATTGGAATTATACATAATGACTTATGCATCTATGGTTTGGTGGCCAAAAGCCTCTCAGAGTACAATTAAGAGTAAGTTGGATGGCGTTCAAAGGATTAATTTTATGAGTATATGTGGTGCAATGCACACGGCTCCAACACGGCCAATTGGAGCAGCCGTCGAAAACGGCAGCAATGTTAGCTTCGCGTATGAAGAGCGATGCCATTTGGCTTAGATTTGGGCCGAACATCGGTCATAAGAGTATTATTAAATGCAATAGTCAAAAGACTGCATCGGACATTCATTGCGGAAGGCGTTATACACGATGAGTGTATGTGCATTTTTACTAGTGGTTCTCTAATGGACGGTAGCGCAGGAGTTTGTGTATCCTCAGCTAAGCTGTACCTATCCCGTAGTTTGCGCTTAGGGGAATACGTCTCCTTTTAACAGGCAGAATGGCTTGAATTATTGCAGCCTAACTTGGCTACAACAACAACGGTGGTCATGTGGCCTTGTAGCTATGATGACGTCAAAATAATCCTCTTCATAACGAGTGATTTTTTAAGAGCTTGAGAACTTTTTTTAAAAAAAAAACGCATAAAATTTGCAAAATCTCATCGGTTCTTTATTTGAAGATAATTTCATTTAAATGTTGACCGCGGCTGCGTCTTAGGTGGTCCATTCGGAAAGTCCAATTTTGGGCAACTTTTTCGAGCATATCGGCCGGAATAGCCCGAATTTCTTCGGAAATGTTGTCTTCCAAAGCTGGAATAGTTGCTGGCTTATTTCTGTAGACTTTAGACTTGACGTAGCCCCACAAAAAATAGTCTAAAGGCGTCAAATCGCATGATCTTGGTGGCCAACTTACCGGTCCATTTCTTGAGATGAATTGTTCTCCGAAGTTTTCCCTCAAAATGGCCATAGAATCGCGAGCTGTGTGGCATGTAGCGCCATCTTGCTGAAACCACATGTCAACCAAGTTCAGTTGTTCCATTTTTGGCAACAAAAAGTTTGTTAGCATCGAACGATAGCGATCGCCATTCACCGTAACGTTGCGTCCAACAGCATCTTTGAAAAAATACGGTCCAATGATTCCACCAGCGTACAAACCACACTAAACAGTGCATTTTTCGGGATGCATGGGCAGTTCTTGAACGGCTTCTGGTTGCTCTTCACTCCAAATGCGGCAATTTTGCTTATTTACGTAGCCATTCAACCAGATGAGCCTCATCGCTGAACAAAATTTGTCGATAAGACACATTTCGAACCGAACACTGATTTTGGTAATAAAATTCAATGATTTGCAAGCGTTGCTCGTTAGTAAGTCTATTCATGATGAAATGTCAAAGCATACTGAGCATCTTTCTCTTTGGCACCATGTCTGAAATCTCACGTGATCTGTCAAATACTAATGCATGAAAATCCTAACCTCAAAAAAATCACCCATTATAAACGTTTGTGTTTTAGCATTGTCAGGTTGTAGTCGGTACTCGTAACCTGCACAACCTCAAAACAACCGAAAACTGTCCAATCAGCTGTCATAGAAAACTTAAAATTCATTGCTAATAAAATCAACCGTTCATAACAACCCAGCAAAAAATTGCGTCTACTTGGAAGCAGGTTTGTAAGCAGGTTCCATCCTGCTTCCAGAAAGCATGATTTTTGTTTGCGATGTCCCACTTCGTAGGTCTCTTTGCTTCAACAAATTCTTCATAAAAACCTTTTCACTTACATACCTTTATCCGCGTAAACGAGAGAGGTCTCTTTGTTTCACTAAATTTTATAAAGAAAACTAATTCGCTTACATACCTGCATCCGCGTAAGCTAGAGAGAATGCATTGCTTTATTATTGTCTTACAATTATAGCATTCTCGAATGCGGTTATTAGATGCGCTTATGAGAACCGGTTTTGAAAGACATGGGTTTTATTTTACTGCTTACCAAAACCCAATAATTTTTTGCTGGAAAATTAAGAATTGAAAAATGATTAATTAAATTTTTTAAAAATGTTTCTTTTATTTTTGTTATTCTGTAGCATGACTTTTGAAATTGATACATATTAATTTTTTATTTGTCGTTAACAGCCTACTCAACATTTTCGCAATACTTAAAATAAGAAATAAATAACATTTTTTCGTACTCAGTTGTATCACCCAATGACTGTCTATCCTGTCTGTCCCTTAGGTTTTAGTCTGACTTTGCAAATGTCTTTAAAAAAATGTTGGTAATAAAGACAATGACGGTAATTGGTTTAATGTTGCGATGGTATAATTTGAATTCAAAAGTTTCCTTTTTCGATTGCTCCCTAAATCGGCAAGTGGCCTACTTGTTGTCATATTAAAATGTTTTATTTTATTTTAAATATCATCTATTTTTTTTTTTTTTTTTTTTTTGCTTAAATGAATGCAAAAGAAAACTCCACAACTGAGAAGAAAAATGCGAAACACAAAAATAAAAAATTTAATAAAATTCATCTTAAGTTGAGTTGGGTTTTCTGTTTCTATTCCGACTGCTGTTCGATTGTGTATTTTGACTTGAAATTTCATATTAAAAAAAGATGTCTCAAGTATTCAAATATTTATTAAGCCATCATTCTTGGCCGTTTTTCTATCAAAGTTTTTGTTGAAACTTTTTGCCATTTTCTAGGTTTTTATGGTTGGAGTACAATTTAAATAAGGTTTGGTTATCTCGCCATTGCAAGTTTTTCTCCTCGATATGATACTCTCATACGATTTTTCATCAGCTTTTTTTATATAAATGAATATATGTAAATGAATTTCGAAAAAGTTGAAATATTGCTATAGTTTTCTGTCATGTTATTAATTTGTTTTCATCTTTCAGAATAAAGATTTAATTTTTATAAATGAAACCCATTTAAATCTTTATTTTACATATTGTTTTAATGTTGTGTTTTTATGATAATTACACCTAATATTTTATTAAAAATCAGTCAAGTGCGAATCAGACTCACAAAGGTAGGTAGGTTCCGTACTATGTTTCCACAACTTTAAAAGTTTAACATATTTGCTCATTTCACAAGCTCCCTTGTATCGTTTAATGTTTATTAAAATACACTTTAACTCAAACAGCTTGTGAGCAGGCTTTGAAATTGTAGAATTCTATTCAAAAAATACAAAATTTACGCAAAATAATTCTTGCAAAAAAACCGACTACAAAACAAATATATGTGTATCAATTCTAAACTAAAAATTTAAAAGGAAGTAATCTGTAAGAAATAGTACTCAAATCAAATACTTTTATACTTGTTGCTCTAACGAACATAGTAATATACGTTTTGTACTTTCAAATGTCTATCCGTAACGGTTAAGCAGATAAAGCCATATACGACAAATTACGTCAGATATGAGGACACCTTTTATTTTTTTACACTTATTATAACTGACACAGTAATAAAAAGTAACGGTTCCAAAGATATGGCCATATAGCTTAAACAATATCACCTAGGGGACACTCTTTAATGTGCAATTTTAAATTAAACACTGATTTAAAAGGACAGATTCTTTGTAAATTTCAAATGTCTGTCTAAAACGGTTCAAAAGTGTGGCCATATGCATCAATTTACATCAACTATTGAGACACCCTTTAAAATTTTAAATATTGATAAATGTTATTATACGGGACATAGTAGTGGAGATTCTGTCTAATTTTCAAATGTTTGTCTGCAACGGTTCAAAAGATAGGGCAAGATAGGTAAAATTATATCAATTACGGGGACACCCTTTAGTTTCCAAATTTAAATTATATACTTGATGTTATAAAGGACTTAGATATACAGGTTCTTTGTAAATTTCAACCGTCTCTCTGTTACGGTTTAAAGGTTTTGCAATATACATCAAATTACATCAACTATTGGGACACCCTTTAACTTCTAATTATAAATATTTAATTTCTGATTATAAATATTGGACATTCTGTCCAATTTTCAAGTAATTGTCTACAATGGTTCAAATGGTTCATATATTTAAATTGCCGTCACATATGGGGACACCCTTTAATTTTTAAGTTTATTTTTTATTAATTTCTGTTATTGGCAACTATAGTAATAAGCAGTTTTTTAAAATTTTAAAAGGGTGCCCTTTACGGTTCATAATACACGTAAAAAACACGTATGTTGTATGGGTACACCCTTTAATTTTCAAAATTCTGAACTTCTTTTAAAATGGGACCAATCTGTAAGCATTTCCTTTCTAATAAAGAAAACATTTTTAAAATCGGTTCAGAAATGACTGAGTTATGCGGGCACAAACATAAAAAAGAAACATTCAGACGAATTGATAACCTCCTTCGTTTTTTGAAGTCGGTTAAAAATAATAATACTCAAAATATAAGACAGTCGTAAGTAGGTAGCTCTGGGTTGGGGAACATCGTTCGCGCGTCATTGTCGTTATCTTTTAAAGTCAATCAGGCCGTCCTTGTTGCTCGGCCTTCGAGTGGTTTGCGGCTCATTCTCGTACTAGCTGATTGGCTTTCTCGAATAGCTGTACTGCGGTACCGTTATTGGTTTTTGCTTTAGTCACCATGTGCAATCGTTTTGGTTATCGTATATAACCTAACAAATTTTAATCGAAGCTGAATTTGGGACTTCCTATACGAAGGTATAGGTCGCGTAACAGATCCTGAAGGAGGCTATTTGTGAATACGATTATTCCGCCAACCAAATTTACAGTTAAAAAAATATATAATAAATATTTTCAGAACCAACGTTACCATTTTTGGATTTTTCCTCTCAAATTTGCTATATCTTTTTGGGGTTTTTAGAATGGTAGGCTATAGCTGATTTTGGTAAGATTAAGAAAATATATTACTTTTGAAATAGTTTTTATTGTAAAAACTACTATTTATACAACATAAAACTGATTAGAATCTTCGAGTTCGCCGGAGGAGATATACATACATATGTATATTTCTTAGTTAGTTAGTTCTAAGTCAGATAAATAATCTCACCAGAGAATTCCAGTCAGAAAGTTAATGTTTATTCTCAAAAATAAATTCAATTTTTTAACCAATTTGAGTAATTTTATAAAAAATTATTTGGTCATTAGTAACAACACTGAAATTGATTGAAAAATTGAAAATTGCCACACAGATGTCTTTTGGCTCAAAAAAACCGAAATATGCATTGATAAAAATTTTAATTCGAAGAAATTTTTTGAATGAAAATAAAAATATTAAACCTTGTATTGTGTTATACTGACCAAAATTACTCTAAATTAATTACTATAATTACGTTATCCATAGTATTTTCTACAGAAAGTTTGACTATATTGTTCCTAGTTTAAATATTTTGTCACCTTTACAATTTTGCTTTCCATTTTTTAAATAATAAAATCACAATTTTACTAATTGCAAGTGTATGCATTCAGATATGTATTCAAACAGCTTACAAATTTGTTGTAAAGGATTATAGTAGATTTAAAAAAATAGTAGAATAAAAACTTTTAGCAACGGCAACGTTGTTCAGAATAATAAAATAAAATTGAATCATGCATGGGAAGTAGTAATTACAAATATAGTACAAAATAATTTTTATACAATTTGTAATTTTAATACAGATTGAAAAAATTTGCGGTGTAAAATCACTATAAATATATAATAATAAATATAAAATAAATATTACGAAGATTTTCATAATTTATTCAAATAAAAAATTTTGTCCCAGGTATGGTCTCGATACAATAATTTCAAAACATATGAAATGAAATTGTATATTTATAGCAAATTTTTCAAGGTATATTTATCTTACTAGGTAGTGTCGTCCGCCCAGCTGATTTGGTAGTTCGACATGTCAAAAGTTGTATGTGTTTAGAAATTTTATAGTGCAGAAGTGAGAAAGCAATAAAACACATACACGCCTTCTCAATTTTCTTCTAAGTTTTTTGACAAGTCGAACTACAAAGCAACAACAAAATGCCATGTTGTTCTTGTATTGTTGTATTTGTTGTAGGGACGCCACTACCTAGTAAGATAAATATGCCTTGACATTTTTCAAAGCAAGTTACCAACAACAAACATAAACTATTGTGAAATAAGTTGACGACAAAACCTATAAATTGATAACAGGGTCTTGTGATTTGCACAATTAATTTGTTCATGTTTTTTTTTTTTGGGTCACCTATATTATTTAATTTTGTTGTTATTACTTGCTTTTAAAAATTTTAAACGTTTACGTGTTGGTAAAAATCACGTCACTATCGGAACAGTCTGTAGTTTTTAATATTGCAATATAGCTTCTGTAACAATTTTAAGAGTTTACCTATTGTGGTTAAAAAATAAGGCTATATACTCGAAAATCACGTCACTATCGCAACACCCTTTAATTTTTTGTAATTGTTAATATAGCGGCAACAACAATACACCTTGTTTGAAAATTTCAAAAGTCTACCTATAAGGGTTCAAAATAACGCCATATACATGAAAATCACATCCCTATCGGAACACCCTTTAAATTTGAGTTTTATTTTTTATACTTGTTAGTACAGCGATCATAGTTTCAAATTTTAAATGCGTGTCTATTACTGTTAAAAAAATTTGAAGTGGCCTTCACTCAACTTTACCACACCCAATGCAAACAGATATTTTTATGGATATACAGTCGAATTCGGTTAAGCGCACACCGGTTAAAAGAAAACATCGCTTAAAATTCTTAAGTTTTAATTTCTTTTCTTTTTTAAACATTTTAGTTCGCATAAAGTGAAGTTCGCTTAATTGAAAAATCGGATAAGTGATACACAATTTGTAAGCAAAGGCACACATTTAAATGAATCGAACGCCGCTTAAAAGAAAAAAAAAATATTTTCAAGCTTCAAGTAAAATAAATGATCTTTTTACAGAACTCTACAATAATTTTAGAATTTTATGCATCGATGGGTACCTCTATATAAAGAAAATACATAAACCAATACTGAAGCACTATAGAAGTAAGAGTCATACAATTTGGTGTGGATTATTTTAAAAACAAAATCGAGCAAAATATTGTCAGGATGCCTATTTCGTGGCGGGCATAGCTAGTAGTTAATAAAATTAATCTCAGGTAAAATTTAATATACGTCATTGATCAGACATCGAAGGTGCTTAACTAACAGAGATTTTAGCGGCTATGAGAAATCTGATAAGTGTATCGAGTTTAAAAAAAAAAATATTTTTTTGTAAAAAAATTCGTTTACATAAAACGTTACGGTATTATCCAATTACCCTCGTATTAAACACTTTTACAATTTTAGGTTTATCTTTGCTTTCATTGATATTTAATCTTTTATTTTATTTTTCAAATTTTTATTTTTTTATAACTTTTGTTGTATCCTTTGTTGGACAAACTTATTTATATGCAAACAAGAGAGTAAGAGACAAAAAAAAAAATCGGTAAACAATCTCTGCTTTTATATACATATGTACATATATACACACATATGATGTAAATGTATATTATGTATTGGTCGTTCGGAAAGTAATTTCTTTTTTATCAGAGAGATGTCGGTAGTTGCATTTCCCTTACACTTAACCGCAAAATTATTTTACATTTTGACAATTGACATTTCAAACATCATTTAGAACCTTATTTTGTTTCGATCTGTTAAGTAGTTTTTTTGGCATCGTATCCATAAGAAAAGTTCAAGTGAGCTTTTTTATAAAAATGATGTGCCATTTACGGAGAGGATATTTTGAGTGAACGCCACACGGAGGGGGGCTTAGCGGAAAAAAATCGATTTTCTAAAGCGCTGCTTTCGATTACCTTGTTTGTGACTCTTATGCTATATAAGCTAGAGGATGTAGAAACAGCATGACTTTTTCCGAGTTTTAAGGGTACTCCTACAAATTTACGCCTACTGTCATACTAATGGAAGTTTGACCTAATTACACACTTCTCTAAATGATTGATATATTAAATTAAAAGTTTAAATTATCATTTAGAACAGATATAAATACAAATAAATAAATCAGTCAAGTGCGAGTTAGTCTCACACACGTAGGGTTCCGTTCTATGTCTAGTACGCCTTTAAAAACTCAAGTTGTTAATTTTTTCATTTCTTATGGGGCAAATGTCACTGATGGATCATCCTTTGATTTTTATTATTTGTTTAGTTTCCATAGTAATTAATCTCTTGTAAAAACTTCAAGAGTCTACTTATTATTGTTCAAAACTTAGGCCATATACACGCAAAGCACGTCAGTCTCGGAACACCCTTTAATTTAAAGGTTTAATTTAATAGAAAGCAAATATAGAGTTAATTACTGTCTGCAAATTTTAAGTGGTTGCCTGCTATAGCTCAAGAAATAAAGACATAACGGAAAATAACACCTCACTTTCGGAACACCCGATAAGTTTTAGTATTTATTGCTATAGTGGCCACAGTTATACACCTTCTGTAAAAATTTCAAGAGTCTACCTATTATGGTTCAAAACTTAGGCCTTATACATGCATATCACGCCACTATCGGAACACCCTTTCATTTTTAGGTTTATATTTTTAGACTTGTTTATAAAGCGAACTAAGTTTTAATTACTGTTTGTTAATTTTTAGTATATGCCTCCTACAGTTCAAGAAATAAACAGACATTCATGAATAACACCTCCCTATCGGACCACCCAATAAGTTTTAATATTTATTGCTATAGCGGCCACAGTTATACCACTTCTGCGAAAATTTCAAGAGTCTACCTATTATGGTTCAAAACTTAGGCCTTATACATGCAAATCACGCCACTATCGGAACACCCTTTAATTTTTAGGTTTATTTTTTTATACTTGTGTATATAGCAAACTAAGTTTTAATTAGTGTTTTTAAATTTTGAGTCTATGCCTCCTACAGTTCACGAAATAGGCACATATTCGTGAATAACACCTCTCTATCGGAACACCCTATAAGTTTTAGTATTTGTTGCTATAGCGGCAACTGCTATACATCATCTGTGAAAATTTCGAGATTCTACCTATTACGGTTCCAGAGATAAAAGGCGCTGACAGACGGACAGACGGATAGACGGACAGACATTGTAGCGAAAACAATAGGGTTACGTTTTTACACTTTGTGTTCGGAACCCTAAAAAGGTCACTTTTCAAACTAGACGTGTTAAAGTAAAGAATAGAACAAAAATCAACGAAAGGAAAGGATTAGCCTAAACAATTTAAATTAAAAATTAATTAACAAAAGCTGCATCATTTATATTCATATATGTATATAAAAAATTAAATATTAAAACAAAATTTTAAAATTTGTTGTTGATATCTAAAAATTTCGAAAACGATAAAAACGGGCAAATTTGAGGGAAGGAAAAATTATAAATTAAGCAAATCAAATAAAATTTTCTGTGCATGTGTTGTTGATCAAGTAAAATGAAATGGCAAAAAATCTGCAATATTAAGAAAAACCAAATTCCGAAAATAAGAACCAAAAATCCCAAAATTGAGATTTTTACTCTTTTGCTCATAAAGTCTACATACGGACTAGGGCTCATAAAATACTTTCAAAAACAATTTGGAGCATATACAGCTTTATTACAGCAGTCTTCTTTTTTCGATTCCAGCTCTGGCATTTTAGAACATATAGGCTAAAGTCAAAATTTCGATGTAAAATAGGTCTTATTGTAGGACCTCCATCTTTTACAAGGATAATCAATTTTATACAAAATTTTGTTTAAACATACACCCTAATAGTTAGCTTATACAAAAATATAAAATTTTTATATATTCCTTAAGAACATTTTTTCTATAAAAAAAAAAAACGTTAATGACCTTTTTTTGGGCTAAAGTACACAAAAATGCAATAATTTTGGATTTTCTAATTTGCAAATCGTCTAGTAAAAATACAATCGTCAATTTTATCAGAAATATTTGGAAATATTAAATATTTTAGAAAAAATTGGTAAAAATTAAACCAAATATTTTGAAATAACTGGACCAGGGTAGCGAAAAATCAAAAATTTTATTTCTTAAAATGCTTATAACTCAATCATTTTAAAGTATTATTTGCAAATTTCCATTCCATTTTGTAGGTATTGGCAAGACCTTTAAGACGATGTATAATTTTAAAAAATCAGAAAAAAACTAAAAGAATTTTCAGGTGCGAGGTTCCCAACTTTGAGGCCACATAGCGCCACCTTTAAAACTTAAGTTCTGATACTCCTCTGTTATGCCTATGTCAATTTTGGATCAATCGGCCTAGCCATTTATAAACGCCTAAGTTATTTCCAAAATATTTTAATTCTACTCCACTGTGCAATATGAGAGTGGAAAGAAATTCACTCTAAAGCCTATAAACACGGATGGCCTCACTGCCCTTAAGCGATAATGATAGTGACGCTTGCGCTTTAGTTATCCCACTAGCACAACTTAACGGCTCTTTTTATACCTCACTGCTAATATTTACAAAGAAATTAAAAATATGATTTTAAAAAAAACAGGGGCATCACTCCGGGCCTAGTCATATCCCGTTTTAGAGACGTCGGCCTTTTGGAATTTTTAAACTCTCTAGTTTATCAGAAAAAAATGCAAACCTTACTAGTCTTAAATGCTAAAATGAAAATCGCCAACTTGAACCTAGCCCTTTAATGTGCAATTATTCGTTGTGCTTTTGATGATTTATAGTTGTATCGCGATGTGTAAGAAAATTAAAACTCATGACTCACATTATATGAATCACTTAAATGGTAAAAGTTTTTGCTATTTTTTAGTTTAAATGATTCATCATTTTATTATGTCAATAAAAGCTTTAAAAATTTTCCTATTATAATTGATCGTTTATTTGAATTTTTGCTTTATTTACTACTGTTGGGAAAAATGCCAGCCATGCCACACTGCACAGTGGGGCAGAATCAAAATATTTTGGAAATAACCTAGTAATTTATAAACGGCTTGGCCGATTAATTCAAAATTTGACACGAGCATAGCAGAGGAGTATCTGAACTTAAGTTATAAATCTGAGTACCATACACCCTCCAGGGGTGTAACCTCGCACCTGGAAATTCTTTTACAGCTTGCCATTTCTTCAGTTTTATTCTGATTTAGCTCCTAACTACAGTAAAAAATTTAAAACAATTAGCTAAAAATTGTACCCAATATTTTGAAAAAACTGGACCAGGGTAGCGAAAAATCACAAATTTTATTTCTCAAAATGCTTATAACTCAATCATTTTAAATTATTATTTGCAAATTTAGATAGCATTTTGTAGGTATTGACAAGACCTTTAAGACCATGTATAACTTTAAAAAATAAGAATAAAACTGAAGAAATGGCAAGCTGTAAAAGAATTTCCAGGTGCGAGGTTCCCACCTTTAAAACTTAAGTTTAGATACTCGTCTGCTATGCTCATGTCATGCCGTTTATAAATTACTAGGTTATTTCCAAAATATTTTGCTTCTGCCCCACTGTGCACTGTAAACATATCCATTAAAATAATTTGTGTTAATGGATAAATTCATGTAAGGAAATATTAGCTTTGTGTAATTGTTTATGTTGTGCTAAATACGCATTTAATATTTTAATATTCTATGGTAATTTTGTTCAGAGCTGTTAAATTACGATTACGATTAGTAATCAATTACATTACTTTTTAAAAAGAATCGTAATGATTATATAATCCACTATTCAACAATTTCTGATTACTAATTGATTACGATTACAAATAATCAAAAAATAATCAGGATTACTTGCGATTACTGAAAAATAATCAAAAATAATCAAAAGTAATCAAAAATGAGTTCGACTACTTTGAAAGATTACTTTTGATTACTTTTGACTATTTTTGATTACTTTTGATTACTTTTGATTTTTTGTGATTACTTTTGATTATTTTTCATTTTTTGTGATTAATTTTGATTATTTTTAAAGGAATCTTGTACATTACATTTATTGAAAAAAAAACTATACAAAGTTAAGTTAGGGTGAATCCGCTAAATAATTGATAATTGAAAATCTGAATTAAGCAAACTATTACTTAAGATTATTTCAGTATGGCAGCTCGCGAAATCGGTATGAGAGTCATAGTATTCTGTTTGTCAAAAGTTTGACATTTCAATATATGTCAGTTTTGATTTTTTCTGTTCTCGTTCCTTTGCCAGCTAAAACCGAAAGGTAACAGAAGTACAAATTCCAATTCAATAAAATAAAATTAAAAAAATTAAATTATAGGTGAAAATGTCTCAAAATATTTTCGAAAGCGATTTTTCCGCAGACGACAGTACTGAGGATCCGGACTTTAATCCTTCTACAAACAAGAGAATAAGGCTATCAAATAAAGAAGCAGGAGGGGCCCTCAAAAAACACACTCCGTCTGATGCACGAAAAATTTATTTGTAGCAGAATTTAATTTTTTTATGTTACTTGCTTAACTCAGATTTTCAATTATTTAGCGGATTCACCCTAACTTAACTTTGTATAGTTTTTTTTTTATCAATAAATGTAATGTACAAGATTCCTTTAAAAATAATCAAAAGTAATCACAAGAAATCAAAAGTAATCAAAAGTAATCAAAAATAGTCAAAAGTAATCAAAAGTAATCGTTTAAAGTAGTCGAACTCATTTTTGATTACTTTTGATTATTTTTGATTATCTTTCAGTAATCGCAAGTAATCCTGATTATTTTTTGATTACTTGTAATCGTAATCAATTACTAATCGTATAAAACTGAATGTAATCGTATTGTAATCATTACTCCTACTTTAAAAAAAAGTAATATAATTACTAATGATTACGATTACTAATCATTACTTAACAGCTATGATTTTGTTGTATCTCATATGTACCCGTATTTAAATTAACAAGTGGTAAAAAGGAATTAAAAGATGTACTTGGTAAGTCCATCCAGTACTAGACAATAAAATTGTATGTTTCACTTTTGCTTTTATCATTTTCGGGTCATTATTATCATATTCGGATGTTCGACTGATAATTACAGCCATAAAGCTGGATTCACCCATTTTGTCTGGACAAAATTTTTGTTCGGATAACATTTTGTTTATATGTAGTTTGACATTTCTCTCAGAGAGCGAGACAAGTGTAAGAGTTGTGATTTTATTTAGACAACTCTCAGCTTGATTTGGTTTAATTTTAAATTTTGTCCAGACAAAATTGAAATGAGTTGCCACTAAAAAAAATTTTTTTTCAGAAAAAGATGAATTGTGTTTCCACATCATATAGTGTTTGCATAGTATGAAATTGTGACAGTTGTTTTGTTTGTGTTGATTATCAATAAAGAAATATTTTTCAATTAAAAATTATTTTTTGAGAATGGAGTTCAATGAATCAATTGCCCTCTTAGCTTAAGCTTATAATGAACGCGAAAAAGCGAAAAGGAAATGAATGCATGTTCGACATGAGCAATAGCTCATATAAAAATAAACATTTGGACGACAATAGCTAAAGCCATTGGAATTGAACGTAATCAAACGTAGTGGGGTCCATGCGATGAAAATTAGCAAAGGATTCCTATTATTTAAGCGCATCTCAGGAACCAATGCGTGAAAATTGCTCTTCTTTTTCTTTAGTATTTCTTTTACTGCAATTCTCTTTTGCATTTTTTCATTTTAACAGCCATTAATAGAAGTAATTTTCTTATATAATTCATGTTTTAATAAGCAAAATGTTAAAATTAGAAATAAAAAATATGCGATTTCACAACAAGATTTTATTTTTAATCACTTGACACGTTGTAAAGTTAATATGACTATTTTTACTTATGTACTCATATGGCAGCTATGTTTGTCCGGACAAATTTTCGAAATGGGTGAATCGTGCTGTAGAAAATTCTCAGAAAAAAAGATTTGTTCGCACAAAAAGTTCGCAATTCAATATTGATGTTGCATACCCCTAATGTCTTGACCTTCTTTAGTGCACGTATAGTAGAATATCCACTCGATCAATCATCGCTCGATTAATCGTATAGAATTTGTTCGAGAAAGAAAAATTGCAATTTCGATTTCGATTTAAAATAATCCGAACAATTCGGTTAATCAACAATATCGGTTAATCGACAAATCGACTAAAATTAATTTCTATTAAGATCTCCAATTTTTGTGTAGAAACACAACAGATGACGGTAACGATATTTCAATACAAATTTGACATTTTACCGTTCAACTATAATGCAGCTGAGATAAAATTTATTTTATTTTCTTGTCGTTTTGTATTATTCTCTCAAATTTTTAAAAATAATTGTATTTTGTAACCATTTTAATTCACAATAATAGCAGACACATTATTTAAGAAAAGAAAATAATGAAAACTTTGAAATAATGAAAATAAAAAAATGAATATGAATAAAAAATATACACCCCTATCGCGAAAAACACCCAATTTTTTCTATCGTGAATGATTTCAATAACAATTTACTTGTATTTTACGGTAGAAATAATTCACGATAGACATTTTGGGAGTTTTTTCATGGGAATAAATATTCGCGATAGGGGTGATAATTAAAGAGGTAAAAATGTATGAACCGTTACACAATTTTCAGGTTCTTGGAATAGATTCTAATGCCGCGTACATGTTAAACGGTATTTAATATTGTTTTCCTTTCTTCAATTTTCTTAATGGAAGTCATCATTATTTAAATATAAAAATTTTAAACAAAATATTTTTGAAAAAAACATACAAACAAATTGGAGTTATGGCATTCAACTATGGGGCACTGCCTTAGCTAGTAATATAGAAAAAAACTAAAGGTGCCAAAATAAGATTCTATGTATGATAATATCTGCTCCACAAAGATCAAAATATGCCATCAGTTAAAACAAAAATAGCAAAATGTGCAATAACGTATTTTGAAGAAGCTTGAAACACTTCCAAATCCGCTGGCCCGCAACATACTAAATGAACGCGGGTACATTCGTCTAAGAAGAAGGGACATTGCTTCTCTCGCTAGAACGTCAGAGGGATGACCCGCAAATGATAGCAGCAACCGTGGAACATACAATTTTTTTGTCTACCACTGGCTGGACTTAACAAGTATATTTATTTTTATTTTAGATTTAAGATATTAGTAATTATTGAAAGTTCAAATATATTGAAGATAAAATAAATAAAATATGAAAAAAATGTGCCCTAATGATTTTGGCTTCTTTAGAAAGAAGGAAATCTACGCCGCTTGATCGAATATAAAAAGGTTATGTCACCATCGGTTGCTATTAAGGTACTATCAGGCAACAAAAGGTTGTAGCTCTTAAACTCCTTAGAAGCTTTCTGATGTTCTGTGTACCAAATCGTGTTCTTGATTTAAACTAAAGGTTAATAGTCAACAGTTGGGAATTGTTATGTTTTTATTTCGCTTTAATTTCAGTATTCAGGAGATTTTACGACGGACTAGTGATTGGCCAATCGCATACGAGTCTGGTAAAGCGGCTGTCGGTTGTAGCTTTCAGGTATTGCTCTCTCCACCTCATTCTAAGGATGCTCGAGCTATTAGTAAGATTTTAATGTAACTCTCCACTGACACCGCCAAAATTGTCCGCGACAGCATATTTCAGCTAAACTCTTCCTGAGGCAGATAAAAATGTATCAGTATGTGTTTTTGCACCAATTACCACACGCTTATCCGGTAAATTTATATTTAAGACACAATAAATCATTACAATTGCGATATAAAAGTTTTGTGTTAAACATTTTTAATTTAACTTCTTTGGTTTGTTTTATTATAAAGCAAAAAGTACTGACTTTTGCATTCGCTAGAATTTTATAGGTCAATTATTGTTGCCAACTGAAATTTAGTTGCGTGGTCAAAAGGGCAACGCAACTGGGAAACAAATTGGTATTATGTGAGGCATCTTTTTTCAGTTGCCATAAAGTTATAAATAATGCTACATAATTTGACAGTCTACCAACTGGAAATAAATACATGTAAACAATCAAATAATTTTTAATAAATAACAAAGAAGATACAAAAAAAAAATTATTTCATGTCTACAGTTTTGATTCTTTTTGAAATTAATAACCAATCTCCTTAAAAATGTGCCTAAACACACTTGTAAAATTAATGCAAGTTGTTCATCATGTTCCAGCCAAGGCGATAAATCTTAAAAGAAAACTCCTCATCTACCTAAAGATTCTTCTGTAAATTACAACACTCTGGGTCGTGAGCCTTTGATATACCAAGTTTCATGCCAGCAGCTATTTTTCGACTATTTTCATCAAAAGTTAAAAGGCTGGGACCAGGTGCTGATCAAATATGTGTCTATAAAAATACAAAATATTATTAGTATCATCCGTATCAACGTAGAAAGAGGGCCAATATACCTACGTTGTCCGTAAGATTACGAGGAAAAAGATTAAGAAAAATAAACTTACCTTTCAGTTTCAGTGCAGTTTTACTTTATAATCTGTGAAAAAAAAATCAACAGCAACTACAAATTTATTGTTGCCATTTTGGCCACTAAAATTAACAAGTTTTAGTTGCCAGTTGACATACGTAATACAATTTCGGCAACTGACAACGCAACTGAGGTTGGGTTACCATCCATAATCGACCTATTAATTTTATGTTAAAGTTTTTTATTGTGTACTTTAACATTCCTGAGAGATTGAGTTTCTACTTTATTAAACAAACACTTGGAAAATTTTTGAAAATTTAAATTAAACGACATTAAATGATTGCTATTATAAAAAACAGTTGAACATTTAAACTAAAAGAAAAACGATCCTGTTAAAGGACTGCTGTAAAATGAAAGTGCTGCAAAAATACATTAAAGCAAAATGTTAACCTAACATTTTTGCTACATTTACCTTACTTTCTTTGGTTGTTGTCTACATCTCATTTTATGTTTGTATAAGTGTGTGTGTAGGTGTTTGTGCCTTTGTTTGAATGTGTTTATTTGAGTGCATTTTATTGTCAGTTGTGCAGTCTGCGTAGAAGCAATTTTCTAAATGGATTTAATGGTGCATTTGTTTTGTTGTTCTTTTGTCAATGTGTGTAGATAGTTGTTGTTGTCTACATTAATTTCCCGCATTATAGAAGTATATACTTAAGTAGATATGCCATATATGTATTTATGTATGTAGTTCCATGTTTAATTATACACAGCAGTGATCAAAACATTCGTAACTGATTAACATAAATTGATTACCATGATCAACACTTTGACAAAGCGGATAAGCTTTTAGTAACGCACAACCTTTACCACGTAGGACCTATGGAATCCACTAAGAAACAATATAATCACTTAGTCATGGTTGACTCGTATCCCAAATTCATATGGTTATACCCCACTGTGAGTATAGGCATTAATGAGGTCGTATACCATCTCACCAAACAAGCAGAAGTATTTGGAAAGCCGAGAAGATTAATTAATTTCGTCCAACTAATTTAAAGAATATTGCGAGTCACAAGGAATACAACATTTTTTTAAAAGCGACGGGTATACCAAGGGGTAACAGACAACTGAAAAGAATGCACAGCATCACAGTTGGTATGTTGATAAAATTGTGCGAAGAAAGTCCTTCAAATTGGTACATGCATCTAGGTTGAGTTCAATAAGACATGAATAGTACACCACCCGGAAGCACCTGAAAAACCTTAATTAGCCATTCAGGCTTTTAATACCGAAAGAGATGATTAGAGAAAAAGCTAGAGATAACATCTTTGGCATACAACAAGAAAACCGTGAAGAATACAACCGAAGAAAAAAAATTCCTGAAACCATTGTTGCCATTAATTAAGCGTACCTAATTTGGCACCGGTAAGAAGTTGAAACGGAAATATCTTGGATCATATAAATTCGCTAAAAAGCTTTATCATGGTAGATTCGAAGTCGAATAGAAATAGGAAGTTTCGAAGGACCTTAAACGTCTTCGATATTTGTAGAGTTCCCAAAACCCTGCGGTATTCATTTGAGGGTGATTGTATAGGACAGGACAGCCGAATATGGAATGCTGACGTTAAATTTTATACTTTATATTGGTCAAAATGGCAATGAGATTTTGCCAACGACCGTAGCAGGTTTAGCAAAAGAGCAGATCAGTGCAATTTATCAATGATAAACGCAATTTAGCGCCTGAGATTTCAAGGTTAGATTCGAAACACAGCTGCGACAACTAACAATTTTTTTTTTAATTTTTTACAGGGTTGGAAATGAATATTGTAGAAAAGACAAACGTATATACATATGTATAACCAAGGTATATTTATCTTACTAGGTAGTGTCGTCCGCCCAGCTGTTTTAGTAGTTCGACATGTCAAAAGTTCTATGTGTTCAGAAATTTTATTATGTAGAAGTGAGAAAGCAATACAACACATACACGCCTTCTCAATTTTCTTATATGTCTTTTGACATTTCGAACTACAAAGCAAAAACAAAATGCCATGTTGTTCTTGTATTGTTGTATTTGTTGTAGGGATGCCACTACCTAGTAAAATAAATATACCTTGTATATAACCTTTCCATTTGTAGTGAAAGGTATTCAAATGAATATGGGATTTTTTGTAAAAAAAATCTTTAAATAAATGATTAATGAATCACCGAACTGAAGAAAAAAGAAAAATATATAATTTTCTGGAGTAGCTCGAGTCTAAACTCGGCTGCCAAACAAAAAATTTCTTACTTGAATAACGATAATATTTTAATAAATTCGTGATAAAGATGTTTAAAGTGATTTTTTGGCGAAACTTGGATCTTTATTAATGCTTTTTCGGTGTTTCATCAAATTTTAATTTTTTATCGGTAAAATTTAAATTTTTGGTGAAATTTTGCTGAAAATGCGACACTTTGGTGGAATTTCGATTGTTTTGTGATATTCTGATTCGTTGGTAATCTAGAGTTTTTTTTTTTTTTGTTTGAACTTTGGTTTTCAATAAAACAAAGCATAAAACAATAATAACAGAAAAATAACAACAAAATGGAAAATATGTAAAAAAGACATAGATGCGCTTGCCTCTTTTTAACCATATCGCTATCATTAATGGCCCAATAGAGCTAAATTTTAATAGCAAAATGAAAGAAACTATGCTTGAAAGATTGGTCAGCTTAAATTATATGTACCTCTTCTGGTGCCTTGGCAAAATTGTTTTCAACCCGAACACGGGTGGATAAATAGACAAACGGATATTGCTAAATCGGCTTCCCTATGCATAAAGATCCAGCATACAGTAGGGAGCAAAAATGAGTACATGTTTGTATTTTCTGCATTTGTAGATGCATAAAAATAGTAATAATGAAGCGATGTAATCTTTTATTTTTTATTTTATTTATTACTCAGGTGTTAACAATAATGTTTTTAAAAGAAATCAAAAAATTACATACATATTTAAAGAAAAATCAAAATGAAATTAAAATAACTTTCATTGACTTAATTTTGCACATTTTAGTAACATTTGAAATATTTTGTACTTTTAGTACTGGTTCATTTATTTTGTAATACACTATTTAAGCGTTTGGGCATACTTTTAACCAATTTTTGTATAATTTCATATGGATTTTCCTGCCACTCTTTAATATTTTCCCGATCTTCTTTTTATAATTAACCACAAATTCTCAACTGGATTGTGGTCGGCACTTTGCGGAAGCAACAGCGTCAATTGAACCTCTTTCCCAGCCAGATATTCCTTAATCGGAAGCGCATCTGAAAAAGATGACAGGGCCTCCAATCTGTTGCAACACAAGTTCTTCCTTAGGATATGCGCTCATATCTAAAAACAAATCGGGAAGATGGGTAGGTAATATGTTTAAATAGTCTTCCTTTCTCATGATGCCATCAATTTTTCGCAATGGACCAACACGCTACCATGTAAAACAACACCACTATATGACGTTACCTCTGACATGCTTGACCTTTTATTTAATATGGTGTCGTCGAATTGTGTCCTGCTGTAATACTGTTTACTATCAAACTGATATCGGTTTAATTTGGACTCATCTGACCTAATTCTCTTTCAGCCATCAATAGCCCAATCTTTCTGAAGCATGGCGAATTGTAATCGTGTCGAAACATTTTTATGTATCACTGCAGCTTTAGTTTTCTTTACACCTGCGACGTATCCAATGTTGCGTAGCACAACATTTTGATTTATTGCTATCAAAGCTTCCTTTGGCGCTAAAGACTTGTCAGCTCTCATCAGCAACACGTTTTCAGCCTCTAGCCAAAAACTTGCGGAGCTACATTTCGCCTTTCGTTTTATTATTAAACTAGCTGTGCCCATACACGTTGTGTGCGTCCTGACAATATTTTGTTCGATTTTGCTTTGAAAGTAATCTACTCCAAATTTAAAGACTCTTACGTATTTACTTTATACAAAGGTACCCATCCCTGGATAAAATTCTAAAATTTATATAAAATTCGAAAATTTTAAAAATTTTTGTAAAGCTTTGGAAAAGACAGACAGGAAATGAGTTACTCATTATTTTAAAACAGCGCTATCTATTGCGCCTTAAGGTATGCAGTTCCTTTAAATAGGTAAAAAATCGTTACTTTTTCTCCACTTTCTCCTAGAAATAAGATTTTTTTTGTGCAAAAAAATATCCTATATTGGGATCAGGATACTTAGGTACCTCCTCAGAAAATTTTGTTAAAATCCATTCAGTAGTTTTTACGTGATGCGAACGCAAGAGAAAACCAGAGAGACAGACAGACGGAAATGAGTTAATATTATATTATATGTATAGATGTATAGATTGGCTATTATACGTGATGAATTTACAATCGAATTTTTCACGGTTCGCCATAGTTTCTTCATTGTTGAAGAATATAACAACAAATCGAAATTGGTTTAGAAACTATTATGTATTTAAAAAATGCTGTCGGTAACTGTGGTTCCAGTAGCAGTTCTATTTTTGATCACCACTGTATGTTATTTATATTCATTTATATTATTAGTGAGAGTAAGTAGTGTTTTTGCTTCATATAATTTTGAAAGCAAGCTGCTGTTCATAATGATCACAATTATTTTATTATAAATTTTTATTACATTATTTGCTAATATTTAGTTCTATTATGGTTAATATCATTGACGTCCTGGAGAGATAATTAATTTAGAAATAATTTCTATTTCATTTTATATAAGTTTCTTTCTAAACATGAATTAAGGAAATAAATTCTATGGGGTCTTTCTCACATGTTTGGATATTGAAAATTACTTTCTTTTTGTCTTTTTTATTTGTAAGTCCTTGAACATAAAGCGAATACTTTAAATTAAAAAAATGTAGGTAAATTTATAAGAAAATGAGATTATATTTACAGGGTTTTTTAATGCAATTATTATTTTTTTAATGTAATAACTTCCAAGTTAACATTCGACCATGTAAATACTGTGTGTTCTCAAAACAAAAAACACAGTTTTTAGTCTTTAGACTGTTTTTTTAGGATTCTTAATGGAATAATACATCGTACGAATGGCCTATACGGCTTCGCTGACACAGATGTCCTCTTTTACCAACATCATGATTTTTCTACATTATTGAAATTGAATTTCGTTGATGCAGCATTTAATTCCTGCCAGGTGGTTGTGGGCTTAATACCATTACCCTTTGTCTTCAACTAATGCCATACAAATAAGTCAAATTCTGATTACCAAAATTAGAAAGTATATGAGCAGGAAATGCCTTATGCATTATTTAAATTATACATCAATAGCATCCAATTTCGGCAGAAAGAACTGTGTTATCGAGCATCCGTACACGTTGGTGCTTGACTAACCTAATTTTCGAAAAATTTGGTCCAAAATCTGCAACAACTAAAAAAAAGTGTGTTTTCTTATCTCGAGAAATTAGAAAGGGTGAGAATGTGAAACACTATTCGCTATAATAAGAACTTAAAAATAGTAACACATTTGTTACTACATTTGTTGTATATTTTCAAAATACCCTATTTTTGAAAAAATATAGCATGCGATAAAAAAGTTTACCCATACATTTAGTACATATTCTGCACATATTTTGAGACTTTTATAAGAACAGCGTAAAAATATCGAAACCCTTTCATCTTAGGGAATCAAAACTGGTGGAAAAGGGAGACAATCGTTTGTCCAAATTGAATTTGAAAAAAATGTTATAACATTTCGAATATGTTATTTATTGAGTGTAAGAGTACTCTGAAAGAAATAGCCACAGGGAATCACACCCGGTGAAATAGAACCCCAATATATCTTACAAACAAATTTTTGTCACATTATGTCTGAATTGAATTTGTAAAAATTTTTATAACATTTTGAAAATATGACTTAGTAAAAATATTTAGTACTTGAGTTCTGTGAGGAAAATAGCCACTGTGTCGAAACCCTTTCATCTCAGAGAATAAAAGCTAGTAGAAAAAGAGGACAATAAATTATGCTAACAAACTGTTTTCACACGTTTTCTAAACTAATTTTGAGGAAATTTTTATCATATTTTAAAAATGTGATTTAATGAAAATTTCTAGCATATGATTTTTTAGAGGGAATAACCCAAAAACCCTCCCATTTCAGGAAATTAAATCTGGTGAAATAGGAACACAATAGATCATACTAACACACATGGGGCACATTGAATTTGTGAAAATTTGTATTTTTTTATTAATTAATTAAATTAATAAATAATTAAATCAATTAATTGTTTAATTAAATTATGGTCTAGATTCAATTGAAACCTTTAATTGGTGAAAATATTTTTTCTGTGTAAAATTTTGAAAAAGTGACTTAAGGCCAGGATTCACTATTCTACACAATCGTACGATTCAATCACAAAAAATTCTGACAGGATTCTGTCCTACTCAAAAAATCGTTTCAAAATGGCGATGAAGATGCCACACCATCATACAAAATAAGATTTTGCAACCCTGATCGCATGGAAAAATACTATTTTATGAAAAGATTATAAAATCTTACAGATCTGTCAAAAATCTGTCACACACATATACTTTTAATTCTAAAAAATCGTACGACTGAGTATGAGAGTGAATCATGGCCTTTAGTATGTACATATATGAAAATTTCTGGTATATGATTTTTTTTATGATGATTTTGATTCCCATTTTCAAAATATTAATAACATTTTCTCAAATTCAGTTTTTTTCTCTTTTTCCAACAGGTTTGATTCTCTGAAATGGAAGGACTTGGAAACAGTATTTTTTAAATAAGTCCGAAAATCTGTGCGGAATCGCATGCTATATTTTTTAGGTTTTTTTTTCTAAATATACTTGCATAATATAAAAATACTTATTGCATGCTATATTTTTTCAAAAACCTATTTAACTAGACGTATGTATTTATCTTTGCACAATTAAAGCTACTTGCTTATGAATTTTACCCTAATTTATTTATTTCTTACTTAAGGAATACATTTTACTTATCTAAAATTACTCAATTAAAAATTTATTTTTTAGAAAATTTAGTACCAATAAACACGCCAAAATTGTTCATGATATTAATAGAACGGAATTTTTTTTGTAAGGTTAAGAAGAGGTATAATGAGGCAAGAAAAACTATCCAGTTTAAAAGAGAATGGAAAAAAATTTCATTAATAACCTTATCCTCTGAATGAGGTCTTATTTAGTTGACTCTCTTATTTTCCCATAACTGTTCTCAGTATTTCCCCGTTTTTTTTTTTGCTCATTAGATAAATTATATTTTTGTTCTCCTTTCAAACTGTGGCAGAGACGCACACTCGCTCTTTATCCGTTATAAATCTCTTGTGTAAATCTCTTGTTGTAGTCTTTATTAATAAATGTGTTCCCACAACAATTACCCCTAAAACAAAAAAAAAAAAAAAAAACAAAAATTCTTTTAGTTTATCTTTATAAAAATATAAAAAAAATAAGAGGATAATAAGGATAAAATCTTGTCTTTGGAATTATATGATAACAAACCGAAAAACTGCAATAATTTTACATTATTTAATAACTCAAGATTTAAATACATAAAATATTTGTAAAATAAAATATTTCCGAAAGTTTATTCGCCCTTTTTCTCATCATTTCGATTTTCTAAGGGAATATTTGCCTTTGTGAATTTTGGAATTTTGCAAGTTGTGTCGTATTATGAGCTGATTGTGTGGTGTGATTTGTAAACAAAATCTTACTCCTTAATAAAGGAATCCCTCTGGAGTGTCAATTGAAAGGGAAATAAGATGTAAATTTTTTGGTTAATAAAAAGCAAAAACTGGAAAATATTCTTATCAATCTGATAAAGACACAAAACACCCTGTTTATTTTTTTGGAGGTTTTTAATAATGACTTTTTTTTAAGAAACCGATAAAGTGAAAAGTGAATAAAAAAATATTGGTTTTTGGTTGTTGGTTATAGTAATCAAAAAAATTTGGTAAAAAAATTATATTTCGGTGTTATTTTCAGATTTAAAACAAGTGAAAACTAAGCCTTTAATTTCAGTCTAAATATTTTTAGAAAATTAATTAAAACTTTAAAATATTTTCACAGTGGTTAAAAAACGTTTTATTTTGGAAATATCTCATGAACCACTAGAGATATCTTAATGAAATTTCACAGAGGTAAGCAGAAGAGGTTCTGAGAGAAGGCGCGGATAATAATATTGTTATGTTGGAACAATATTATTGTCTAACTAAACAAGAAATGGTGCTATATTCGGCCGTGCTGAGAATCTTCTATACCCTTCACCTCCCCCCGGGGGTTCCAATTGTCATTGCAGTACATTCTCAAATGCTTTGACGCGGTTCACTCGGGGAATATAGGGGCACCAGACGCTAGGGTTCATAGAACCTAAATCTGGAAGAAAAGGTCTGTGTGTTAAAACATACGGGTTCTCTTTGAGGCCTGACCAGTGCCCAAAGGACTGGTACCACGGGAATCAGTATCCCCACAGAGAGGCTATCCTCTCTGTGACCGGTTATTGGTGAGGTCCCCTTCGGGGGTACACGTGGTGGTTGTGGTTTAAGATCGATTTTTGTAGGTATGGTGCACGGTCGATCAAGTGTGCTGTTGCACTCTCAAGAGACGGAGTTTGGATAGTCTCCAAACCCCTAAGAAAGAGGCTAAAATATGGATCTAGGCTTGCCTATATAAATTGCTACTTATTGTGACTATTTCACACACAAATTGCGATTGCTGGCAGTCGTAAAGTGTTGTTATACTACACAATGGGGGCGCTAGTCTACGCTTAAGTTTCACTCGGTGGTAAGACCATCGTCGGGTGAGGGCCTACACGGCCAGGTACTGACGTAAATCTGTATCACGGGTACCCTTCACCACGGTGATTTTATTTATACTGACATATTCAGCATTATTCATATTGTTGACTCTACATAAATTAAAATAAATCGTATGAGAAAAAACTCATTATTCATGCTTTAAAGAAATAGAAGACAGCGGCTACACTGCTAAATGAAAACAAATTCCGTTGGCTACAATTGCTGCCGTGTAGTCAGCTACTTAATGATATTGAAGACGACAGCTACATCTTAAATAACATACAGATGGAATTTGAAGTCAAGCTTAGTTAGTTTTATTCTCTCTAGGTTTGATACTAGATTAGTATTAACTAAAAACGAATGTTGGAAGAAAACAAATAAAACAAAAAGTAGCTTTCATTGTTAACGGAAGGTTGGCTGAAGCAGCAACAAATATAAGATGGTAAAATATTAAAGTAAAAATATTAAAGCAAGTGGGAAGCTTTAGGTAGAGGTAGACTTCGTTCTCACCAACTGACGATTGATGATTGAATACAGTTTTCTCGTATTTCTTTATCTGAGTTTGGTTTGTTAATTAGATGATGCTTACAACTAAACACTACCTTAAGTAGTTAGATACGAAGAGTGCTAATGTATGTGAAATAAATAGTTCGACTAATAAAATTTTCAAATATTCAAAATTAAATAACTTTTTCAAAAAATAATAAATATTTCTTCCAAAACTGTTATGTTTGCATTTGAAATTTATAATTTTGACATTTTCTTTTGTTGAATAAAATAAAATTGTCGCGTAAAAAAATAGAAATTAGCCTAAGTTTTTTTTTTTACAAAAGAGAAGTACCACTCAGGCAGTTAATGCCTACATTAACTGTGGTACTTCCTTTGGAAAGGGATAGTAGTAGATAAGACAGGTGGTTAGTGGTAGTAAAGCTTCGATTCTGGCAACACTGCAATTGCACGTTATGATTATTTTTAGAACAGTATTGCAGCGCCTCTGGTGTTATGTAGGCGAATTAGTTCGAAGCTAGCATAGCCAATTTATAATTATTTTACTTCGCCGGCGATTTAGTGCTATGTGGCAATACCGGCGAAGGAGGGCGCTGTGATATGCATTATTATAAAGAGAAATTAATGCATATCAGAAAAATTGATGTTGCCACGGCACACGGTGGTTCAGAATTAATTTTCATTGGCCAAAACCTATATTTTTGTTGACACAGATTCTTAAAATTTTTATGTCACCAGAAAGAAAACAGATCAAAACTAAGGTAGCCGAAAAATTGGGTCAAAATATTCGCAGTAGTGGGCGTGGCATGCTGCTAAAGGCGAAGAATTTATGTTAATTTAAAAATAAAATAAAAATTGTAATATTTGATCTCATATTAATTGCGATTTCTTAAAAACTGTTATCGATATTGAGCTGCGGTTTTTTTTGTTATGTTGGGTGAACTGTTGTTTTTAAGAAATGGTATATGCGCACCCTGTATAATTTGTAAATAGGGTGTTATGTTTAAAATTGGAAACCTCCATATATTCGCAAAGTTTGAAGTTTAGTAGTATATAACTTCTAAAGGACAAAAAAGGACAAAAAACCGAAACCACCCAAAGAAAGGCAAAAGTGTTCTCTTTAACCCTATATATACTTTTGCACCCGCCCGGATCCGCCCGTAGAACACTTTTTCTATTTTAATGAAAATACTCAACATTTTTACAAACAAATTTCTATCAAAATTGCTAGTAAATTTACTTTAGAAGCCATTCACTGCCAAAAGTACAAACTGCATATAGCAAAACTTAAGGGGAAAGAGAGGAATCTAACTAAAAAGTTAATTTTATTCGAAAATTGAGAATTTTAGTACACAAAACAATTTTTGGTAAAATTTCCTTAAAATCTAGTATAAGTTGTATATGACAAATTTTCCTATAGAAAACTTGTATAAACCGAATCAACTTAGGTAGTTAAACTTAGTTTTTTGTGTTTAGGTAATCTACTTTAGGTTTAATATTTTTATATGTAGTAACGAGTGATTTTTTAAGAGCTTGAGAACTTTTTTTTAAAAAAAAACGCATAAAATTTGCAAAATCTCATCGGTTCTTTATTTGAAACGTTAGATTGGTCCATGACATTTACTTTTTGAAGATAATTTCATTTAAATGTTGACCGCGGCTGCGTCTTAGGTGGTCCATTCGGAAAGTCCAATTTTGGGCAACTTTTTCGAGCATTTCGGCCGGAATAGCCCGAATTTCTTCGGAAATGTTGTCTTCCAAAGCTGAAATAGTTGCTGGCTTATTTCTGTAGACTTTAGACTTGACGTAGCCCCACAAAAAATAGTCTAAAGGCGTCAAATCGCATGATCTTGGTGGCCAACTTACCGGTCCATTTCTTGAGATGAATTGTTCTCCGAAGTTTTCCCTCAAAATGGCCATAGAATCGCGAGCTGTGTGGCATGTAGCGCCATCTTGTTGAAACCACATGTCAACCAAGTTCAGTTGTTCCATTTTTGGCAACAAAAAGTTTGTTAGCATCGAACGATAGCGATCGCCATTCACCGTAACGTTGCGTCCAACAGCATCTTTGAAAAAATACGGTCCTAATGATTCCACCAGCGTACAAACCACACCAAACAGTGCATTTTTCGGGATGCATGGGCAGTTCTTGAACGGCTTCTGGTTGCTCTTCACTCCAAATGCGGCAATTTTGCTTATTTACGTAGCCATTCAACGAGAAATGAGCCTCATCGCTGAACAAAATTTGTCACATTTGAACATTTCGAACCGAACACTGATTTTGGTAATAAAATTCAATGATTTGCAAGCGTTGCTCGTTAGTAAGTCTATTCATGATGAAATGTCAAAGCATACTGAGCATCTTTCTCTTTGGCACCATGTCTGAAATCTCACGTGATCTGTCAAATACTAATGCATGAAAATCCTAACCTCAAAAAAATCACCCATTATAAATCACAATAATTTGGAAATAAATTTTATTTCGGTACAAGTATTCGATTTAAAAAGGCAAATTTATTGTACGTTTTCCAAATCAGCTTAGGTAGTTGAACTTGGTGTTTGTCTTAAAAAATTCCATACAAAAGAAAAATACCTGAGCTAGCCTAGGTAATAATAGCTCTAATATTTTTTTGTGTGTACGTAATCTAATTTAAGTTTGACATTTCTTTATTGAGTATATAAGGACAAAAATTTGGAAATAAATTTTACTGTCAGACAAGAATTCGATTTGAAAAGGTTGATAAATTTTTGGAAGTTATTTTTATAGCACTTCACCAAATACATTATTTTCAGCTTAATTAAAATATGGAAACTTTCAGCTATAATGAATTGACCGAAGAATATTTTAAAAACAAAAACAAAGAAGATGTTCTAAACCATATTGAAGGAAAATTGAACATAAATGCTATCAGCAGTGAAACGCAATTGGAAATAAAAAACAAAGTATCTGATTTCGTAAAAATATTGCAAAAACGCTACAAGGAAGTTCACTATAGTAAAAGTAAATTTTACAAGCGCTTTGAAAATTGGTTACAAGGTGATCTTAGTATCCAGGTGATTTCAGAAACCACAAATAAGAAGAGTGGTGGAAGACCAGAAAAATCGCTAGATAACTGTAGCCATAGATCTAAGAGACGAAAACTTAAGAATATAAATGAAGAAATCGGATGTGAAAACATTAAATATAGTTTTCTTTACAAGCTGCGATCACAAAAACAATTAACGAAAGTGGATATCATTGAAAAAGTCGTTTCTGCTAGTCCGGTGAGAACAAAACGGATCATTAAAAGTATTCCGACACCAAACCAGGAAAAACAGTTCACAAACGAGGAAGCGCTTGCATTATTTCTGGATTTAAAGTTAACAAAACAGCAGTATACTCAACTCAGATTACGTGCGATCGAAAAAGACTCAAATTTATATCCGTCATATCATCACATAATTGCAGCTAAAAAGGAGTGTTATCCTCCAAAGGAATCTATCAAAATCATACCAATTTCGGCACAGGTACAACTGCAAGCTGTACTTGATCATACAGCCGAAAGGTTGCTAAAATCACTTAAAGTAAGTGAGTTGAAAAAATATGGAAACTGCAATTTAACTCTTTTTTGTAAATGGGGATGCGATGGGTCTTCTGGACAAAGACAATATAAAGAATTTTTATGTGAGGATATTTCTAACACATATATGTACATGGTGTCATTTGTACCATTGCGATTGATAAAAAACTTAGAGGACTCGGAACCTTCTTCCAGCACAGTGCAATTTGGAAAAACCAAACTCCATCGTCTACAAAATACTGCAGACCAATAAAATTTGAATTTAAAAAGGAAACTCATGATACCATTAAGAATGAAGTAAGTGACATTAGAGCTCAAATAGAGGAACAGACTATTAAATTGAATTACCAATTAATACTATCTATGATAGACGGAAAAACTGCCCAGGTTTTGACTGATACAAAAGCTTCATCCAGCTGTATTATATGTAAAGCAACATCAAGTCAGTTAAACCAAGAACCGACAAAGTCGGAGGATAGTATTGATGCATTTGAATTTGGATTATCACCGCTACATACGAGGATAAGATTTATGGAACACATACTGAAAATAAGCTATGATTTGGACTTCGGAGCTTCAGGATCAGTAAGGAATAATGACACCAACAAAGAGATAAGAAAATTGAAAAAGAAACAAGTTCAAGATGCATTTCTCAAGCACGGGTTGATTATAGATCAACCAAAACAAGGATCAGGTAACACAAACGATGGCAACACCGCAAGAAGATTTTTTTTGGATCCCGAAACTACATCTGATATAACAGGTGTTGATATAGATGTTATTTCAAGATTTAAAACAATTACTGAAGTACTTGCGTGCAATGAACTAATTAATGCTAAAAAATTTGGTGATTACGCCAAGGAAACCGCTGCTATATATACATCCAAATACAAATATAGAAATATGTCAGCAACAGTGCATAAAGTTCTTTATCATGGAGAAGAGGTCATTAAGCACCATTTATTACCAATTGGAGATTTGTCAGAGGAAGCCCAGGAAAAAAGAAACAAGGATTACAGGTTTTACAGAGAACATAATACCAGAAAAATATCACGAATTTCTACAAATGAAGATTTATTTCATATATTATTGGCAACTTCAGATCCCTTAATCACTAGCATTCGAAGTCAATGAAAATTGAATCATTCAGAACTAAATGCCGAAGCTAAGGCACTGCTACAGGACACAGGTAATACAGAGCAGAATATAGAATATTTACAGGAAATATTCCAGCCAAATGAATAATAATTATAATTTGAATTTAGTATTTGAATAAAATAAAGTATGCAAACATTAATATTAAATGTGATTTTATTTACCTAGAATCTATTTATAATTATAAATAAATATGTATATAATTAAAGAAAAATTAAATTACACTGTTTTGTTTTAAAATTGACCAAAAACTAGGAAATATGTAAGTATTGTTAGGCATAAAGTTGAAATTTGAACAATCCTAATGAAAATACGGAAAATACCTCAGTGAAAATAGGGGCCACCCTAAGGATAGCAAAATATTGTATTGTCATCCAAGATTGACCCGTGGACCAAATTTGAGCCAAATTGTTTAAGGAAAAGTGGGTCAAAAATGAGTTGGCACATTTGAAACGGAATTTCAAACAAGAATTAGGAACAGCAAATCGAAAGTTCAACTTTAGGCTTGAATTTCTCAGCAACCGCTGCACCGATTTTAATAAGGCCTAAACTCGGTAAAAGCTTAAGATGTTGTCTATTGACTAAAAAAAGAACTACTAAAAAATCTTTATTAGTTAAAAAGTTACAGAGTTTTGGCCAATGAAAAACGTTTCTGAACCACTGTGCGGCAGAGATTTGAACTCGTGACCATTGCTTAGTAGTCAACGTGCTAACCACTTAAGCTACAGCACCCTCAAAATATTCTTAATATTAAAAATATGTTACGATTTTTATTTTCTTAGAAAATTTGAATTTTTTTTAAATATTTCATAAATTATTTGTAAAAAATTTTGCAAAAATTTTTTGTAAAATAGTTTTTTTTTAATTTTTTTGTAAAATTTTACTCGAAAATTTTTAGGAAAATTTTTTAAAACAATTTTTTACAAAAATTTCTGCAAAAATATCTTTTTAAAGATTTTTTGTAAATAATTTTCAAAAAATTTTTGAACATTTTTTTTAATTTTATTGATTTTTTTTTTTTCAATTTAGGACCTACCTGCAATCTATTTTGAATTAGAGTGGTAAAACTAAAGAAAAAAAAAATTCCTCATATTGACCCCACCACTGCTGCTCGTTACAAGTGCGCACCCTGTGGGTCCATTGGCTATCTCTATGTGTATTGCTTTCTATAAAGATCTTTAATACAAAGCAAAGCAGAAAACCCCTACTAACCTGAAAACAAACAAAAATCGACCTCGCAGGGGCTTATTAATCCCCCGAGATCTGTATGCACTCCATGCGATGCACTCCATGTGATCTACTGGTCGCGGTCTAATATTTATTTAACAAAAAAAGCAAAAAAGAATCATTATAATGGAAAAAAATAATAACAACCTGAAAAAATTTAAAAGAAATATAGGTAGGCGTGGTTTTTTTTGCACGCTGCCTTGAATTGGCAGATTGGGGGAACTCAATTTTCTGCATCTCTTGGCAAAGTTGATTTCAACCCGAACACAGACGGACAGACGGACATTGCGAAATCAATTTCTCTATTTATACTTGAATCGATACTTGAAAATTTTCAAAAAACAATAACAACTCATCAAAAAACTATTTTTATTAATTATTTTTCAATTTTTATCTTAGTACGGAAGTAGGAATGCTACTAGATAAAGAAGTACATCAAGATAATCGTTTTTACGAGGACTACCTTTGCTTGAATTCATTTTTATTTCTTTGAGTTTTATGAAAAAAATTTAAATTTAAAAATTATTTATTAATTTTTATTTTTTACTTAGAAAATAAGGATCGATCCTTAAATCAATTTGGTGTTATGGGATGCAATTATGGGGAAGTGCCTTTTCATATTCGTTAAAATTAACGAGGTTGTTTGCTTTCAATGACTGCCAAAAACAAGCTAAAAATTAAGATTCGCTATCATACTCAGTCGTGCGATCTGTTGCACAATCTTCGTTTTGAGTAATAGTTTTCTGAGTAGGACAGAAATCTGTCAGATTTTTTTTTGGTGAATGAATACGATTGTGTACGAGTGAGTACGATTGTGTAGGATACTGAGTGCTAAGATAAGAGCTAATGCGAGCAACGTTGAATTGCAAGTTACAGCGCTGGCAATGCAAAAAGTCACGGAATTTTCAAACTACCCTCGTACAAATACTTTAAATTTATAAAAATTATTTTAGTGGCCAAGAGTTTCACCTTGTGACACAGTGTAATCAATCTTAAGTTTCAAATTTAACTACCTTTACTTGGCAGTCAATTTGTTTTTCCTATTATTTTTGCTTTTATAAATTACCTCCAAACCTTTTGTGCGGCAAACAATTTTTGTTTTTATTTAATTTAAGATTTTACTTTCTATCCCAATTTAAATTTCCTTTAACCATCAATAAACTTATTTCACAAATCCTTGTTGTGACTATTGAGTATGTTAACACCTAATATGGAACCTAATTTACTAAATCTAATATTTTCTTTCATTTATTTCCATTTTCACATATTTTAAGAAGACAACCGACCGACCAACCGACCGACAGACAGACAGACCGAACGACCACACAAAGAACCCATAATTTTACCATGTTTTCTATGCAAATGTGTCTGCAAAGACTTGGCAAACACAGTCGACAAAGAAACACTTAAATTTATTTTCATTCACACTTTTTATTTGAGGTTTTCCAGGACTGGGTAAAGGTTTAAACATGAAAGAGGAGTCAACCAACTAATTTAAGAGCCAGCAATGAAAACGTAAAAGCAAGCAAACACATTTTATGTTCGGCCGTAAAAATAACCAAAAATTATTATTTATTTTTTTTTTTTTGAATATTTGGAAACGTTTGTGTGTTTTTGCGGTTTTGTTGTTTGTCTGTCGGTCGGTCTGTAAATCAAAGAATTATTTAATTTTTATTAGTTTTTTGTTAGTAAAATTTTGCATTTTTTTTAAGTGGAGCAAAAAATATATAAATTATTTTATTCGAAATTTAACACATAATTTAATGTTTAATTTTCTTCGAAAGCATTCAGTGATAAGATTTGACTCAAAACAATGTCCAAAATTTTAAGCACAAATTGCCCATGAAAAAACTCGAAAGTGATAAATTTGTTTTGTACTTTATTTTGCTACTCATTGTGCCCGCCACGTGGCACAGATGGGTATTTGGCCAATCTAGCCGGACATTAGGCCAAAAATTAATTTTGAAAAATGTAAAAATTTAAGTACGCAGCTGGACAGACAATAAAATACCGCATGGTATTGTGAATTTTCAAGGCTTTTGCTTGAGATTTGTCGTTTTGGGACACTGTTAAAACCAGGAATGTTGGGTAAATCGCATTCGTTTTTATTGACTTTATACGATTTTGAGGGGCTTGCAATATATTTTTTTGTGGATAAACGAATTAAGATTTTGTATTGATTTTTCTTTTCTTTAAAAGGTTATATTAACAGCTACCCTTATTAATTTTTAGAACATTTTATTTTATGTTTTTATGATAAAAAATTTTGTTCGATATTAAAAAAATAATTTTTTTGTTGACTTTTTTGTCATAAAAAGTGAAAAGGTTTTTGAGAGTGTGGGTCATCGCTATCCTAAAAATTGTATATATCACTATAAAATTTACAATCTCTACTTTTATAATGTAGGAAAAACGTTGCTTGTTTTTTCGCCACTTTTTTGGTGATTTTTTAAAAATTTCATCTCTTTTTGCTCATCTTGGATGGGTAGATACGAGTAGGGAACCTTTTTAACGGTCATAAAATCTTTTTTGTTTCTAAGTTATTTTAAATAAATTAATTGTTATGATTTTAAATAAAATTTATTGTTACTAATGTAAATTATTTATTATCTATGTAATAAAACTGTGATTTTCTGCCTGTCTGTCTGTTTGTGTTGGCATCACCTAAAAACTACTAGATGAATTATAAAAAAAATTTATGGAGAGGTACTTTAGTATCGTGGTTCAAATATAATATATTTCTTTCGCGTAAAAACATCTCATTACCAGGAAAGAGGGAGAACAAGTAGTAAAAGCACGCAATTTTACTAATTCAATGGTACTGCGAACTTGGCAACAACTTTTTTTTTGGCAAATGGTAATTTAAAACACTATTTACTGTACTCTACAATAATTTTGGAATTTTATACAAATTTTAGATGTTTAAGTAAAGCCTATGTTTCTGAGTAATTACCCAGGGATGGGTACCTTTGTATAAAGTAATTACATAAACCATATCTGAAGCACTATAAATTTAAGAGTCATAAAGTGGAGTACTTTCAAAGCAAAATAATTACGCTGACGAAGTGGCGAGCGTAGCTAGTTATTAATAAATTATTAATTTTCAGATAAATTAAATACTCTAAAGTAATAAATTGCAAAAATGAATTTGATTAATATTCTTCTCTCCAACATAAAAGCTTAAAAATTAATTTTTTTGGAAATTAGCAAAAGAAATATTTAAAAAAATCCACACGGACGTTTTGGGAGGTGTAATTGGAGGTATACCGTCCGTCCACTGCCCATAAAAACTTAAAAATTGTATTTTTATGGTATTAAGGCATATGTAATCCATTTATTTTAATAATTAAATTATGTTTGAAAATAATAGTTGATATCACCGCCCACAAAATGGTGCGTAGCGAAAAATGAGATTTTAGAATCTTCTGGATCAAATTTTAGGTTTTTGAATATTCGCTGACTATAAAAGTTGCATTTGCTAAACAAAAGTATATGAAAACTTAGAAAAAATTTGAATTTTTCATAGGTAGGATCAGTTCTTCAAAATGGAAATTTTTTCTTCTTGGTCCGATTTTCTTATTTTATAGATTTAACAGCCATATGACCATAAGAGATTTGTCTGCCAAGCTTCATTAGTTTAGGGACACTCAGAAAATTTTTGGAGCCAATATAAACTAAAAAAAGTAATATGCGACTAGATTGGCAAAATACCCCTATGCACGTCGTAGGCGTTCTGACAATATTTTGTTCGATTTTCCTTTGAAAGTATTCTACATCAAATTTAAAACTCTTACTTTTATAGTGTTTTAGTTATAGTTTATTTATTTATTTTATATAAAGGTACCCATCTCTGGGTAATTACTCAGCAACATAGGCTTTATATATAATTCTAAAATTTATATAAAACTCTATAATTATTGTAGAGTTTTATAAATAGTATTTAAAATATCCCGCTTGCAAAAATAAAAGGTGCTGTCAAGTTTTCGGAATTTTAAAATCGGGAAAATTGCGTACTTTCACTACTTTTTCACTGTTTTCTCTTGCAAATGAGATATTTTTGCGAAACAAAAGTATCCTATATTTGAACCAAGATACTAAGTTACCTCTTCACAAAATTTTCTTAAAATCAATCCAGTAGTTTTTACGTGATGCGAAAGCAAAAGAAAAGCAGTCAGACAAATAGATTTGGCTTATAACTCAAATGAAGCAACACAGGCAATTGAGGCAATGTTGGGATTGCTACTGCTGGACTTATGCATTAGGTCGACGGCATAGCTTTGGGCTCAAGTATTCTGGCATATGAGTATTCTGGACATAGTTAGTAAGGAGGTTAGGAAAGCTCAAATACCGATGGAACTCATAAGTGGTAGAAAAATAGTCGAAAGACTGCATTTTTACTGATGGTTCTCTTATGCACGATAGAGCAGGAGCAGATGTATACTAAGCTAAACCTGTCCTATAGTCTGAGTTTATCAGGCAGAATTGCTTCTGCTGCTGCATCCGTTCGATCATCTGCTGCAAAGTCGGGTGCATGGAAGAGAGGTTGTCATTGCACTCAACAACTTTTCGGTTATAAAACGCATGAGACAGGTGAATTTCTATTAACCAGAACCCAGAGAAGCACTGGGAAATGGCATAATGCGAGCAAAAGTCTTACAATGCTTGGGCTGCTGCATGCGTGCGATCATCTGCTGCAAATTCGGGTGTATGGAAGATAGGTTCTCATTGCACTCAACAACTTTTCGGTTATAAAACGCATGAGCCAGGTGAATTTCTATGAACCAGAACCCAGAGAAGCACTGGGAAATGGCATAATGCAAGCGAAAGTCTTACAATGCTTGGGCTGCTGCATGCGTTCGATCATCTGCTGCAAAGTCGAGTGCATGGAAGAGAGGTTCTCATTGCACTCAACTACTTTTCGGTTATAAAACGCATGAGACAGGTGAATTTTTATGAACCAAAACCCAGAGAAGCACTGGGAAATGGCATAATGCTAGCGAAAGACCTACAATCGCTGAACTCATTAAAACTAAAAAGGTGGAGTGTGGCAGGCTCGAATGCTGCTCAAAAAGCTGCCTGACAGGAAAGTCAGTGAGGGACTATTAAACAAAAAATTCCAAAAATCCTGATCGTAGTATCATTCAGTAAGGAAACAAGCCAATGAAGTTTCTAAATGTGATTTTATCTATTTTGTCGAACTATTTACATAATTATAATTAAAAAGATTGTATTTAATCACGCTTAATATCATGTTGATTATTTTATAAAACAATGGAAAAATAATTTATCAGGCATTTGAAATATGAAATGCTTTCATCGTTGCAAATACATGCAACGTTCTTTGTGTACTTCAACACTCAACTAAAAATAGAATTTATCCAGAAGAAACAAAACAGAAAATACAATTCCTTTCATTTCATTTCCAAGTGACAGCTGACTAAAGTAAAATCTCAAAGACTTCTGATATAAAGTACAAAATTATGCACAAACACAACAAAAGGTGAATAAAAAATAAAAAGGAAAATCAAAGTAAAGTGTTTACAAATGTGCAAATCAATAAACTTTTTCTTGATATAGTGTTATCGGTAAACATAACCTAGAAAGAACTCAAAGAATGCTAAGGCAGTGGGTAGCAGCACAGAAATTGCTTTCGATTCTGCTACCTCGTATAAATTATTTTTCCCTGCAAAACACGCAATTATCACATAAAAACAAAACTTAAGTCTGTTTACAAATTATTCGTCTAAATACAAATTCTGGAATGAAATATTTTGGTTAGCGGTTCACACGAAATTCACTCTTTCACAATAGTGTTTAAGTCATTACAATGACAACTACCCTATAATGCTACTGATTCTTTTTCAATTACAATCGTTTTTACCAATGGTAATGAAAACGTTGTGAAATTTTATAACAATTAATTATAATTGATGCATTATACGTGACCGCGCACAGAAAAATGGACAGATGTCATCAAGATTTAAGTCAGTACCTGGCCGTGTCGGCTCTAACCTGACGGTGGTCTTACTTGTTCTAACCCCTTCTTTAGGAGTTTTGGGGACTAGCAAACTCCTGACACTCTATTGGTGCTTTCTGTTGAGAGTGCAACAGCACGTTTGACCACTAACTGTGCAAACCTTGGTCCAAACCATAGCTCACTAATAACCGGCCACTGAGATGGGAGGTTCTCTGTAGGTCTACCGGTTTTGCGCCATGTTTTTACTTCACACAATACGATACAAGCACAATGACTGAAAATAGCACCTAAATGCCATCATCTCATTATCGCACATAATATCGTACAGTGCATAATACGATCGCTAATGAGTAGCAATTTCTAGAACATGGCAAGCCTGGACCCATGATATAACCTCTTGTTTATGGATTAGAGACCATCCAACTCCTTTTGTTGTGAGTGCAACAGCATACTTGGCAACCATCTCTACGTCCCCACGACAATTGGGTCTTCGCTCCGGAAAGACCCGAGTCACACTCGGCCAAAAATTATCACCTTAGCAACAGTTGTATCAACCGGAAGTGTTTTTCCCAGGAAAGAACGTCCAACAGCAGCAGAGCTGTTACAACAACAACAACGATCTCTGCATGTATTGGTCCAAACCAAAGCCATCGCTAATACCCCGAAGGGACCTCACCAACAACCAGTCACAGAGGTCAGCGGCTCTCTGTTGGTACCAGTCGTTTGGTCCCTGGTCGAGCTTTGAACGACCCTGCATTATACAGACCTGTTTTTAAAGATTGAGGTTCGATGGACCCCGGCGTCCACTTTCCCCGAAAGCCTTGCGTCATAGCTTAGAGAATGTACCGCAATGACAATCAGGGCCTCCGGGGGGAGCCCACAGATAGGCAAGGGACCGAATATTCTTTTTAAATGTGGAATGGAAGTGGTCCCGGACCTCGTAGAAAATTTGCTTTTTCTGCATGTGATTCGAGTATAGAAAAAAAATCATAACAATTTTTTCAAATTTTTTGAAAACTTTGAAATCTGTTAGTAAAGCGTGAGTGACTTTCTTGGATGTCTGCAAATGGCATTAGGTGGACTCGGTTGCTAGTTGGCATATCCAAATTATACAACAAGTATGAAATGGGTCTCAGTATGCTACCTTGAGGAACTCCAACTGACTGAAGGAAGCTAGAAAAATCTCCTCTCAGTATGAACTTTCGATCAGTTAAATAAATTTCCAGCAACTAATAGAAATTTTCGGTCAAGCTCAGCTTTATTATTATTCTACGGGTTTATCGAAGCAGACCGCTTCCTTGATGGGTCCTGAACCCTTTCCGTCTTCAATGATTATAGGCAACTGATTTGTAGTTTACGGCAACCTAAATTTCATTGAATCAAGTACTACCGCCTTTGCTCTTTATTTTAGTGATTGCAGATTGGACTTTCTAATCACGGATTCTCCAGTAATTGCTAGCATTTGTCCAAGGCTTAGCTACCCCCATGACATCCGTATTTAATATGTTTCTGTCCGTGATCCTATGTATGATGGCAGCCAGTGCTGAACATTTACTCACAATGTGCACTACCGTTTTAGCCTCTTCCAGGCACAGTCTGCAAGTAAAATCTTCAATTTTCATCTTGTCTAGATGATACTTAAAGTTTCCATGACCTGTCACTAACGCAGTTATCCAGCTTCAGGTACTTCTATTATATCTAAGAACCTTACTAGTCTTCCAACCAAGAAACACCATTTGAACCTGTCTACATGTAGTGGAGTACCTCAACCTTTACAAGTTCACCCCTTGTAGGACTTTCGCTTGTGTTAGGCCATTTTCTAGTGCTACTGTGGGTTCTGGTCTGCATAAATTCACAGCAGATCTGTTGGTCTGCTACTCTGTTCCCAGATGTGCTTATGTGTTCCTTAACCCACCTCAATGTTACCTCATTACTCGAGCCATTTCTGTTAAGTTTTAAACCACATTCAAGTACTAGTTTGGGGTACCCGTTCACCTGCGTCATTCATTTTTATAACGCACTGCTTTTCAAGTGCAATGAAAACCTTTCTTTCATGCACCCGACTTTCCAGCAGGTGATCCAATGCATAGAGCAATCTCCTGCTCTACCATCAAAAAGAGAACCATCAGTAAAAATGCTAATGTCATTGCTGAGTGTTGATGCAGTCAAGTTGATACAAAATTAGTTCGACTAATTTTCTTCTACTCATGCGTTTCATCGACATTTGAGCTTAACCTCCTTAACTAACTATGCCCAGAATATTCTTATAATTGGCTCTTTTGAAAAGCCAACATTGCGGCCGTCGACCTAATAAATACCTGCAACGGCTTCAGCTTTAACTTATATGTTAAGCCTTCTTGCCAAATGCTTGTGAAACATCGATAAAAAGCCAACAGCAGTATATTCTTTCCTCAAATGCCTATTTGAGTCCATTTACAAATCTGTCTGTTTATTTGATTATTTGAGGTTTTTCTGAAGATGAATTGATCGCTTAGAATTGACTTCATCTTAGTTTTTAATCTTAGTTCTACACGATTCTACTTTTGTGTGCTCATCTTCAACTCTGTGGGAAAGTGCTCAAGACTTAAAATGGTATTTTTTCTGGTTTTATTAAAAAGTCCCCAGGGCTTTTATTAGGAACACCCTTTGGGCGGAAACGTGATACCTGTAGCTGGTATCTTAATTGTAGGAAAGTAGATATGATCTCCACATAATCTCCAAATTCTAAACAAGCGATATGAGCATGGTTCTGCCAGCCATGTCCTAAAATTGTCACTTTTTGTGTTGCCATGCGCAACAGGAACCATGATAGATACATTATACTCACCCTATAGTAAGACAACAATAAGATTAAGGAGACTAGATAGGCACTGACACAAATCTGTAGAATTGTATGTACAATGAAATCTCCCGTAGGCGGTCACCGACCGTCACAGCAGATTTGACCGTTGACGGGAGGTGTCCGCTCACTGGATAGGTAATAAAAAAAGGTCTGAACTTTGTGCTATTAAATATGCAATTATGACTAATAAATAGACAAATTCCAACACAACTTAAATATGTATTTTTATTTACTTTTTAATTCATTCATTCAAACGCTTCATCGAATGAATTAATTTGAACGATTTTGTGCTCTACAAATTCCATCTTCGAAATTTATTTCAATGCCATCATTTTCAGTATAAGCAATTTGATCGATGTTTAATAACTCTTCAAAACTAGTCTCGTTATTTTCTAAAACTTATGTGAACGCTCTACAGGTCAAACCGTATGACATATTAAAACGAAATTTAGTGTGTGCCTTTGGTATATAGAGATGAAGAGTTGTGTAAGTTGTGATCATAATCGGGAAGGGGTAAGGGAAAGTTTATTTAACACCCCAAACCGAAAATAATTAATTTTTCGATTCGAATATACCTATTGTACTTTGAACTTCTATACTTTATGTAATATATCCGCAAAAATATCTGTTTCCATTGGGTATGGTAAAGTTGAGTGTAGAACACTCCAGATTTTTTTTGTGCTAACGATTTTGTGCGTCTACTGGAGATATTTTATAGAAAAAAGGTGTCCGCGTCCGGCCAGTGGGATGTCCGCCTAGAAGAGAGTAATTTGTTCAAAAAATTCTTTGTAAATAAAGGGACTTGGAAAATTGACCATTTAAAGGAGGTGATCGCCTACGGGAGGTGTCCGTTAGGAGAGTTTTCACTGTTTAAAAATTTTCCTTTTCACAAAAATTCATTTAATTTTTACTGCGTGAGTTTGGTATCTGCTTCACTGTTCACAACTATTTTATGCCTTTTAAAATATGCCATCCGATAAAGTCTAAGTTATTCCACATTTGTTGCTATTCTTGTTGGTTGAGTTAAAAAGGTTTCATGTGGAATATTTTTGTTTGTATGCCGACGCATAATGTTTAGCTTACGGCAGACATAAAATCGTAAATTTTCAAACAAAGCCAGAACATACATATGAACAGCAATATTTGCAACAGAAAAGTTCAAATGAACACAAAAATTATTCTAGAATAATGCCTCTTCTCAACAGTGTTGCAATGGAGTTTTCGCAGTTTGAGTACAAAACTTATAAGTGCGTGCGTAAATCCAGTGTTTATTGTTGGGGTTTGTTTTGTTTAGTTTCCTTTCGTTTCTTTTTTTTTTTTTTTGGGGTGGGCAGGAATATTTTCAAGCATCGTTTTATTCGCCACATGTGGTTCATATATATACCAAAATATATGAAAATATTTGAATACCACCAGCTACCAACCAAATTTTGTGTGATTTATATTTTTAATAATGTGACAAACATATTTTATTAACTAGACACAAGGACATATTCCAACATTTTGATGTCTTTGATCTTTAAGCAGACATTGAAGAAAAGTAGTGGTGATAATTCTTTACAAATTCTAGATTTTCGGTAACGTGTTATAATAGTTTTGTGGCAAAAAAAAACCCTTTTTGAAGGGATTAGATTCATTACACTACATGATTTTAGTGTAATGAATTTAATCACTTCGCAACATTAATAATTTGTAGACCGCTAGAGTTAGCAGTTATATATGACATAAAAAAAGAAAATGTGTGAGAAAGAAAATTAGTTGTAGTAGAGATATGAACCCAAATAATATTCTCCGAAGGCTTGTTGTTATTACTCTACTCCATGGGTCTAAGGGTAGCGAGTTCGATTCGATGAAGAAGATAGACCGCTCTAATTCTATAATTAAGTTAAAATATGGTTTGTTGTTATATACAGAGTTATGAAAATAAATAAAGAAATGCACATTAGAATTGTATAACAAATTTACATCTATACATATAACAAAATAATAACTTATTTTCGACTGTCTCTTTGCCTGTATGTCTGCTTTTCATTTGTGTTCGCATATTGAAAAATCTACTGGATGGATTTTAACAAAATTTTGTAATTCCAATATATGATAGTTTTTTTCAAAAATATCTCATTTCCAAGAGAAAGTGGAGACAAAAACGAAATTTCCGGTTTAAAGGTACTGAAAATTTCGGTTTAAAACTGGGATAATTTAAAAACTATTGCCCAACTTTAGGCGCCAATTGAATAAAATTTGTATTTTAACTTTGTGGAATTACAAAGTTATTAAATATTTTAAACACCTTTTACAGAGCTTTACAATAATTTTTAGAATTTTTTTAAATTTCTGAATTTTATCCAGTGATGGTTACCATTATATAAATTAAATATATAAACTATAAATAAAGCACTATAAAAGTAAGAGTCTTACAATTGGTGTGGAATACTTTCAAAGCAAAATCCAGCAAAAATTGTCAGGACGCCCACGACGCACAGTGGGATTTGTTCATACAATGTTTGGAAAAAAATATAAGGAGTGCCCGTAGAATGTTGAAATTATGCTCTGAGCCTTTGGTTAGCTCAATTCAGAAAAATATAAAGTTTCATCAAAATTGGCCACGTCCACTACCCACCGCCCATAGAACCCAAAATTTATTTTTAGTCCAAAGAAATTTGGCACAGAGCCTTTTATTATCTCAATTAAGAATAAAATAAAGTTTCATCAAAATTGGCTACATCCACTACCCACAACTTTTTGTTTCTTTACAAAAACTAATTATTTTATAAATAAATTTCAATACATGCATTTCAATATTTAGACTTTTATTCATCATCTATCATTTCATCAAATTCCAGAACCTGTTAACGGGGTTGACATCTAATGCTACTTATAAAAGGATATGAGGATACTAGAAGTCGATGAAAAAAATCTGTATTTGTTGGAACTCTATCACACTTTCTGGAGAACCTTAATCTATAATAATCTTTATTTCTGGCTTCTTCAGAAAGCATTCCAATAGGAAGTACTGCCGCATCCGTGTATCAGTATTTTGTGTAGTGGTACTGGGTAATTATACCAACTATATTTTTCAACAAAAAGTTTTGCTGTATATTGAGCAAAATTCTTTAACTTCAAGGAATTAACTTTTTTGTCACAAGTTATTATTTGTAGTATAATGCGAAATCGATTAATTAGTTGCTCCACTACACCAGTCACATCGCAAACAAGTGTGGGGTTAGAAAAGAAACGCCTGGACGTATTTCCATCGTTAGTAGACCCAGTTCTTTGTTGAACTGCATCCACTCGTATACCCATCTGTTCCTTTAAGGCCTTCTGAATTCGAAGTTTATTTTCTAGTTTTAGAGTTTTGTGTTCGTCCATGAGTGCTGGCCATCTTTCAAATGATTTGTTGTAGGCAATATGAAGTATGCACTCCATAAATTTTATGCGAGCATGTAAGGAGGAAATGCCCATTTTGGTGCTTCACCACCAATATCGTTGCCTGAAACTAATAATACCTTTTTCACTTCTCTATTTGCTATTTTCAAATTGTAATTTAATTTTGTAATATTTTAAAATTAAAAATGTCATGTATTTGGAGACAAATTTTATGATTTTATAAAAGATTATTAATTATTTAAACTTTTTTTTAATTGATAGTATGGAGTCTTACCTTTCATTTTATTATAGCGGGAGCACCGAGAACGACCGAGCAAACTTTTTTTTCTTTCAAGGAAGTTTGTAATCACGGCCGTTATAGAACAAATTTTATTCTATCATATCTTTTAAACCATATGCGCGAACTTTATAATTTTTTTTTTAAATACGCAAAAAAGCATATATTTGAAAAAAATCACTATTTGAATCAGAGCAATAAAATTATCTTACGTACAAACACTATAGAAGTGCGTAAACAGTCTTCAATATTTTGGATCAAAATATACATGTGACTTTACTTCGTTATTTCAAAGACAAATGAACGTTTGGCATACAATTTATGGATTCTTCATACTGAATCAATTTTCTACAAAACTGCATCATTACATTTTTAAATTATATGTGTCGAAAAAATTACTTATTGCACAAAAAATTCCTCTGTGCGACGTGGCGGGAATAGCTAGTTTTATATAAAGCGCAATCGTTTTTCAGATTTTAAATAAAAACCTAAAAATCAATTCTTCTATATAAATAAAATAAAATGTCGTTCGTTGGCCTCACTTAAAAACGACTACATCGTTTTGGCAATGTTTTTTTATCTTTTTTTTTAATCTTCATCACCCAAGGTTTTCCCGGAAAGAAAAATTGTAAGTAGCTAGAAAACTATAAAATGTAGATCTTTTAAAATTTGCACATTATTTTTAATACATTTTGCAAATTAGCGAAACAGAGGCTGGAATATTACACAGAAAAAGTTTTGCTCCCATTAACAGTTTTAATTAGTTTCAGATACAAATTTAATTAATTTCTTAATTTCCACAATTATATAATTAATTAAGAATGAATTAAATAATATTTCAATTAAGTTAATAATGGAATTAATTAAAAATTAAATTAAAGTTGTATCTGAAACTAATCAAAAACTTTAATTGGTGGAAAAATATTTTTCTGTGTAGGCGTGGTATCTTCCATACAATGTGAAAAATTATTATCGTCCACCTAGAGAACTGCATAATAATGTTCAGAGTCTAACAAAAACACAGACTCCCATGCAAAGTAAAAAATTATTATCGTGCACCTAGAGAACTAGAATAGGCAGAGTTTTGAAATTTTGCAAAGGTAACGTTCATACTAATTTGCATAATCTAGCAAAATACAGACTAGATTAGGATAGTGGGAGTGGTACCTCCCATACAAAGTAAAATATTATTATCATCTTAATACTTATAGTCTAGCAACGAACAGATTGGATGGGAACAGTTTGCGTTGTACCCTGTATATAAACTAAAACAAAGTTAAAGGTTGGCCATATTTTTCTTTTAAGTGATTATTGTATTTTTTGTGAATGGGTGTAGCGCGAAGCACACCGGGGATAGCTAGTACATAATACAGGCTAGGTTAGTTTAGATTAGGCTAGCGGCCTACATAAATAAAGTTCACTCGGAGGCCATTAAAGCTCATAGTGACGTACCGACGACCAGCTACACTCACAATTCCCTATGAAATTTTAGTCCACCCCAGTCCATATAAGCCACCTGAAGCTTCTCCCAAAACCTATTTGGTGAGTCAGTAAAGCATCTCTAGAATAGGGAATAAAGATTATTTTGTTTGATACAGTAAATTCAAAATTTTATTTTTTTGAGATATGACTAAGTGGCATTAAAGGAGCGATATGAATTTATGATAATTTAAAAACCAAAAAGAAAAAAACAAATAAATAAATAACACGCTTCACAGTTATTTCCAAACTACACTTAATAAAAGGTTAAAATGGACACGTTCTCTTTTTGGAAAAATGAAAAGAAACATGAGAATGAAAAAATTATACGAAACTTTTTTTTATATTTTTATCTGCAATTAAACTCTATGTTTTACTATTGATACTATCACTTTCGGGTTATCTCTTTGCTATCATTTGTGGGTCATCTCTCTGATGTTCGAACGAGAGAAACAACGTCGCTCCTTTTTAATCGAATGTAAGCAATTCCTTTTAATATATTACACGCCAAAGCATTCGGATGAGTTTCAAGCTTCTTCAAACAGGTTACTGTTTCGCTATTTCTGCCTTAACTGTGCCATCAGTTTGGATCTTTGTGGATGTTCTAGTTTTTTATATACCAAGGAGGAACTGTAATCCTAAGTAGAATCTTATTTTGGGAGCCTTTGAATTTTTTCATCGTTACTAGCTGAGGCAGTGTGCCATAATTGAATGCCATAATACCAAATTGGTTTTAGGACTGACTTGTTGATGTTTTCAACAAGTTTCAATAGATGTTTTCAATCTAATCTGAGGGTAGAGTTTTTGCCCATTTGCCAGTTTAGTTGGACTGCTTTTAACTCATTTTTCTTAACTTTGATTCTATATGAGTTTTTAAAGTAAGGCGTCGATCAAGATGTATACCGAGGTATTAGACGTCTAAAAGCTGCGAAATAGAGGCGACACGAATATCCATGCAGTGTGAAAGTTATATATATATATATATATATATATATATATATATATATATATATATATATATATATATATATATATTTCATAAATTGTTTATTGTATCTTCAATATTTTTGAACTAACAATAATTACTCATATCTTAAGTCTAAAATAAAAATATACTTTTTAAGTCCAGCTAGTGCTAGACAAAAATAATGTTTGTTTCCAGGATTTTGCAATCATTTGCGGGTCATCCCTCTAATGTACGGCCAAGAAGAGCAGTATCTCTTCTTTTTAGTCGAATGTAACCAGGTTCATTCAGCATGTTACGCGTCAAAGGGTTTGGATGAGATTCAAGCCTCTTTAGATATGTGACTGCATGTTTCGCTATTTCTGCTTTAACTGATGGCATGTTTAGGTCTTTGTGGATGTTCAAATTTTTTATATACCAGGGAGCAGATGTAATCATACGTAGTATCTTATTTTGGCGCCTTTGAATTTTTTCTACATTGCTAGCTGAGGCAGTGCCCCATAACTGAATCCCATAACACCAAATTGGTTTGAGGATCGACTTGTACAGTAGAAGTTTACAATCTAAGCTCAGGGTAGAGTTTCTGCCAATAAGCCAATTTAGTTGTACTGCTATTAGTTTTATTTGTGTTAACTTGAAATCAATGTGGCTTTTCGAAGTAAGGCGACGGTCAAGATGTATACCCAGATATTTAACGTCTAAAAGCTGTGGTATCATTTGGTTATTTATGCGAACAGGAGGGCATGAGTCCCTACGCAGTGAAAGTTATATGAGTAAATTTTTGTTCATTCACCTTTATTCCCCATTTCTTCAACCATATTTCTAAATTGAATACGTGGTCTTGTAAATATCGAGATGCTACTTTGGGACTTTCTTGAATGCTTAAAAACGCAGGTGCGTCTGCAAATGCCGATGTGTGGACTTGGATGATAGTTGTTATGTCTAAAATATACAAAACGTATAGAATGGCTACCAATATACTATGTTAGGGAAGTCCAGCTTTAATTGGCTAAGGTGAGCTTACAAAATTCCCTCCTTTCATTATAAACTTTCGATCAGTTAAAAAAAGCTTATTGAATTTTCTGGCAAGTTAAGCCTTATCGCATGCTTAAGAAATGTCTATAAAAAGTTTCGAGCAGTATTTTCATTCTTCGAAGGCATTTTTCAGTAAAGTTTCTAATCTGTCTGTTCGATTGTACTATGTTTTTTCTGAATTAATTGTTCGGTATACATTATTTCTCAGTCAGAATTGGGTTCAGCTTAGCTATTAAGATCTTCTCAAACAACTTTGAAATATTTGATAAGCTTATAGATCTGTATGATTCTACTTTTGTGTGGTCTTTTCCTGGCTTTTCCAGGTATCACTGTAATCATTGTATTCTTCCACTCTGTGGGAAAGTACTCAAAACTTAAGATAGAATTAAAAACACTCTTAATCAAATAACCCATATGTCAAAAACAAAATAATAGATGCAGCTAGCTCAAAATTCGTCAGTAGTTCATAATAGATAGCGAAATCTTGGATGGATAAATCTTGCTGCACTAAAAAGAGCACCTTATCAAGTCATTGTTTAAAATATATTTTCTAAAATCTCGGTACCTACACACTAAGGGCCCTCGCAGACTACAGACTTTTTATCGGCCGATAGTTTGGTCGGCTTCTTGATCAGTGTGGAGAGGATTGCATATGCGTACACTACAGCGATTCAGTATCGGCCGATAAGAAAGTTTTGTGGGCTTCCTGATTTCATTCAAATTAAACTCTCGGCTAACCAGACCACAAACTATTGGCCTATAGCAAGTCTGCAGTCTGCGGGGACCCTAATTGTCCTGTTAAATCGTATTTTAGAAATACTGACCAAAGCTAAACTTTTAATTTAAACATATAATACAGCAATCTCAAATCGTCATGGATCATAACTTTTATATTTAAGAAATACATTTTTTAATTTTAATATCAATAAATTTCTTATATGACATACTTTATTTATTATTACATATTTTGCTAAACAACTAAAGTTTGTTTATATTGTTTGATATTTAATAAACAGACACTTATATGTATGAATGTACAAAAGTCATAAATGATAACTAAAAGTACTTGAAGACAACAAAAATCACGATGGCAACAAAGAGAACGAATAAACTTTGCAGACATAACACTCAAGACTTATTCATCTATTCGTGTAGTTAAGGCCTTAAGGACACAATAAAGTCACTCATTATTTAATCATTTTTCCTTTGCAACTTAACAGACACTAAAAGTTAATAAAAACAGAAAAGAATTTGAAAAAAAAAACGTGAAGATAAATATGAATAATGAAAATAAAGTTGTCCATCCATCCCTCCAGCCATCCATGCGTATGAGCGACATATTGGTAATAAATATGAATATTTATTGCTCATACCACCTGGTGTGCAAGTGAAGACGCGTTTCAACTCTGACAAGGAACAATGAAATTAAATCCTTACGAGATATATAAATGCAAAAAAGAAGGGAAAATATATTTATAGGAAATTAAGGTGATTTTTTCGTTGTTTGGTATTTTAATATAGAATATTTGGGAGTTTTGTGTTGATTATGTGCATGCATTTTGGATGAGATTTGCCATTGTGCATCATGCAAAGATTTACATGTAATAAAAAAAATTCGATATGAAATTTATTACCTTTAATTTAAGTTCTATTAGCATTTTTTAAGTACAAAATGTTCAAGCATGACAATCGCCAATATATTGCCATCAAAGGGGGATTCTAGTCATTTAATTATATGATGCTAGAGTTGAATATAGATACCCGAAAAGCTTTTAGGTCCTTTCCATTTATTTAGAAACTAAAAAATCTAATAAAAAATTAAAGTAAACAATTATGCAGGCGTTATAAAAATTCTCTTTAAAACGTCTATCTTATTTCGTAAAATCCGGAACAAGTATACGTCTATCTTAATACGGGGTCTGTTCAAAAGAAAACCTGAATTTTGATTTTTCACGGGCTGTGTTCATTCGTTAGTTCGACTAGTATACACACTATGTGCTATTTTTTGAAATAAAACAACACAAAACAGAAGCAGAATATTGCAGGAAGCGCAAACAGGTTGTGGATCTATTGACTGTGGTAATGAACTATTGATGGATCAGTTTGATATTTCTTAATTGGTTTAAGATTATTCTTTGTTAAGGAAGGAAGTTGCAGTGACACTATCAAGACTTATTTACCTTTTATGTGGTTTTCAATTTCCCATGATTATTAAATTTTTTTGTGTATTTTTTCTGCTTCAAGAGCTACTTAAACATTTTATTTCACAATATTCTAAAACTTGTTGTTGGCTTATATTTTAATAAAATTATATTTTAGCACAAGCATTGATTCATCGACTGATAAGAAATGGAGAAAATAAATCTTTTTTTACCTTTTTACAACGATTTTGCCTTTTAGTCATTAAAAAATAACTTTATACAGTATATGGGAACTTCATTATAGAAATAGGAAGAAAAGCATTAGGAATCCTTAATAGTTTTATTGCAAAATAATTCTCTTTCTATTCATTAGGATTTAAAGAAAAACACTACAGCAGCTTGTCAGAGAATACGTGTAAACCTTATAATTTTCTCTTTTTCCGGAACTAAAAATTTTTTGCAGTTCTCTGGTCAAAATTTGACCTAAAGATATCGATATAAAAGCAACTTGGCACACAGCTAATGCAACTATCTCTTTGGAAGCCGTTTTCGACAAATAATCAACCTACATACTGCTGCCTGCTTGCCTGCTTCGTGAGTGTAGTTTGAGTACGTTGAACTATTTTTGAAGGAATCTTTTAACGGCAATATTACACTAACCATCCAAAGGCAATTGAGGTTATGTCTCTCATGTACTTAGTTCACTTTCCAACCATGTAGTTATCGTTGTTTATTATATCTTCTATACATATAATGAAATAGTAATACATTTCCGTCTGTCTGTCTGCGTTTCGTTTGTGTTTGCATCACGTAAAAACTGCTGGATGGATTTTAGCAAAATAATGTAAGAAGGTACCTTAACATCCTGACTCCAATATAGGATACTTTTTTCCGCAAACATATCTCATTTACAAGAGAAAGTGGAGAAAAAGCAGTGAAAAAACGCAATTTCTAGTTTAAAGGTTTAAAACTGGGATATTTTAAATACGGTTGCGCACCTTTTAATTTTGAAAGTGGAATATTTTAAACAACAGATGGCGCCAATGGAATAAAATTGGTATTTTATTTGTATTTTTACTTTGTGGAATTACATTGTTAATAATTTATTTTAAACACCTCTTACAGAGGTTTATAATAATTTTTAGAACTTTATCCAAGGCTGGGTACCTTTATATAAGAAAATACGTATCTGGATGGATTTTAATGAAATTTTGAGAGGAAGTACCTTAACATCCTGATTCCAATATAGGATACTTTTATTCCGCAAAAATACCTTATTTCCAAGACATAATAAAGAGAAAACGCAGTATTAAACGCCGTCTTTTATTACCGCTTTAAAGGTACTGTATACTTTAAGTCATTTTTTATTTTTGAAAGCGGGATATTTTAAATAAAGCTGCGCAACAGATGGCGCTGTTTTTAAATAATAACAAAATATTAATTACTTACTGCCAAATAGGCAATTGAATAAAATTTGTATTTGATTTGTATTTTTGCTTTCCATTCTGAGTTTATTTACACTTTTTACTTTAAATCGTATTACTCTCAAAGGAAACCGCTAATTACCTGGGTATGACTTCTCTTAAAACAAAATACAAAATTCAAGTTTTCATTTTTTCTAGTCTAAACCCAAACAATCAAAAATGTACTTAAAAATTACGTTGATGGGGTAGTGTATTGAAGGCCCAGCCTTGGTAGTTATTATTTGAATCTTGTTTTGGTTCTCATTCTGAAATGTTAAGGTTCAATCTTTGTAATAATAAATATTTATTATTAGCTTTTATTTATATTCGATTCAAATTCCTAGCATTTAATAGCTCAACACATATTAATTCCGTTGAGTTTTCTCAAGATGTCTACAATTGACTTAATTATTAGCATAAAGATTAAAGCTTCCGCACACGATTTGCTGAAATTTATTGGTGTTTATCTTAGGATATGCTTAAGTTTTACTAATGATTTGTTATTTAATTTGAATTCCATTAAGGACTTAAATTTACTTTATAGCCATTAATTTAAGTGCGTAAACAATCTACTGACAATCATTTTCATTCCTTTCATTGATTTAATCTGGCATTGCTTTTTGCTCTTTTCCTTTTTGCTTGTATTATTAAACAAAAACATTCCTTATTTGTTGCATGTTTAGCTTAAGAATTTGCAACATGTTCCTTAGTTGCATGATGAACAATACTTAATCCTAAACATATTTAATAGCTTTAGTCGATGTTTCTTATCTTTATCCTTCTTTGTTCATATTTTATTTTATTCCTTTTACTGTTTGTTGTCTTAGTCTCAGTCTCCGGGTCTTGCTACTTGCCACATTTTTTTTTATATGCCAGACAAGATTTAAGTAAAAAGTTTATCAAAGATTTATATTCATCATGTACAACTGCAACTTATTGGCCATCCAACTTGTCGAATATTTACGACTATTTGCTGGCAGTTGGCTTATCAACTTATTTTTTATGACAAAGAATAATAATTATCGTTATTATCATTGAAAAGATAATAAACTTGATAATGTTAACGGGCATAAGGATAATGAATTTTAATGTATTTGTGAGTAAATACAAACCAACTTCAAGCACCAACATAAAAGAAAACACAAAAAGGCGTCTTAAAAAAAGATTGGCTTTTAAATTACTGTTGTATTCGTAAATATGGTAAGGAAGTGCTTGTTAAATGAAATATATTTAAAATACACTGAACCAAATTTCGTAGGTAATATTAAGGAAAAGAAGTAAAAGTGCTATATTCGGCCGTGCTGAGAATCTTCTATACCCTTCATCACGGTGATTTTATTTATACAGACATGTTCGGGATTATTCATATTGTTGACTCTTTACATAAATTAAAATAAGTCGTATGAGAGAAAACTCATTATTCATGCTTTAAAGAAATATAAAACAGTGGCGACGCAACTAAATGAAAAAAAGTTTCGTTGGCTACAATTGTCGCCGTAGAGTCAGCTAGAGCTACTTAATGACATTAAAGACGACATCTACATCGTAAAATCTGACATTGTTGTAGAAGTAGCAATATTGTTTTTATGACATTAAATAACTTTTTAAAAAATAATAAATATGCATTTCCTCCAAACCTTTTTCGAAAAATTAGCTGTTAAAGATAAACAATGCATTTCATCAGTTTCTTAGTAGTTTTTCTTTTGCATTATGAACAGTCATGCCCAAAGGGCAACCAAAAAAAGCAAAAGAGCATAAATGCGATATGTTCGTGTGTGTATATAAAGAGCGATGTTTTTTTCAATGCAAAGCCCAAACCCCAAAAAATCCCCAAATCTCTACATTTTTAGTACACTTCTAAGCAAGTTAGGACTTTCTAGTTTTCACCACGTGAAAGAGCGTCTCAAAAACTATCGAAACCAAAAAAAAAATGTGGAAATTTTTTTTTTTTTTGAGTCATAAGCCACCTTTTTATAGGCCGGGTCACATATTTCGAAAAATGTTTGTAAAACTTTTTGCAAAAATTTTTTGTAAAACTTTTTGCAAAAATTTTTTGTAAAACTTTTTGCAAAAATTTTTTGTAAAAAATTTTATTGAAAATTTTTTTTTAAATTTTATTCGAAAGCTTAAAAAAAAAGTCGTTTTTCGAAAATTTTTCTGTAAAAATATCTTTTTGAAAATGTTTTGTAAATATTTTTTAATTTTTTTTTAAATTTTATTGATTTTTTTTTAATTTAGGATCTTTTTGTAATCTATATAGAGTTAGAATGGTCAGACTAAAGCAAAAAAAATTTCTTCATATCATGTGGCTGGGTCCATGGGCTATCTCTATGTGTAATGCTTTCTATAAAGGTCTTTAATACAAGAAAACAGAAAAACTCTACCAATTTAAAAAATAACAAAAACCGCCCCTCGCAGGAGGTTATTGATCCCCCCAGATCTGTATGCACTCCTTGCGATCTACCTGTCGCGGTCTAATATTTATTTGACAGAAAAAGCGAAAGAGAATCTTTAAAGCCAAAAAAAAATGAAAAAAAAACGTGAAAAAATATATGTTGGCGTGGTTTTTGGGCCGCAGCCTCCAAAGGAGAGATCCGATGTTGCTAAATTGCAATCCCTAAATTTTCGCCAAAATTTATGCCTGACAGATTGGTGTGTTTAAATTGTTTGTAACCCTTCTGGTGCCTTGGCAAACGACATTTCAACGTCAACACGGACAAACATATAGACGGACAGACGCATATGGCTTAATCAACTTCTCTATGTATGAGTCTCCAAAATATATATACTTTATGGGGTCGGAAATGAATATTGTAGAAATTACACACGGAATGTCAAACTTATACATACCCTTTCCACCTGTGGTGAAGAGTATAAAAATGCGTTGCAACATAACGACAAAAATAGTTAAATCAACTTAATTTTTATTCAAATCTATATACGAAATAATTATACAAACAAATTTTATTTTAATTAACAGAATTTCTGTTGTTAAAAACATATAACAATAAAACCTTATAAAAACTTCTATAAAAATTTAAACAAAATTCTGTTAAAATTACAAAAATTTTGTTAAAACAGTAGGAATACATTGTAGGAAAAACAACTAATAAAATTAGTTAAATTCACTAAACTCCCTAAAACTTAATCTTTAGGCTTTTATTTTAATTTTATTAAAGGCATAAAGAATAATGCTTTTAACACATAGACAACAGCGGCTACACGACTACAAACGCACGTGAAATAATTCACTTTGACGAGAAGGCGGCAAAAAAAAATCCATAACTTTTGATTGGATTGGTTTTTTTATACGCGATTTTTTCTGTTTTGTAGGTGAGACTTTGGTCTTTAATTTTTGCCATAAAATGTAAAAACCAACCGATAAGAAAGAAAGTTATGGAGGGTTTAAAATACATTTTAATTTTTATTTCAAAAATTCAAATTATGAAAGTGAAGTGATAAAACGTGCTACAAAAGGTTTTTAGTCCTTAAATATTTAGTTACGCTTATAACTAATACTTAATAAGTGTTTAACTTAAAATTTGTCAGAAAATTACAAACTTTGGCCCCCGCACTGTGGTATAAATATATATATTGGGAAGGGGGCCAAAATCATTTAAGTTGCTATATGTGTTTCACTGGTTGCTCAGGCCAGATGATCTGGAAACCTCTTTTCTAATTTTAGAGAAGCCAAAAATACTCTATAGGTAATAAAATTCTACAAAACACAATGAGAAGCTTCAACAAAACTTCAACAAAGAACAACAAACAAATTACGTTTTTCTTTTTCTTTACTGTCCTTCCACAATTGGATGGTTTTTTGCCATCACTTAATGCAAAAGAAAGATGCAATGAAATTCATACACAAGTTAATTTTGTTCTCGCAAGAAAATCGAAAAATAACAAGCGTTGCCAAAAGCGTTGACTATTTGTTTTCTTTTCGCTCTTCCAAAATCTAAATCTGAAATTGAATTGAAAATAAAGGGTGTTTTTTATAGAGTTATAGAGCTTTAAGTTGACATTACTTTTCAAGATGGCGACCGATTTAACAGCTGTCAAGTGATTTATTCTCAGTTTGGTTTGGCAATTCATCATGAATAGACTCACTCCTGAACAACGCTGGCAAATAGTGCAATTTTGGGCCCAAAACGAGATTACCGCCGTTTTTGCGATTTTCATAAGCGAATTTTGTTTAGCGATGAAGCGCACTTTTGGTAGAATGGCTACGTCAACAAAAAAAACTGCCGCATTTGGAGTGAAGGTAATGCTCAAGTGTATGTCGAAACACCGTTACATCCAGAAAAACTGACTGTTTGGTGTGCTTTATGGGCTGGAGGAATCATTGATGGTGATCGGTATAGAGCCATGATTACTAACTTTTTCATTCCTGAATTGAATAACCATGATGTCCAGGAGATGTGGTTTCAACAAGACGGCGCAACATGTCACACAGCTTGTGCCACAATAGATTTATTGAAAGACACGTTTGGTGACCGCCTAATTTCACGTTTTGGACCTGTGTATTGGCCTCCAAGATCTTGTGATTCAACACCGTTAGACTACTTTCTGTGCGGCTATGTAAAGTCATTGGTCTATGCGGATAAGCCACAAACGCTTGACCATTTGGAAGACAACATTCGCCGTGTTATTGCCGATATACGGCCACAAATGTTGGAAAAAGTCATCGAAAATTGGACGTCCAGATTGGACTACATCCGCGCCAGCCGTCACGGTCATATGCCAGAAATCATATTTAAAATGTAATGCTACAAGATTATCTTTCGGATAAATAAAATTCATGTCAATCAAATAATCGTTGTTTTATTGCAACTTAAAGTTCTATACCTCTATAAAAAACACCCATTACTACGGAAGAGTTATCACTTAAAATTATTAATTACTACACTTTGAATTATACGCATTGAACACATAAAAACAATGTTAAAAGTTAAAATCCCTGTTTAATCTAAAATGAAAATAATTTGTCTATCAAAACCTAACGCACAAACAAAATTTGTAAAACTTTTTTTTTCACGCGCTATTGTTTGGTGAAAACTCATTCTTTGTATTCTATTGTTTTGTATCTTAGGAATTAATTTTAATAAGTGAATGTATCTGTGTTACAATGCATACATGTATTCAATATTTTTACCAGCTAAAGGGTGTTTTTCATAGAGGCCGATAACTTTAGATTGAAATGAAACAGAGAAAAACGTTTTTAATTTCCATCCAATTGCGTGTAATAATTACATAATTTTATGGATATTTTGTTAATGACTTCGAGCATGTGGCTAGCGCGTACATTGTGTAACCCCCATTTTTCACACTATGGCCAACCTTTAACTCGAAAACACACACTATTCTTGCGACAAATCGTTCGGTTTATATGCAACGTACGACGCATATAAAGGGTGTTTTTTATAGAGGTATAGAACTTTAAGTTGCAATAAAACAACGATGGATTATTCGATTGACATGAATTTTATTAATCCGAAAGATAATCTTGTGGCATTACATTTTAAATATGATTTCTGGCATATGACCACCACGGCTGGCGCGGATATAGTCCAATCTGGACGTCCAATTTTCGATGACTTTTTCCAACATTTGTGGCCGTATATCGGCAATAACACGGCGAATGTTGTCTTCCAAATGGTCAAGCGTTTGTGGATTATCCGCATAGACCAATGACTTTACATAGCCCCACACAAAGTAGTCTAGCGGTGTTAAATCACAAGATCTTGGAGGCCAATTCACAGGACCAAAACGTGAAATTAGGCGGTCACCAAATGTGTCTTTCAATAAATCTATTGTGGCACGAGCTGTGTGACATGTTGCGCCGTCTTGTTGAAACCACATTTCCTGGACATCATGGTTATTCAATTCAGGAATGAAAAAGTTAGTAATCGTGGCTCTATACCGATCACCAATGATTCCACCAGCCCATAAAACGCATCAAACAGTCAGTTTTTCTGGATGTAACGGTGTTTCGACATACTCTAGAGGATTACCTTCAGTCCAAATGTGGCAGTTTTGTTTGTTGACGTAGCCATTCAACTAGAAGTGCGCTTCATCGCTAAACAAAATTCGCTTATGAAAATCGGGAACAATCTAATCGGTAATCTCGTTTTGGGCCCATTCGACGAATCTACGCCTTACTGTTCAGGCGTAAGTCGATTCATGATGAATTGCCAAACCAAACTGAGAATAAATCACTTGACAGATGTTAAATCGGTCGCCATCTTGAAAAGTAATGCCAACTTAAAGTTCTATACCTCTATAAAAAGCACCCTTTAAATCAGTTTTTTGCTAAACTAGGTACACAATAATTCTTTATTTTTCGTTATTGGGCTACCACGCCCAATCCAGTCTAAATTTATCTGTATTATGCACATTAGTATGAGGGTTACTTTCGCAAAGTTTCAAGACTCTACCCAGGGACACGATAATAATTTTTCACTTTGTATGGGAGGATCTCGACCATTATTGGTTTTGAATTGTTGGAGCTTTGTGTAGTCAATATTATTCAAGTCACGATATGAAATATAAGTATCCCCGTTATAGAAAGACAAATCATAGGGTAAAAAAATCATATCGTGCTTTGAGAAGACAGACGCTGAAAGCTGATCATAGAGGAGAACTCTGGATTTGTGGTTAACAAATATAAGGTCAATCAAGCTATTAGATGTCGTGTGAAAATGTGTTGGAGTACATGTGTTTATAGGGTAAAAGTCAAGAGTCTGCATAGGTTCTACTAAAGGGTTGTCCTCAAATAAATTATTGTTAAAATCAGCAAGTATTACAATATCGTCGTATAGAACAGATATGTCTTCGAAAATAGTAATGAAAGGATTGACATTCATGCTGCTATTAGGACGGTAAACACTACCTAACAGCATTTTTCTTTTGTCAAAGGTAGAGAGCTCAAGGAATAAATACTCTATTATACTACCAATGCTGTTTTTCAAAATCTCTCTACATGGTATACCGTTTCGGACGTATACAGCAACCCCACCGCCTCTAGCTCTACAGCTAGAGCAGCGTTATTAACTAGAACTCTTCTGTCGGAACGGAAGAGTCTAAAACCAGAGATGTTGAATACTGATTCTTGAATATCTAGCGGAAACCAACTTTCAGAAGTTGGTTTCTGAATATAATATCAATGCCAGACGAAACAAATAAATACCTAAATTCATCCATTTTGTTTTTCAAGCTTTGTGCATTTAAGTGAAAGATTTTTAGACCAGACTTTTGTTTGGAAAGCACCCTAATCATGTTATATACACAGTCTTTGGAACAATGATTACTAGGATTGAACATAGATCAGTAAAGTTTTGACAACGAGTACAATAAGAGAATATACTAACTTATAGTGGAAAGTTACATTGCAAAATAAAAGGGAGTTATACATTAATAGACAAAAAGACGAATTACTTTTGAAAAATTTTTTATAAGTAAATTGAGTAAGTAAGCAAAAAATTGCAACAAAAAATATACTTGGTTTAAATAGGTGGATTACTAACATCATGGCGGATATCAGCAACAGCTTGATTTTCGGATTCAGGAAATAAATCATACAAAGCTCGTCAATTCGGATTCGGATAATATTATCATTGACCATATTTTTGACGAATACAAAACGACGCATTGTGAAAGCACTGCGTAGGAGTTTTCTCTTCCTAAGACGAATAGCTGCACGAAGTATTTGAATATTAGCTTTAGTTAGATTTTCATTAACATAAAATTTATTTTCCGAGTTAAATCCAAGGTGTCTTAATCGATCTCTTGAAGTTAGTCAGGGACTTTAGAAAGAAGTTTTTGTCATAAGCAGACCACATCTTGACTATTATAACTGCATCCCTCGAATCTGTTTTGTTTTTATTGTTCTGATTTTGTAAACGATATATAGATTTTATAGCAGGGACTGTAGTTTTGATGGTTTTACATATTGAATAAAATATTTCAGTTAGATTTTCACTCTCCTGAAAAGGGATTTCGTTTAAACGTAATTCACAGGCAACAGCATTATTTTCATGTACTTTAATTTGAGTTTTCAAAGACATAAGTTCTTCCTGCATTCTTTTAATATCAACCGCGACTATTTCTAAAGCAGATGCTCTTTCGGTGATATCACACAGATCATTCTGCATCAAATTAAGTCTCATATCAAGATCATTTAAGAGCTCTTCTCTGTATTCACTGAGTTTTTTCTCCGTGACTTTTTCAATCTGCTCTGTGAGTTTTTCAAAACGTTTGTCCATGACTGTGATGATCTTCAACGGTGAGTCAGTATGTATAAAGCGCGAGTTACCACGATTATTATTATTAATGTAGACCACTACTAAATGGGTCCCTTTTCGACCCCCCTACGTCCTCAATAACTATAAACAACCGACATAACTTGCCGCAATCATTGAGTCTCATGCTACAACCAGCCTTTAATATAGACTAGTGATTTCAGAGTGTCGACTGGGAATTATCGGCATTCTTTCTCATCACGGGTCTTTAGTTCCCCCATGGCATCCACATTTAACATCTGCCCGTGGTCCTAAGTCTTACACGAGCCAGTGCTGGATATTCACACACAATGCGCGCTACCGTCTCAGCGTCTTCCAGGCAAAGTCTGCAAGTATCATCTTCTTCGATTTTCATCTTGGCTAGATGATACTTGAAGTTTCCACGACCTGTCATTAACGGAGTTATCAGCTTAAGGTACTTCTATTGTATCTAAGAACCTTGCTGGCTCTCCTGCCAAGGGGCTCTTTGAGCACGATTCGAGCCTGTCTACATGTAGTAGCCTCCCTCCACCTTTTCAGGTTTAGTGAGTTCAGCCATTGTAGGACCTTTGCTCGTATTAGTTGATCTGCTGCTTCATTCCCACCAGTGCCAATGTGTCCTTTAACCCACATCAATGTTACCTCGTTAACCGAGGAACATCTGTTAAGCTTTAAAACACATTCCAGAACTAGTTTGGAGTACACGTTCACTTGCTTCATGCGTTTTATAACCGATTGGTTGTCAAGTGCAATGAGAACCTTTCTTCCCTGCACTCGACATTCCAGAAGGTGATCCAACGCATGTAGCAGCGCAAGCAATTCTGCCTGGTAAACGGAGACGTACTCCCCCACACGGAGACTACAGGACAAGTTTAGCTCAAGTGAGTGTACACCAGCTACTGCTCTACCGTCCATAAGAGAACCATCAGTGAAAATGCTGATGTCATTCTCCATACACTCATTATGTATAAAGCCGTCCGCAATTAGTATCCGATGCAGTCTTTCGACTACCTTTCTTCTACTTATGCGTTCCATCTTAAACGATAATGCGAGGGAGTACGTAGAGTTGTTGAAGTTGTTGAAGTTTTGTTAGACTATGCACATTACTTGTGCAAAGTTTCAAGACTCTACCTATTGCAGAACTCCATGTAAACGATAATAATTATTCCTTTTGTATGGGTGGTACCATGCCCACTATTCCAATTCAATTTCTTTGTTTCGTTTAACTATGTATATTAATGAGGGGGTTACTGGTGAACATTTTCAAAGATCTACCTATTATAGTTTTCTAGCTACTTCAAAAGTGCGCGTGGTCAATTTTTCTTTCCGTAAAAACCTAAGTTGGGTTGTGATGCATCTTAGATAGATAGATAGATAGATAGATAGATAGATAGATAGATAGATAGATAGATAGATAGATAGATAGATATATAGATAGATAGATTGATAGATAGATAGATAGATAGATAGATAGATAGATAGATAGATAGATAGATAGATAGATAGATAGATAGATAGATAGATTAAAAGAATTTTCAAAAGTTGCTGTGGCGTTAGTCTACTCGTGATATTTTTTTGTATTCTTAAAACTATAAAGAGGCAGTGATAAGAAATCAAAAAGCCAGGGTATGATAACTTTCGCCTCCTTCGGGATATGCAACGAGACACCTACATACCTTCATATGGGAAGAGAAAATTCCCAAATTCAGCTGGTTAATAATAAATTGCGTTTAAATGGTACTTCTCCACTAAAAAATTCGAGTTTTATATGGTGCTCCACCAGATGACTAATAAATTAAAATTTACATGGTTATACGCGATAACCAAAACTATTGCACATTGCTGATTCTGAGTACAGCTATTTGAGGAAGCCAATCAACCAATGCGAGACTGAGACGAAAATCACTCGAAGGACGAGAAATAAGGACAACCTAATTGACCTTAAAAAGTAATGACAACGACGCGAATTGTTTATCAACCCAGAGCCTTTCTACTACTTATTCATGAGAAATTGTCAAATCAGCTGTCCACGGAAAAACAGTGCTGTCAATTTTAAGTTCTCCGCCTCTAAAAAATCACTATATGTATTTATAATCAATATGTTTGTGTGCTTCTCTTTGTTATTTTCACAATGAAAAATGATTTAGTTATCGTGTGCAGTTACTTTGTTTTATGTGCTGTCCAAATTTTCATTCTTCTTTGCTTTTACACCTTTTGAAAGGAAATTATTTTGTTTCCTTTTATTCTAGTCTTTTCCACTGGCTGACTAACTATGTGCACTATTTATTTATCAAACTGCATACAAAAGAGTCCGAACCCATTAAGCTTTATTTTTTGTTGAGGTGAAGCATACAAGTGTTCCAAAAATAACTGATGTTGCACTTTTGTTATTAACACTATGACGTCTTTACGACAATGTGAGTTGGGTGGGTTAGTTGTTAACATACGTTTTTTCTATTTTTAGCTCAGCATTAGGTTAGTTTTTTTTGAGATTTCCTTCAAATAAAGAGCATAACATGAAAGTAATTTAAAAGGGCTGAAAATATAAACTACTCATCAATATGGGAATAGATAAAAAATAAGTTTCAAAAATATTTTATTTCAGTGTATCTCAGTTTTCAAATATTTTAAAGTTGAAAACGCCGCTCAGGCAAACGTTATTACAACTGGTTGGATTTGTAGAAGGCAGCAACAATCGTAAAATTGCTTTGGGTAGACAAAAAAGGGCACTTCATTGTCATTATTTTTGAAGATCAATCAGGCCGTCCTTGCTTATCCGGGGGGTTGTTACGTATTTCGATTCGAAAGAAATCTTTTTCGAAACACAATGTTAAAGTTATACAAATTCGAATGATTTCCTTTTCGAATCGAAATACGTAATAACCCCCCCCGGCCTTCGGTGGTTTGCGTCTCACTCTCGCATTGGCTGATTGGCTTCTTCGAATATCTCTACTGCAGTACAGTTATTAGTGGTTGCATGACTCAGCCATATGCAATCGTTTAGGTTATCGTGTATAACCTTTAAAATGGTGGAGCACTATATAAAACTTAATTTGGAGGAGGCGATAATTAATTTTATATAAATATGGGATACCCTGACTCCTTCGTTACATACCTTTGCCATCTATAGTTTTTATCATCAAAAAGAAAAAAATAGTATTCAGTAATTATTTGTTGAAGAGGAGGAGGGGATTGAAAATTTTTTTGTAGCTATTTCAGGACCAGTACAATCGACAACCCTTTTATAATTTTTACATTATACTTTAACGATCGCAGTCTTTGACATGGATATTGACACAGCAACTAGCACTAAAAAGGTTTTTTGAGTCCGAATCCACTCAAATGTGTTACGCTAGCAACCCAACAACGTTGAATTTGGTAATATTAATATTTATATGAGGCTAAGGTCCCCAACGCATCTACATTTCAATATGTGTGTGTCCTTGGTCAAAAGCCTTAGGTTAACAAATTTGCTGGACATTCATACACAATGTGCGCTATCGTCTCAACCTTTTTCCAGGCACAGTGTGAAGGTATCGTCTTACCTCGATTTTCATCTTGGGCAGATGATGGCTGCATGCAAAATTACCCTATGAAAAATCGCCCAAAAACATAAATTGTTTCTTTTATACAAGTAAATATTTCTAGTTATGTTATTATAAATAAGTTACTATTATGAGTTGAATTACATACATAATTATTGTTATTAATGTGTTTATTGTTAAACTTTAGAATCGCGCGATTTTTCATATTTTAAAAAATTTTTTGCATGCGGCGCCTAATTCTAAAGTTTAACAATAAACAATAATTAATTTAAATAATTAATTTTAACTCATATTAGCAAACTATTTTACTTTTATTTTTCTTATTCACATATATTTCCTTCCATGAACGCATACCATATTTATTTGCGTACATTGGCAACAATCTGTTTAACTTGGTACCTTAACGCTTCCTAACAGACTGTGATCACGGATTACATACATACAACTTCTTCTCAAAGCTTTCTCGATGAATTCAATCAACGGTTAAATTAAATTAAATCAACTATTTAATTTAGCAACGTTTGTAGCGACCGTGACCACGGTTACTCAGAGTTCCCTTGGCAGCACCCCTAGGAGCAGCAGGTGTCACAGCTTTCTTGCAATTTGATCAAAGATTACATACAGAAGTTGAAAGCTGAAAGCTTTTTCGTTAGTTAAACCAATATCAATGCCCTTACTAAAACTATTGACATTTTTATATTTAATAACACAGTGCAACACGGAAAAAAAATAACCATATACGGACACCACTACGTGATAAAAGACCAAAAAAGACCCCTGTCTCCCACTTTTGCCCAAAGTCATCCAGGTTTTTTTTTATGGGCCCACAAAGATGTGGGGCCTCGATGTCATTTTTGCAAAAAAATGATCATTTACTCAAGCTCATATTTTGCAAACCGTTTGGAATTTTGATATACTCTCTGAGGCAAAGTTGTAGCTCTTGTCATAAAAACAAAAATTGTGAACATATAAAATCAAAAAAACTTCATCTTCAAGATCAAAATCGCAAAAAACTTTAAAAAATTCAATTTTGTTTACCTTTTTTCCCCTGTTCAGGTCCATAGAAGACCGAGAAACAAGGCCTGCCTAATTGACTTTAAGAAATAACGACAATGACACAAGCAAGATGTTTTCAACACAGAGCTACTTTACGACTGCGTCAATCTTGCTTTACTGTTATAAAAACATGTTGCTGGGTTGTACTCGAATTTCGTTGTCATTTTCAAAAATTTTCATCTATTCTTTGTCAACAATGTCTATCAACTGCATTAAAGTGCTTTCATTTATCGTAATTTAAAAAATGCTGGAAATTTTTCTTTCTTTGTTTTCCTTACAAATTCTATGTGGAAGATAAATTACTTAGCAGAATATTTTTGAAATTATTAAAAATATTAACTAAAAAAAATAGAACGTGAAAATAAATATTTTTAACTTACCCAAAAATATCAAATTAATGCGAGGGCCATTGTGTACAAATTAAATCCGCCTAGTGTAGGTTGTTTAATACTTCTTATAGCGGCCATAGTATTACACACTCTGTGTAAATTTTAAGTGTGCATATAACGCTTCAAGGTATATTTATCTTACTAGAGGGCGGTTTACATTATACTACAAGTAATACGACATGTCAAATTTTTGTGTAGAATAGTACAAGTAGTATCGTATAAACACAATATGTAATGAAACTGTCCGACATTGAGAGAAAATACGGATGAAAATTTGACAGTCTTACGGCTCTCTTTATGTTTTGAAATTTTTCAAAAACTATTCTACTTCATTAGATCAGGGTTGACTTTTTCTTATTAATGCTAACTTTTCAAAGGCGAAACTCGTCAATATAGCAGAAAACCGCTAAATATAGTGAAAAATAGATCCAGTTGGCATCACAAATAAGTTTGTAAACAATAAACAACTTTTGGCAAAAGAACGTGAACATTTTTTAATTTTTTTTAGTTGTTGGTTTCCAGTGTTTTAATTATGACAATGGCTAATATAACACCAAGAACCTTTTCCTTGTTACTTTTTTAAATTTGGTATATTTTTCACAAGTACGCGCACTATTTATTTGTTTTCACTTTTTTTATTGTTTTAACAACAGCTGTTTCAATTTTACTTCATTTTATTCAACACCAATGGTGTAAACGTAAGAAAAAAAATCATACGATTTTTAATCTCTATTTTTTCATACGGATTGATTTTCATTTTATTTTCTCTTAGATTTTACGTACGTAAAGTATTACTGTCTAAACTGCCCTTAGGTAGTGTCCAAGGCGAATTCATATCAGGTGTGAGCAGTAGGGCAACAACTACAACAAAACTACAACTTTGACATTAGATTAGCAGATATGAAACAATGTATTTTTGACAAGACATTAGCAAAAACCGAGAGCAAAAAACAATCAGCAGGGCTATCGACTCCACCTGGTATGAATTCGCCTTTATTGTATGTATGTGTTTAGAAATTTTATAGTGCAGAAGTGAGAAGGCAATAAAACCTTCTCAATTTTCTTCTGTTATTGACATTTCGAACTACAAAGCAACAGCAAAATGCCATGTTGTTTTTTATTGTTGTAGAGATGCCACTAGCTAGTAATGCACATAAATGTACCTTGTTTATGACATTGACTTCTGTTGAATAAAATAATATATTTTCAGCTCTCATTGTCGCTTACAAAAATAGAACGTAGCCTAAGTTGGCTACAACCACAACGGTGGTCGTGTAGCCACATAACTAGGATGTCGTCAAAATAATAATCTTTATATAAACGTACGTATTTTGTAGCCTGCTTTCGCCTATGTGTTTAATGCATATACATACATATGTATGTATGTATGTATGTATGTAAGTCCAAAAAAAATATTTTAACGACATGTACATACGTATTTTGCAGAGGGAAATTTGACATGGAATAACAGGAACGGGCAAAAACCATTTACCTAATTTTACGGTTTATGTGCTTAAAAACGATATAACCATATGGTGTAAATTATAACAATAATTTATAATAATTTGTAAGCACTGTTTGGATATGGATCTATGCCATTATGAAATACCAATTCTAAATGATTTGATTTTCGCTTTTGACATTTATCAAGAATCCCAAAGAAAAAACTTGTAAAACTCAAACAGAAAATAAACAAAAAACATGTGATAATCTGATTTTGTGAGTTTTTTTTTTCGAACTCCATTCGATAACATTAAAAAGCGTTATGTATGTACATTTCAACTCCACATTTTATTTTAATTTATTTATCGTAAACATAACAAAAAATCAATTCAATGTAAAAATAATTTTTATTATTTACAAAACCTTACAACTCATATGGAACCAATTTATGACTTCCTTGATGTGAAAATGTGTATGCATTTCAATGCGCAATCAATGCGCAAACATTCGTATGAATACAAATCATTTTCATTCATAAAATAAATAATTTTTCTTTATATTCGCAGTAATTTCGAATAATATCACTACTAAGTACAAAAAAAATAATAATAATAAAATAATAAATAAATTTAAGCCTCACCAAATAGAATCGCCAAATAAGACTTTTAATGCTTTAAAATTAACAAATTTAAAAACAGATAAAAACAGCTTAGGACTGAACTTCGAGCTGAAATATTTGCTGGAAAGCAATCACCACTGCCCGTGTGATTATTGCAGTGATATTTTTTTTACAAAAATTATCCCAGTATTGCTTTCGAAAGCGCATTCATTGCCAGCCCCTTTCAGCACTCAGTATCATGCTCGTGAATCCAATCCCCGAAAAGGGTGAAGCTAAAAGCTAACAACCATGATAACCATCACCCAATTGCAATTTGTTATACACTCTATAAAAAGATGGAAATTCTTATAACATTTCATTTTGTAATGCCTTTCGGGTCTATTAACTTACAGTATAGTTTCCGTAAGGCAAGATCTACAGGTGACGTCATAGCCTTCCTTTCGGAAAAATTTTGTGTAATTCATTTCATGCATTACCATTGATTTTGAAAGAGTGTGGCATGACGCACTGTATGAGTGCTTATATAGGAAATTTCAGAAAACAAGTTCAAGAATAATTTTAGGGTTTCTAAAGACTTCGTTCTTCCTCTTATACTATTTCTTATTTTTCTAATCCGAACTTTTTTTCTATTGCATATCGAGGGTAATTAAGAAACTTTAAGTATATCCAACGCAGTTTCTTTTCACACACTGCACTTGGTAACCGTTATCTATTACTAGACTACTGCCGAATTTTGAGAAAGAGAGGAGACAACTCCTCGTAAAATTCAACGAAAATTAAAAAATATGAATTTCGTGATTCCGAAAATAAAACGTCACTGAAGTCAAAGAAAGGCTTAATAAATACTTTGAAAATTCTGCATCATCTTTCTTAAAAAGTTGTTTTCTGAGTTCTGTTGTGGAAAAGCCGACACAAACACAAGTGACGCAAAATGTTTAGGTTGTCGAAAAGAGATTGTCTCGCTAGAGATTCGCTGAAGATTTTTATAAAAACATTTTACCGGAAATTTTTAAGAAAATTGTTATAAAAAAGTTTTACCAAAAATTATTACTGGAAATTTTCCTGAATATTTAAAAAAATTGTACCGGAAATTTCAATGGGAAATTTTATACATAATTTTTATCGGAAATTTTTATAGAAAATTAATACCGGAAATATTTAAAGAAAATTTTATAGAAAATTTTTATTGGAAGTTCTATAGAAAAATATTCGGAAATTTTATAGAAATTTTTTACAGAAAATTTTATAGAAAAAGTTTACCGGAAGTTCTGTAGAAAATTTTTAGCTGAAATTTTTAAAGAAACTTTTTATCGAAAATTTTTTTCGAAATTTTTATAGAAAATTTTTATAGAAAATTTTTATCGAAAATTTTTATAGAAAATTTTTATCGAAAATTTTTATAGAAAATTTTTATCGAAAATTTTTATAGAAAATTTTTATCGAAAATTTTTATCGAAAATTTTTATCGAAAATTTTTATCGAAAATTTTTATCGAAAATTTTTATCGAAAATTTTTATCGAAAATTTTTATCGAAAATTTTTATCGAAAATTTTTATCGAAAATTTTTATCGAAAATTTTTATCGAAAATTTTTATCGAAAATTTTTATCGAAAATTTTTATCGAAAATTTTTATCGAAAATTTTTATCGAAAATTTTTATCGAAAATTTTTATCGAAAATTTTTATCGAAAATTTTTATAGAAAATTTTTATCGAAAATTTTTATAGAAAATTTTTATCGAAAATTTTTATAGAAAATTTTTATCGAAAATTTTTATAGAAAATTTTTATCGAAAATTTTTATAGAAAATTTTTATCGAAAATTTTTATAGAAAATTTTTATCGAAAATTTTTATAGAAAATTTTTATCGAAAATTTTTATAGAAAATTTTTATCGAAAATTTTTATCGGAAATTTTATAAAAAAGTTTTACCATATATTATTATAGACAATTTTTACCAGAAATTTTTATGAAAAATTTTACTTGAAATTTTTATAGATATTTGTACAGGAACTTATAAAAATTCATTAAAATTATTATAGATAATTTTTACCGGAAATTTTTATAGAATATTTTTGTAGAAAATTGTTACTGGAAATTTTTATAGACAATTTTTACCGGAAATTTTATAGAAAATTTGTACTTTACCAGAAATTTAAAAAAAATTTACCGCAAGTTTTTTATAAAATTTTGCGTAAAAATTTTTTATTTTATTTTTACCGGAAATTTTTTATAAAATTTTGCGTAAAAATTTTTTATAAAATTTTGCGAATAATAAATGTTAAATATTATACCTTCACTAGTGTGACAGGTTATTGTTCTCCTATTTTTCTAGATTTCTACAAAACTTATTTTTACATCCTTGATACATCTTTTTTTGTGAGCTTAAATTCAATTCAATTATTTCTAGATTCAACAATGTAATTTTTTAATTGTATAAAGGGTTTGTTAAAATGGAAAAAAGCACGCTGTTTGTGAGAGGTATAAGCAAAATTGTGTTTTTATTGAAAGGCTCTTATATGATTATGTCATTATGTACAGAATATGACATCATTTAAATACTCACCGCGACTCTGCACTGCCGGACTGATCCGGTAAGACCAACTTTATTTGACTTTTTTGCAAAAATCCAACTGAATATAAGCGATGACCTTGATTATGTTGGCTTTGAGGGCATCAGTGGATTGTGGCTTATAGACCTATAACTTCAGACAATCGCACAAGAAAAATTAAAGGGTATAAAATCGTATAATTATATATTGGCCAATTTAACTCCCCCTTGCCAGACCTGATTATTGATAATATACAATTTTAAATGTGGCGTTTGCTGAATAGCACGTGGTGCAGTTCTGCTGAAACAACATGTCGTCCTAGTTTACACGATAATTGTAATTTGTAAGATTTTAACAATGCCGTTTTAAAAGAACTAAGGATCAATGATGGCACCCATCCACTCCGAACAATAGCTTTTTGTAAATGAATTGCAACTTTGGGAACGTTTATTTGTCCACAGCAATTTATTCATTTTCCATAATTAAAAATAATTTTTGCCCGTGGGCATATTGGCGAGTAGTAATAGCTTGGGCATATTCTTTCCGGTGTATATGGGGGATCAATCCCCAGTGTTTGGACGGAGGGTAAAATTGGAAGATAACAACCTTCAAGGTCTATTCAGTGTCCAAACGACTGGAACCATGGCAACCGGTAGCCCAATTGCGACAGCACCACATCCCTGTGTAGGGTTATTGGTATATAGAAATAACAGGAAGCGCCAATGGAGTGGCAGTAGTTTAAATAGTCTCTAACTACTACGCAAAGTATATGTTTATACTCCTGCAAGCCTGCTCTACATTTGCTATGAGCAACGAGGGCGTTGGTAGACGTATGTAGTTATCTAGTGGTGAGATTAATATTAGCTTAAGGCGACAAGCTAGGCACTGTATCACATCTGTTCGTTATGATTGTGGGTGACTAAATAATCAGCAACAGATTTAATAAACTCCGCTAAAAACAAAGTCCGCAACAGTCTACTAAGTGCGACCCGTCCAATTTCGATAACCCAATGTCTTTGTACCAAGTGTTTCTACCAATAATTAACTGTGACATCTGCCATTGTTTCCACTGTGGAGATTTAATTTCAAAAGAAAGAATTGCATTTCGTTGGCGCCTAGTGATATTTTATATTCATTGGATTTCCATTCCATTTCCTTACAATTGTTGTTTTCGTAACTCATAACACATTTTCTCTGAAATTTGTTCATTGGCTTGTCTTAAATCGTTTTCTTCTAACGTTCCTAATGAAAAGCAGCCATACACAGATGCGTACGTATGTACATACATATGTATGAATAGTTGTTCCTTTTTATCGTGTATGTTCTGCTTGGTGTACATTCGAAAAATGTGCAGTAGTGTAATTGTCTTTCTTTTATATTCCTTTTCTAATCTAAATTTGATTTTGAATATGCTGCTGCTGCTGCTGCTGCTGCGGTGCAACTAATGATTGTTGTTTGTTACTTAGTTTTGGCACACATTTCTTTTGGTTTCCGTTTCCTTTATGTATGGGGAGAATTGTTGACATTGTTTATTATCGTCTCATAATTACATTAGTTGTTTTTTTATGGTAAAATGGATTTTGTCACCAAAATGTTTTAATTTTTTTTAACCATATTACGTAGCTCACAATAAATAACTTTTGTCATTGTTTTCTCAAAAATAATAGGCTGAAAGAATTTTTAAATTTTGTTACCTTATTGATGAAAATAGTTTTCCTAAAACAGTAAAAGAGTTTGAAAGATGCAACAAAATTGTTTATACATTTTAGCTGAAGAGTAGTTACACACTGTGTAATTTTTTAATTCATGGCAAAATAACCATATACGGACTAATACTATAACACTACGTCATAAAAGACCAAACAAGAGACCCCTGTCTTCCAGTTTTGCCCAAAGTCCTCCAGGTTTTTTTTTAATGGGCCCTCAAAGATGTGGGGCCTAGATGTCATTTTTGCAAAAAAATTATCATTTCCTCAAGCTCATATTTTGCAAACCGTTTGAAATTTTGATATACCCTCTGAGGCAAAGTTGTAGAAATAAACAACCATAAAAACAGGTATAAAGAAATAAACAACCACACAAACAGAAAAAAAAAAGAATAATAACAATCGAACCTGCCAGATCTGTCTGGAATAGAACATTCTGGTGCTTTTAAATCGCCTAGATAAGCAAATCGTGCTGGCGAGTAGTATGACAGTATTATTTCAAAAGTCAAAGAGTTCAGTTGTCGTATTGTAAGAGATTGTTTGTGTATTTTTGAACAGTGGTGCTAATAAATAAAGTGACTTACAGTAAAAGTAATAGCAGCGTGTATTTATTTTGCAATTTAAAAGAACCCAACGTAAAAGTAAAATCGTAACAATATGTTTTCATTTTGTAAACAAATAAAAAACACGGCTTTAAGCATTTATGACAGTCGCAAAGCAGCTGCGATTTGATAAACACCACTCGCGTCGTTGTCATTATTTTTTAAGGGCGATCAGGCCTGATTCTGTTTAACTCACCACCAGAGTTTTGCGTCTCACTCTCGCATTGGCTAATGGTTTGCCTCGACTAACTGTATCGGGTTACAGTTTTTGGTGGTTTTTTCCATTAACCACATGCATTCGTAGGTATATGTTTGTTAACTGTACATACTCGTATGTATTAAAAGGTACTGTCTGTTTTTTGTGAAAATGTCATGTTACATTAATTGAAGAATAAACTTTAAGAAAGCAAAAAAATACACAATTTGTTGGATCAGCCTAAATATATTAAAGAAAATCAACAAATCAATATATGCACAAGATTTTAAAAAACACAACTTGGATGAAAAAACCTGGTGATGACCAAATTAAAACTGAAAATTTACTTGACATTAAATAACAAGGAAAAATTATACAATTGGATGAAAGAACCTGGTGGAGAACCAAATTAAAACTCGCTGTGAGGATTTTAACCTCACTTTTTTGACCTGGTGCAGTACCAACAAAAAAAACTAAGATTGATATTGGTGGAGACCAATAATACTCTAGGAGTTCACTCTGTTGACCTACTTTCTGTGCAAAGGTACAGGTCGGCTGAATTTTCCCGAGGAAGGCTCCTACATGTTGATAGACCCTGACAATATAAGACACAAGTGTTGGCCATTCTAAACCAAAACCCCCCAAAAAAAATAAACATTTACGAAAAATAAAATAATATTAAAATGAATTAATATAATATTTGAGTGAAAAATTCACAGCCGTAAAGTTTCTCAATTAATCAAAAACGACTGCGTCCATACGTGACTGTGATCTTTGCCGCAAAATCTTAAGCAACACAAAAAATTTCATTTCTCCATTGAAGCCTTCCAATGCGACGTGTGCAACAAGACATTTACCACTCAGCATAGTTCTTAAGATCGAACAATCTTTTATGGCCATGAACGCATTCACACCGGCGAAAGGACGTTTAAATGTGATTTTTGTCCAGCGCACAAATTTGGTCCGTCGCACAGAGGAGTATTTCACCCAAAAAGCTGGCAAAAAAGGCAAAACTGAATTTTAAGAAATCTAAAGAACTAAGTACGCAGCTCGACAGACAACAATATTTTACATTATATTGTAAATTTTGAAGACTTTTAGTTGCGATTTGTAGCTCTGAGACCCTGCTAAAATCAGGAAAGTGAAGAAAATTATATGAGATTTAAATGTTTTTTTTCGGTTTCTGGATGTTTATATGATATTTTTTTTGCGGCTAAACGAATAAAGGTTTAACAAAGATTATTTTTTTTCGCTGAAAGGTTTGATCAAAAGTTATTTAAAAAAGAAAAAAAAATTAAAATATGTTGAATATTCATGTTGAAGCAATTCGTTCAAAAGCTAAAAAAAACAAATTATATACTTCTTTTTTGCAAAAAAAGGAAAAGAAGAGATTTTTAAAAGTGAGGTTAGCATGTCTACGAATTATGTTTGTTACCACAATAAAATTTGGAATCTCTAATTTTCGAAACAAAAAAAAATGTGCGCAAGTTTGCGCCATTATTTTTGACGATTTTTTTAAATTTTCGCATTTTTTCTATTTTTGCTCATCGAGCAGCAGCAGGATGATGCAGCTAATGAGGATAATAATTAGTAAGGAATTTTTATTAGTTTAACTTTTCCGTTTATAAAGTATTAAATAATATAAAATGAATATAATAAAGCCTTTTTTTTCATAAAAAAATACTGTTTTATTAGAGCCTTACAATTTTCAAATTTTTTTTTTTAATTAGACTGTAAATCATATTATGTATGTATGTATGTACATACAGTCTGTCAAGAATGAGTTTAAACCTTTAAAATCAACATTTGTTAATTGAGTTTTGCGATTTATACCGTCTTTTATTCCTTAGGAATGTGGCTTTTAGAAAAATCTTTAAAATTTTAACTTTTTGGTTCTTAATTTTTTTTATTGCATTTTGAAAACAAAAAATTTGACGCATTTTGAATGTAAAATTTTTTTTTTCTCCATTAAATTTTTAATAACTCCAAAATAGTAATAGATATAAAATAAATGTGTATGGTTAGTTTAAGCAGAATTTGTCGGTGCATCTTCCGATCCTCCTGCTATTAAAATCGGAGAACACGTTTTCAAGTTATGGCAAAATATATAAGGCAACCCAACGATTTAGGGGGCGAAGTATGCCACGCCTTTAAAAGAAAATCCTTACGTACTAGAGAAAAACGCAAAACAGATTTGAATTAAGGGCATCAAAATCCATATAGTCCACATACTTTTATTTCTAGGGTAGAGAAAAATTTTATTGTTGCGCAGTGTACTTTTGTTGCGCAGTGCAAAGTTTTCAAAATCTGCCACTAGACTTTTTATATCATACTACACCTAAAGCTATCAAAAAACTAAAACTTTTAATTAAAAAAACACGTTTAATAATTTTGGCCAGCTTTTCAGGCCAAATACTCCTCTGTGCGTCGCAAGAAATCATTTGAATTTTGAAATTTGAAATTTGTACATAAATGCAATCATATACAGCCCGCAATCATATACAGCCCCTTCAAACGGGAGAACGGCCACATAAATGTCAAGTATGTGGCGCTGGATTTGACTATTAAGAACATTACATAGTGGCAAAAAACCATACGCCTGCGAAGTATGTATGTATGTATGTGACAAACCATTTAATAGTCGCGGCAATCGCAATGCCCACAATTTCACATTTGTCTTCAGCTTGCCAATGTACAGTGTGGTTAATAATTTCTTGGAACGATTTTGACAAAGCATAGTGTCGACAATTGAAAGCCATGTTATAGAGGAAATGGAATCATAAGTTTTGCCAAGATTTCAGTAATTTTCTAATTCCTTTTTGGTATGGTTTAGATCAAGGCGAATTGAATACTAGGTAATCGCAATGTTGCAACAAGAACAACCACAGGCAATTTTGTTTGTGTAAAAACACCCACAGTTGTCAAAAACCCAAAGAAAAATTCAAAAGAAACTAAAAAAGAAGAAAATTCGTTAGAAAAAAACACAAAAGTTTTGTTAGTTTTTGCAAAATATATTATTATATTTAAAGTAAAAAGTGAAAAAAAAAACGTGAAAAATAAAAATAAAAGAACATAATCTTAGAGTGAAATAAATTTTTATTTATTAAAATGTGTCGCAAAGAAAATGTAAACAAATTTTGACATAACAGGATATAAAACACTTATATATAAAACAGGTATATGCAAGGCGAATTCAAGAAAACTAAGCAACCTGTTCAAGGCGAATCCATAACAGGTGATTGCAGTGGCGAAAAAGCGCATCGTATGCATGAAAGCGAAAACTCAAACTCCATATAAAAAAATTATAAACAAATTTTTTCTATATGAAATTTGACAACTGCAAAGGAGGCGAAAAAGCATGAATTCGCCCGTGCAATCACCTAGTTAGTATTAATACGCCTTGAACCTGGTTTTGCCCGACTGTGTCAAAATATTTTACTAAAATATAAAGATAAATATAAATAATATGAGCTGTGTTCGCAAACACTTCTATGACAAATTATTCATTAAATTAAAAATAATTAAACATTATAATAAACAAAAACAGGTTTACCTTAAATTATTGAAACAAATTAAATGTAAAAGGAAGCATTTTTAAGAAAAGGTTTTAAATATTTAATACTCCGTACATGGAAGTATAAAAAGATTTTAAATATTTATTTAACACAAGTAATGATATTTAATTTAAAAGTTAAAATTTATAAAGATCAATCTCCAATAATTAATTTTGATCAAGATTAAAGTTGCTGAAGTTCAGTTTTCAAAGTTATTCTGGTTGGTCAACTGTAGAAGCCATAATATTAAAATAACCCCGGCACACTGTCATTATTCTAAAGAGCCCTTATATTGTAGGTTTCAATATACGACTGCTGATTGCGTTTTGACTCCATTAAGGGACTCTGTAGATTTAAAGGGACCCTGCAGATATAGGAAGGACACCTAAATAAATTTGCAGTACCGATGAACTAAATCTAACGACCCTAAAGCTGACCATGTTTTTTATTGTCATCAGGTTATGCCGAATACCAAATTTCCGCCTACGAGAACTGATTTATACAGCAATTAATTCACAATCCACGGCGTGATATAAAAATATGTTGTTTTTTAGTTGAAATTATTACTAATTTTTAAGTGCGCGAACAGAGTTTTATACAAGATTTGACATTTTCAGATAAGCAAATTTAAACAGCTGTTCTAACAGTTTTACCTGTATTATTATGCCATGATATAAAAGAAGATATTCACTTGGGCTATCAGTTTTACCTAGTACTCAATTCGCCTTGCTTTAGATTTACATATAATATCAAATTCAAAATTTATACTTTTTGTTCATGATGTCAAAATGAAAAATTACGACAGAATGTACTCGATATCGAATGCGGTGATTAGACGCCAGATAGTTTATATTTTATATACCGCCTGAGACTATGTGAAGAAAACCTCGGTTAAAAGAAAATTAATTGCCGGATGCGAATGTTGATACAACAAACCCTCAAGAAATAAAACAACTTTTTTGATTGTTTTTTATTTGCCGAATATATTTATTTTTTGTTTTTTTTTTTTGTGGCTTTTATTTTATTCTTTAGTCATAAAAGCTGGGCATTTAGATTTTTTTCTTACGAATTATTTGTTTTGTGTCGCTTTATTAGTTTATTAATGAATAAAGTTTGTGATATTTGTTATTTTTTTAATATACCTATTTTTTTAATACAAATAATTTGCTTATTTTATTTTATTTATTTTATTCATTTATTAGTTTTAATAAATTTACAAATTGTTTTTTTTTTCTCTTTATTTATTACAAGTTTTATTAACTTTAATGGTATTTTATACAAAAAATACATCTTTAGTTTATTTTTTAACTTAATAAAAATTCGAATTCATTTTTAGTACATATTATCGTGTTTCTTTTATTAATTTGTCTGCAAATTTATTGTAATTCCAACACAAAACGCAATGAAAGCTATAAAATATATTTTTAATTTATAATAAATATTTTTATTAATATTTGTTTAAGTGGGGTTTTATATGGCATATGAGCGTATCAAAAATTATTTTTATTTTCTTTAAGCATTTCGATTTTCGGTTTTTTTTTTTGTTTTGTTATGAAAAATAAGCTCTTTTATTTATAATTTTTTTCAAGTTTTTTATTTAAATAAATAATTTTTATTGTTTTAGTTAATTTTTCTTATCCGTCTGTCTGTCTGTTTTAATAAATATATTTGTATATTTTAATTATTTTTTTTAAATATATTTACGTATATAAAAATTAGGTGTGTTTCATTTGCAAATGATTGACTGTCTGGTTGGTTGGTTTAATTGGATTGCATATAAAAAAAAAATATTTTTTTTTAATAAGTGTAGGTTGTAGCATGTCTTCGTCTGTTTCATGTTTCTTTTATAATTAAAGACTAGTTTTATATTTATTTCTATCTAATTAATGAACTTTTTTTCTTATATAATTTTAAATTTATTAAAATAATGACGAATAAGCTATGCATAATCTTTTATCCAATTGCATTACGTTCCGTCGCGGACAAACCTGTTAAAACCCAATCTTTGTCAACGTATTAACAGCTGAGTACCGGCACTTAAATGCAAAAAAACAATCAAAAGTTATGCTGCGATAGATATCTCTGAAGCTACTAAACAGATTCAAAAACAATATCTTTACGATAGCTTTAGTGCTAATTTTTTTAATTGTTTTCCTACCAAATAGGACAAACCTTTCTCGAGTTATGCTCACATATTTATGTATATCGTGCAACTTTCTTTATTTCGATGACAACATAATATCCCGAAAACTAAAACCAACATTCTAAAACAAATAAATAAAATAAAACATGTATAAGTAATTACAAAAATTAACTAACAAGACAGAAGAGCGACGGAACGTCAATAGAATCGGGTGTTTTTTTTAGCTACATAAGAACTATCGATATCGATAACTAGTGTTTAATTGCTGAGAATGTCAAACTGTGTTGACATTTCTGTTCAGTAAGGTATGGCACGTTAATATGAATCGTTTAACGCCAAATTATGGAAATTTGCTTTGTAAGAAATAAATCTGTTCGTGAAGTTCATAATCGGCCTAGAGAGCAAGCACTTCGCAAAGTTGTTGATAGTTTTCGTACTTATTTTACTCGATTCAAAAGCATCAACAAGACAAAGAAACGTGCATACCAAGGAGAATATTGCTACTGTAGCGCGAAGTATTGAAGAAGACGTCGAAATATCGATTCTACTTTGTCCTTCCACTACGAAGAAAATATTATGGAAGGATATTGACTTATGTACCTATAAAATAAAGCCCGTGCAACAATTGAAGAAAACGACCTTCGTTTGCGTCACATTTTTGCTGATTGTGCTTAATTGAAACTGGCCGCAGATGAGCATTTTTATCAAAGAATTGTCAAGCTCATTTCTGGTAACGTCAATAAGCGAAATTGCCGTATTTAGAACGAATCAACGCGGTTTACACCCTGGCGGTGTTATCGGTTTTTCTTCCTTTCGAAATAAATGGCGAGCACTATATCAAGCCATGTTAACTGAATTTTTGTTTTCAAACTTTAATCAGCTAAACATCATTGACATTTTGTTCAAACAAGACGGCGCAAATTTTCAGCGCCCTTAACAATGGATTTATTGGTGATAACTTTATTTATAGGCCCTGTTCACTGGCTCCGCCCTTCATACGATTTAACGTCTTTGGATTACTTTTTATGGGGCAACTAGCATCTCTTGAAGCATAGGAAGCCAATATTCAAGCCACAATTGACACTATACGGCTAGATTTATTGGAAAAAAGGTCAATAATTGGACTGATCGAATCGATTATGTAACTCGTAGCCGCGGCAAATACATGCCTTAGATCATATATTGAAAATAAAAGTGTAAACATTTTCTATCTGAGCGAATATTGAAACTTGCGACTTCCTCAATATAATTTCCTCTCAGCAATTTTGTTCAATATTTATACTTTTTTTGGTGATTTTTATATTGTTATACATCATAATTACTTTTAATGCTGCATATAATCTGAAGCTGCGGAAGAATGACTATAGACATCTAACTCGCAAAAGGTTATAGATTCAAATTTAACATAAACATCAATAGTACTGATACTGAGCTGCTAAATACGAGGGCTGTTTGATAAATCCGTGATACTTTGTATGTCCAGCACAGTAACTTTCAATTCAACACTACTCCCCCTAACTATTACTACTCTATTACAGGACTACTTTCGAAATTTAAGAAAACTGCATCTCTTAGTTTATGTCTATCAGCCGTTGAAAGCAAAAAAACTCCTAATTTTAATGAAAACGGAAACAGTTAATTTCTTGTAGCGATTAAGCCTTATTTATCAATTAAAGAACTTATTACCGAAACCAAAGAAAGGTTTGATAAATACTATGGGTACTCTGCACCGTCAATTTCAATGACAATAAGTAGTTTGCCGAGTGGGCGCATCAACATAAATGACACTACTCGTTTAGATCGCCCAAAAGAGGTTTTCACACCTGTAATAGTTAATAAAATCCATGGAATAATATTGGAGGATCAGAGAATGAAAATGTGTAGCTAAGGCTGTAGGCATCTCTGCCGAGCATTAGTATTTCGATATTATAAAAACTATCCACGCTGCGACGTTCGCCGCGCAAATGACCACGCCAAAGGAATGTTTGACAATGTTCAGGCACTGTTCGAATGATTTTTTTGTTTTGTAACTGTGACACTAAATTACTGGCAAGACGTATCTGGCCTACAAACTTTGCTAGACAAACTTATGCAAGTGAATCATATTATCTAATAAATAACAATTAAAAGATAAATTACATGGTTGTCAGTAGGAAAAACATTAAAGCACTACGTCGCTAATGCGGAATTTAGACGATGATTTAAAAAAATGTCTTTCTTGTTAAGGGTAGAGAAAAAGGTGCGATATGTGTTTTGATTTTGGAATAAATCGTACCTTTTTCTCTACTCTAAACAAAAAAACATCAAGAACAATTAAAACAAGAGATGGAGAAGAAATTGGAAACTTTTGAAATGCTTTTGACGTATGTATATTGAAGATACCATGGACTGAAGTATGTATAATGAATGAATGAACAATTGAATGATTCTACATCAACAACTGAGACACCAGATAAGAAAGAGTATGATTCCAAAAAATTTCAAATGGTTACAGAAAACCTTTTTAAAAGTATGACCTTGCATATACCTATCAGATATACACAATTTTTATGTATCTGATTGAACAAATTTGTACCTGGTACTGAACCGGTCCGGTCATGGATAAATACAAGGCCTTACTTGTGAAATTTTTAATGAGAAGATAGGCAAAACAGGAAATTTAACTGTAGAGGTTCGATCGTCCTTAAACGCCACCTTATAAGCTATTAACACCAATATTATAAGCATGATGAAAAACAAGAGTGCGCCCATGCTGAATCTTATATACCCTTTACGACAGTAATGCTAGATATCTGCCAGTCCCACGATGTCGCTCGATGTCGATCGTTTGCACAAATACATTTAAAACAACAACAAAATTTTTGAATTTGTTTTTGTTTCAAATGTATTTGTGCAAACGATCGACATCGTGGGACAGGCAGATTGTGTCATCCTCTTATGTTTCTTTGAAAATTTGTTGTAATTTTTTTAGTTTTATTTTAAAATTCTTTTTTAAGAATTTTTTTATCGAAAATTTTTGAGAAAATATTTTTTAAAAATTTTTCGAAATAGTTATGAATTTTTTTTTTTAATTTTATGTAATTTTTTTTTAATTTTTTTGTAAATTTGTTTCGAAAAGTATTTGTAAAAAGTTTAAGAAAATTGTTTTTTTTTATTTTTCTGTAAACAATTTTTTTTTAATTATTTGTAAATATTTTTTTTAATTTTTTCGATAATTGTTGCAAAAAATTTTGGAAAATTTTTTGTAAATTTTTTTTAAACATTTTTTGCAAAAATATTTCGAAAATTTGTTTGCAAAAATATTTTTTTTAATTTTTACGAAATTTTTTGTACATTTTTTTTTTAAATTATTTTTTTTTTAAATTATTTTTTTTTGAAAATTTGTTGTAAAAATTTTATGGATATTTTTTTAATTAGAACCCTCCTGCAATCTACATATATTGCGTTAGCCGAAAGCAAAAAAATTCTTTTTAAAAAATCCTCATATTGACACCCACCAATGTGCCTTTTGACTGCTCCTAGTTACCAGTGGGCACCCTGTGGGTCTATTGGATACCTGAATGTGTATTGCTCTCTGTAAGGCCTTTAATACAAATCAGAGCAGAAAAACCTTACTTCAGTTTTATGTTAATTTCAGGTATTCACAGCTTACAATGATTCTCTTTACCCTTGAGATACTAACCTGGATAACAGCTTGAGACCTGATTTTTGTTGCTAAAACAGAAAAATTGGTGTTGGTTGGAGCAATTAGAACTAAAGTAGAACTAAACTATAATTTAGTTCTAATAGCTGCTTAATTATAAAAAGTTTATTGAGAAGTTCTTTAGCAAAATGTGTGATTTAAAACTCTGGCACACATAACACGCATGACATAAACTCACATAAAGCTGGAATCTATCCCGTAAGTACGAGTGCCATTTGACAATTTCGTGACTTTTTGGATGAAAATGAAAATTATGTTATGTACATAATGGGATTTTTTAAGGCTTTCAAAATTTGGGTTTCTGTCAATGATGAACACTTTGTTTGAATCAAATCTCTTATCACCCAGTCATTTTGTCCAATTTGGGATAGTAGTTCGTAGCTCAAATCATGAGGTTTTTCCATAGTAAATTCACACTTTATACCCGTGCATTTATTTGATTTGACCGTATGGAATAAGCATGATGAAAAGCAAGTAATAGTGCTATATTCGCCCATGCTGAATCTTATATACCCTTCACGACAGTAATGGTAGATATTGTTTAACCTCTTGCTTCTTTCCTAAATTTGTTGTAATTTTTTTTTAATTTTATTTTAAAATTCTTTTTAGAATTATTTTTATCTAAAATTTTTGCGCAAATATTTTTTAATTTTTAAAAAATATTTCGAAATAGTTTGTAAAAATATTTTTTTCGAAATTTTTTTGTAAATATTTAGTAAAATATTATCAAAAATTATTTTTAACAATTTTAAGAAAATTAAAATTTTTTGTGTTTTTTTTTTTTGAAAATTTTAGTAAACATTTTTGGAAAAATACTTCGAAAATTTTGTTTGTAAAAATATTTTTTAATTTTTTCGAATTTTTTTTTAATTTTGTTTAAAAATTTGTTGTAAAAATTTTGGAAAATTTTTGATAATTTTTTTTTGAAAATTTTAGTGAAAATTTTTTGGAAAAATATTTCGAAAATTTTGTTTATAAAAATATTTTTTTTTTAATTTTTTCAAAATTTTTTTTTAACAATTTTTATTAATTTTGTTTAAAAATTTGTTGTAAAAATTTTATGGAATTTTTTTTTTTAGAAACTTCTGCAATCTATATTGCGTTAGACTAAAGCAAAAAAAAACCTTTATAAAAAATCCTCATATTAACAACCCCCAATGTGCTTTTTGACTGCTCCTGGTTACCAGAGGGCACCCTGTGGGTCTATTGGCTACCTGTATGTGTATTGCTCTCTATATACATGTAGGCATATAAACATATGACATACTTCGGGCACCCACACCCTGTCATTTTCCGATCGTCCAATATCACTCCACGCATTTAATCGAGCGTTGTTTTTATTATTTTTTTTTTTAACAACACTATTTGCGAAAATTGTGGCTTGTCTGCAGAAAACACCCAGAGTCTGTGATGGGTATCGAACTCCCAGATGGATAGACTACCTCACTATGAATTAGTATATGAAGTATATATGGTATATTAGTATATATCTATATACAGTGAAACCTCTCATTTTTGTCCGGTTACTGGAGGTGTCAATATTTTACAATTTTTGTTTATGTTATTGTAATGCAACAAAGTTGTCTCCAGCAACATTCTTCAAACAGTTTATTTTTTTAATAAATAATCTAGTCATCAAATCAAAGGACATTTTGCTATTTCAGCGCCACCCGCTTACCACAGGAGTATGTATGTACATTTACGTTAACAGTGGAATCACCAATATCATTGACACTAATACAAATATGAATCAGAGTTTAATAAAAGAACAACTATTTAAACACCACTCTTGTTGTCGTGCTTTTACGCTTCTTTCCGCTTATAAGAGGTATTTTGAACAATATATTTTAACATTTAGTGTCCGCGTCAGGTTAGAGTATCCGGTTATGGAATGCATTTTGTATGGAAAAGCTAATTAACCGGATCTACAAAACTTGGCCGATTATTAGAGGTTTCCAGTTATTAGAGATGTTTCACTATATATTAAAAAAAATAATAAATATATACTGCCAATTTCTCAATGTCGAAAGAATTCGTTCTTTCGTACAATTACTTTCAAAACAAAAACAAAATTTTTAAATCTTTTTTTGATTTAAATATACATAATTGTAAGAAAGAACGAAATCTGTCGGCATTGTGAAACAGGCCCATAAAATGATTGTGATTGTCATTCAAAATCTTAAATTCTTTTTAAAATGTGAGACAAATCGTATTTTCCAAATAAACTGGAAGCGTGGGCACATTTTAAATAAGATTGAGCAACAAATTTCTAAATACTTTTCAGTTTTTCTTAAACTTGTTAAAAGATATCGAAAGAAAAACTAATTAATTGAAAAACTTTTTTTTGTATATAAGTTTGTTTTTAAATAAATAAAAAATTAACTAAATAAACAAATATTTAATTAGAAATAAATATATTTATGTATACATATGTTTAAAAAGACTTTTTTAAATTGCTAATAAATTCATAATTCTTTTTCAAATATTGCAAAATATACATACATATGTATGTATGTATGTATGTAAAAAAAATATTTTTAAATGTAACTTAAATATTTAAATAACAACTTAAAAATGAGGAAAAACATTTGTTAAATGTAACAAAATGGCACTAAAAGAGTTAAACTAATAACATGTTATAATTAATTAATTATACAATTAGATAATAGTTGCTAGATTAATTTTAATTACAATTTTTTAATGTTAGATATCAGAAAAAGGTTTTTTTTTCTTAAAAATTTTCTCTACTTTATGAAAAATTTTTAGCTAAATGCAATTTCGCAGCAGTTATGTTAAATAATAATTGAGTATTTTTTTAGTTTTTTTTTTTTGACAAAATTATATATTTCTAGTTTTAAATTTTAAGAAAAATTAAAATTTTTTTTCTAATATCAATATTAACACAAAAATGTTGTCAGTCTTTGTTTTTTTTTTTTGTTCTTCGTTATAAAACAAGTGTTTTAGCTTCTAGTTTAAAGTGATAGTTTCTAAAAAAAAAACTTGCTTATAACTATAAGATTGTTGCTTCTATTCATTTGAAATAAACTAAATTTAAACAAAGAGAAAAAATTTCATTTAAAATTTCATTTAAATTGTTGTTTTATAAGCTGGAGCTTTTTTGATGCAAAATTTTTCTTGCCTTTTTCACTTGTTAAAGCTTAAAATCGTAAAAGCTTTTGAGTTATAATTATATAATTTGTATCTAACTGCTGACGCTTAAGGTGTTATTAAATATGTTATTTTAATTAGAGGTTTCTTTAATAAACTTCAAGTTTTAAATTTTCTTAAATTATAAATAAAATAATTTTCATAATCATATTAATAATTAGTTGAGTAAGAGGCTATAAATATTAATAATATTGAGTTCGTTAGAGGTCTTAAAGTTTAGATATAAATAGGCGTTTCCTGACCCGTCAGTAAACGAAACATGGAAGTGGGCATTGTTTTCATTAAAATCTGTAAATATATAGAAACGATGTGCAAGCACATATTGTTAAAAGGCAATTTCTAAGCCATTATTTATTTTTTAACCGACTTCAAAAAAGAGGAGAGATTATCAATTCGTCTGAATGTTGCTTTTTTATGTACATATGTATGTTCCCGCAGAACTCAGCCATTTCTGAACCGATTTTAAATTTTTTCATTTGAAAAGCTTACAGTTTAGTCCCGTTTTAAAAACAGTTCATTATTTTAAAAATTAAAGGGTGTTCCCATACAACATATGTTTTTACGTGTATTAAGAACCGTAAAGGGCACCAAATTAAAATTATATAGCTCCCAACAGCAGAAATTAATAAAAAAATAATTTAAAATTTAAAAGGTGTCCCCATAGGTGACGTAATTTGAGCTATATGAGCCTATCTTTTGAACCGTTATAGACAAAACCTTAAAAATTTGACAGACTGTCGATTACTATGACCATTATAATAAAATGTATAAATATTAAAAATTTTAAATTAAAGGGTGCTCCAATAGTTCATTTAATTTGATGTATATGGCCATGACTTTTGAACAGTTGTACACAGACCGTTAAAATTTACAAAGAACCTGTATTGCTAAGTCCGCTATAACAAAAACTATAAAATTTAAATTTGGAAATAAAAGGGTGTCCCAATAGTTAATGTAATTCTGTGTATGTGGCCAAACTTTTGAACTGTTATAGACAGACAGCTGAAATTTACAAGAAACCTGTATTGCAAAGTCCACTATAGCAAGTATACAATTTGAATTTAGAAATGAAAGGGTGTCCCCATTAATTATGTAATTTGACCTATATGGCCCTATATTTTGAACCGTTAAACACAAACACTTGAAAATTAGGCAGAATGTTCACTACTTTTTCTGGTATAACAACAAGTATAAATATTTGGAATTATAATGTAAAGGGTGTCCCAATACTTCATGTAATTTGATATATATATGGCCAAACTTTCGATACGTTATAGACAGATAGTTGAAATTTACAAAGAATCTTTGTGGCCAAGTACTCTATAACAACAGGTCTTTAATTTAAAATTGTAAATTAAAGGGTGTCCCAATAGGTGATGTTATTTGATATATGTGACCCTATCTTTGAAGCCGTTATAGACAGAGGCTTGAATGGTGTCCCCATAAAAGACGGATGCTGGTGAAAATAGCTTAACTTTTGAGCAGTAATAGGGAGAGGCTTGACATTCACATAGTCTTTACTTGTTTCCTCGCTAATTTTCGCGCATCTTTTATTTGGTTTAAAACTAATTCTTACAGATTACTTCTTACATTTTTAGCTTAGAATTGGTGCCCTTCTATCTGATTTGAAGTCGGTTTTTTTCCAAGAATTATTTATGAGTTTAAAATCAATTGTGTAAAATTAAAAAAAAACATGGTGTTTTTTTAAGTCTGACCAATTAATGAAAAAAACATAAATTTTTTATAGTTTTTTTTTATCACGTCTACTTGAATAATTTAAAAAAAGTGAGATTAAATAAAACCGGGTTTTATTTAACAGAAATGTAAGTTAACATTGACAATGCCGTCAGCAAGCCGTCAATTTTTTTTAATGACAAATCGTTTCATTACCGTCGTCTGCTGTGTTCTCACACTTAAACTGAAGAAAATATATAAATAAAAAAAATGAACTCACCTCTCCCACTGAAGACGATAGGAGTTTCACAATAGTATCATGTGGCACAGCCACAACACTTTGATTGTTTATTTCAATAATACGATGCCCTACTCTAACACCACCGCGCTCCGCAATACCGCCTCGTAACAAGCTACAAATCTTGAGAAAGAAATAATCGATAAATTTGAGGCGTTTTCTTTTTAAATTATTAACACTCACCACTCCATTTTGAACACTAAAACCCAATTGGAATAGTGCTTTAGGACGCAATATTTTCACCTCTACCACCGGAGGACATGGTACAACAGTAAACTTGACCGCCGTTTGAGTTTTAGCATTTCGTATGTAATTCTGACACGTTGACAGAGGAAGACCCACCAAACTAAGACCATTTATGGCAATCAATTGATCTCCTATATTCAACTGACCACAACGGGCGGCCGCACCGCCCGACATTAGATTTGCTATAACAACCGTTGGCAGCATAGAACCCCAACCAGATTCAACTATAACTACACCCAAAATTTCACCTTTTGCTTTGGGCACCACCACCTCTTTTTGCAATTCTTTTTTGGCAAAGATTTCCAATTCATCACCAAAAATCTCTTGACTATTGAGCACCTCTTGATAATCCATTTCTTTAGCTAAATTCTCATTTTCAATACCGTTGGCTTTAAGGAATTCCATATAGGCCACTTGAAAGGCTTGACCTATAGATTGAGCTATAAATTGAGCTTCGTCACTTTCGAATACATGACATATCATTTTTGGTGTACGATTCTGTTTGTTGGAGGCAGAAGAGGAACCATTTTCTTTGGAGTCTTTATCTTTGGCATTGCCAGACGACGGTTCATTATCTGCCGCCGTACAAGGATCGGAATGGACAAATCTTCTACGTGCCATTAATACAACTAAATCGCCGATATCGGCAATATAGGAAATGGTACGTAAAGCATGATCCATCATGATCTCTTTTAGGTCTGTATTCAAGACCATAATTTTTTCAGTTGATATGAATAAATCGACTTCGGTAGAAGGTTGATTTTCTCCTTCGGGTGCCTGCAAAGATGAGAATAAGTTTTATTATCTCTCAACATTCTACACTTATTATTTTCAATTATAAACAACAAATAAGGCTCCTTAGTTAAATGAGGGTAAGTAATTACATTGTTAACTTACCAAAGCCTAATATTAAGCGTATTTTTTTATTCAATATTTATTAATTAAGCAGCATTTAATAAAAGGGAAATGTTTTAAGAATTTAGTAGAATGTTTCAATTATTTCTTTCTAGCGTTTAGTTTTAAAGGGGAAATGAAACATTTTTGTTTTCTTTTCTGTGAATTTAAAAATCAACTTACTTTTATGCGTGAGACGGCTTCTTCGGCCTGCATCATGCGTGTAGATTTTGTTGGCTGGCCCTCGCATACCAACTGTGTCGAACCCAAATATCGGGCACGAAACAAAACTCCTTCGATTAAAACTGCCGGATCCAAAAAACCTTTTAATATAAGAAAATTCAGTTTACATTAAAACTTAAGCATTAAGTTGTTGTCAACTACAGAAATTTTTCACAACATTAAAACAACTAACTGAACCGTTTAAATATTATTATCAATTATTTAATTGTTATGCTATTATCAAGTGACTAAGGTAAAGAAACAGATACGTGTTTAGCAGACAAACTTTAAATATGATTCTACAAAAAAAGATAGGAATATTCAACAAACGTTTAAAGCTGTGTCCAGACTAGTCAAATATTTGAAATCAAAAATGGAACGACTATTTTTGCCGTATTTATTCAATCTTACATGACAGCTATTTTAATTTAATGATGATTTATAAGATAGTAATCATAATATGTAAACTCCTATATTGAGTAGAAACTCATATAACTTAATGATTATTTGATAAGACCAACAAATTTTTTACATTATTTAGTGGTTACGTCTAATTTAAACGTCTAATTTATAAATAGCTTGGACAATTGTGGAATTGTAAAAGTATTTTAGTTTTTTAGTAAAATGTTCTCTAAGCCCCAATTAAGACGGGCGAATATTTGGAACAAAAAATTTTGAATTCTCTTTTTTTCATACGTAGTATGAGGTAAAGTATAGTAATCATGAAAAAATCGAGGTCGGGATTTCGATGGATTTATACGTTTAGAGGTCTCCTGAATCCATTTTGGCTATTAATCGCGAACGCTCTGCAGATCATACCGTATGACATATTAAAACGAAAATTAGCATGTACCTTTGGTTTATGGAGATAAAGAGCTGTATAAATTTTGGGCATAATCGGGAACGGGCAAGGGGTAGTTTACTTACTCCCAAACTTTGTAAACGCTCTACAGGTCATACCGTATGACATATCAAAATTAAATTAAGTATGTGCTTTTGGTTTATGGAGATGAAGAGCTGTATAAATTTTGGGAATAATCGGAAAGGGGCAAGGGGTAGTTTACTTACACCCAAATTTTGTAAACGCTCTACAGGTCATACCGTATGACATATTAAAACGAAAATTAGCATGTACCTTTGGTTTATGGAGATGAGGAGCTGCATAAATTTTGAGCATAATCGGGAAGGGGCAAGGGGTAGTTTACTTACTCCCAAATTTTGTAAACGCTCTACAGCTCTTACCGTATGACATATTAAAACGAAAGTTAGCATGTACCTTTGGTTTATGGAGATGAGGAGCTGCATAAATTTTGAGCATAATCGGGAAGGGGCGTAGTTTACTTAACACCACAAACCGAAAATAATTAATTTTTCGATTCGAATATACTTTGAACTTTTATTTTTATGGATTTGATATGGTAAAGTTAAGTGTAGACCACTCCAGTTTTATATCTCTTGCGTTCACAAAAATAAAAATGTTGTCGGAAACATTTTATTATTACTGAAGCAAATTTCAATAAGCAAAGTAAATGTTAACAAAGCGTATCGCCGATTAACGAACACAAAAGCGATGCTCTCCTCCCCGCCCGTAACATGCTACCATATTAAATATGTATTTCCCTTCCATATGTTTTCATGTCTAAACTCAGACTTGGCTATTTTCTTTTTCACTCTATACCATACTTCGGATTATTTAAAATAATTACAATGAAATAAAAATTAACTACCATTTAATGCTACTTATTTATTTTTAATTACAATTATTTTAAATGGTAAGGCAATTATATAATTTATAATTGATTAAAAAGTCATTGTTTCTGTAAAACACTAATTTATGATCGCAGTAGATTTTAATAACTATGAATAAAGTAAGCAAACATTAACCCATTTACAGTCAGATGAATTTACAATTCAATTAAAAAATACTTTTAAATTAGACTTTAAATACAGTAAAATTGGGCACGGAAAAACTAGCAACTTCTTATACTGGTGGTGTGTGCATGAATCAACTAATATTTTTATAGAAAATCCTGGAAGAAAAGTTAACATTTTGCAATGGTGTAAACTTAATTAATATACATATATTTTTTTTTCATATGCATTTTATTTGAACTATTTTTGAATTAAAAAATTAATTATTTATGCTTAAGTTCTTAATTATAAAGAGATAAAGAAAAATTAGATACCAGCAAAGCAGAATGCATTTTCTAGACAGCTACGTCCGTATCTAATTTTTCTTTATCTCTTTATAATTAAGAACTTAAGTCTAAATAATTAATTTATTATATTTTTTTCTTTCGAGCTGCAGTTAGTCTATCAGAAATCATTATGATGCATAAATTGCAAAAGTTTGCAGATTTTCTCGCAAAGAAAATTCATAATTAATTAATTAATTAATTTTTTTTTTAATTTTATGGTAACTAATACCGTAACAGGGTAAGCTACGGATTCCGCAGTTGTCGAGAGATATTCACATAACTAAGTTTATGTAGGTCCATCGGCTGTGCCTTTACTTAATGTAACATTATCACTATAAATTGTTAGCACAAATACTAGTTGACGTAAAATTTCTTATATTATAAGAAGGATCTTTTTCGACAAATAAAAAAAAAATGTTAAATTTTCCGCCTTGTATTTCAGTGCAAAAAAGTTAATAATGTTTGAAAAAAATTTAATCATCGATTAATGCTAATGATTTTGTTTTCTAAATAATTACTAATAGAACTGCATTGTTATTAATGAAAAAAACTTGGTTAGCATTATTTAGAATTCAATGCTAATGAAATGGACAATAAATTGTGCATATAAGTGTTTAGTACCATACATATTGTTACGTTTTTACTTTACGTTGGGTTCTTTTAATTGCAAAATAAATACACTCTGTTATTACTTTTACTGTAAGTCACTTTATTTATTTAACACCACTGTTCAAAAATAAAGCAAACTGTTAAACACTCTTAAAATTCGACAACTTAACTCTTTGACTTTCAAATTAATACTGCCATACTACTCGCCAGCACGATTTACTTATATAGGTGATTTAAAAGCACCAGAATGTTCTATTCCAGACAGGTCTGGCAGGTTCGATTGTTATTGCTCTTGTTTTCTGTTTGTGTGGTTGTTTATTTCTTTATACCTGTATGTGTGGCTATTTATTTCTTTATACCTGTATGTGTGGCTGTTTGTTTGTTTATGCTTGTATTTATGTATTTGGCTGTGTATTTAACAGAAGAGTGTTTATTTAATCTGTGTATGTGTATGCGTAAATGCGAATGTTTGTATGAGGCGTTTCTTTCTTCCATCATTGTAAGAAAATAAGCCATTAATGTTGTTATTGTTGTTCGAGAGTATTGTTGTTCAGAGCTTATAATGAATAAATTCTTCTTTCGTAACAATATAATATAGCAGTACCGTTGCTGAACATTAAATTTTTTTGGGAAATTTTGTTGCAGATATTAATCGATAAACACCAAATTTTGGATTTTTTGTCTGTCTGTCTATCCGTATATCTGTCTATCTGTGTTCGCATCAAGTAAAAAACTATTGGATAAATCTTAATAAATTTTTGTAGAGGTGGCCTAGTACCTTGGTTTACTATGGAGCACTTTCCTCATCTCTCTCTCATTTCCAAGAGAAAATAGAGAGAAAAAATTGAAAATACACGCTTTAACCCATTTAAAGGTAGTAAAAACTTGGCAGCACCTTTTATTTTTGTAAGAGGGAAATTTTAGGCGCTATTTACAGAACTCTACAATAATTTTAGAATTTATATAAAGGCTATGTTACAACATCCTGAGTAATTACCCAGGGATGGGTACCTCTATAAATAAAGTAAATACATAAACCATATCTGCACTATAAAAGTAAAAGTTTTAAAATCTGATGTTGATTACTTTTAGCGCTAAATCGAACAATTTATTGTTTTGATACTGACGACGTGGCATTATAAGTCCTTTTAATGAACCATTCACGTAGTATGTACAGTATTATACAGCTGTCACTTAGGAAAAGTGTCTCATTTCCATTGACGTAATCCTATTGTATTCGTTACAATATCTGTTCGCCTGCTAGCGCCCTGTATCTCTCAGGGCTGTCACAGAATCCAAGTCGGTTTTGCTTTTCATCGGTTTTGCAAACCAATATTGGTTTAGTTGGGTTTGATGAAACCAAGTCGGCTGTTGTTTGTCACTTGCACATTTGTTTACCATTTTATTATTACGTTTTTTGTTCGAATTCTATTAAAAGTTACTGCATTTTTATTAAAATATTTAAAAAATAATATTACGATAAAACAAAATGACTACTACAGTTGTGAGGACGTTTAGAAAATGTAAATAGAAGAATTTTTCGAGATTGCACCAATTCACTTGAGCTGCTGGCTCTGCGTAAGTATATAATATATTATACTGAGCGTTCATATTTAAAGCTGCTTTGCAAATTTATAGCTTATTATCGGTAAAACAAAGACGGTATGCGAATGGTCCTTGGCAAAATCAAAGGACATATGCCACGTTCTAAGATTCCGCGATTGCTACAACTTGATTTTGATTTTAAATATTCTCAGTAGAAGCATGTTCTCAACAATTTTACATGATGTGCTTAAGATTATGGAGCGGTTCATTTGCCCTCAGCGGGTTCAGCTTAAAATAAGCTGAAACGAAAAGCGCAGATCAAGGGACTATTTCTACAGCAAATATAATATTCCTTCAAAAATTGGTTGGACACACAAAGATTATTAACGTCGAGCATTTATACTTTTCGGGGGACCTGCACTGTTCACTGTTTTATCGGTTTAAAATCCAATTCCGACATTGAATTCTGTGACAGCCCTGTCTATCTCCCAAAAGTTGCATTTCTATGGGCCGCACAAACACACAGGAACCAGCATATTGGACCCACCTGAGCTGTGGATTACATCTGCCAGCCGAACCTAACCTATGGCCACTATAACAGCAAATACTAAAAATTAAAGGGTGTTCCGATAGTTATATGGTTTTGACGAATGTGGCCTTTATTTTTTTCACCTCAAGAAACAAATACTTCAAATTGGCACGCAGTAATTGAAACTACGTTCTATATATTAAAAATTAAAGGGTGTTCTAATAGTAACATGAAATTTCGTATATAACCTTATTTTTAATCGTAATAAGTAAACTTTTGAAGTTTTTAGAAGAGGTGTACTACCATGGCCGCTATAACAACAATTTCTAAAAATTATTAATTTGGTTTTCATGCATATGGCCTTTTTTTGAACCGTAATAGGCAAACACTTTACATTTACATAGAGGTAAATGTAAAGTGGGATATCAATTGCATTAAAATTTTCAATTACATTTTATTGAAAAAATTAAATTACAATTACAGGTGTGTAATTGAAAATTTCCAATTACTAATTACAAGTAATTGTATTTGAAATTTTTAAACTACAAATAATTATAATTGATTTTAGTCCCTGATTTCAATTACAATTACTTGTAATTGGTAATTTTTATTTAAACATTACCTGTAATTGTAATTGAATTGTAATTGAATCCCCCATGTCTGCCTATTACATTAAAATTATGTTTGAGTACTGGAAAAAAATGAAGAATCGGTCATAATCGTTAATTTCGAAGTCGTCAATATTCCCCCTACATAATTTTGAAATCATAACAGGTATGTTAACAGCTTTTACACTCGAAAAAATCAAGAACTTTAAACGGATCTCCTGTAAAATTTACTTTTACATTATATTACATTATGATACTTTGCAAAGACTTCGAACAATATTTGGACGTATGAAAGTTATTTTTCGGAATCCGCTTGTTTAAATTATATAAAATATGTTTGTAATTACCACATATAATGCATTTTAAACACACAAACTACAGACATACGAAAAATTATAAAAAATAAAGAAATCTTTTTCTTTTTTAAACTTACATTATGTCAAGGATTTTTGTTTAGTTTTACATTCAAGTGACAGAATACACATTTATTTTATGTTTAATTAAAAAGTTACAGTGAATGCGTGCAAAAAAGAAGACATTAAGATAGAAAGAAAGAAAGAAAAGTAGAGTTTCACATTAAATCTATTAAAATAAAGTTACCAAACACACAAAATAAATTACAACTACTTACCCTCTTTATTGCGAGATTTAGCTTTTTTATCACTATTTGCTGAATCTTTAAGCGACTTTATGGAACCTGTAGGACTTTTGGTATACTGTAGTTTTTCCGGAGATGTCACCGCTACATCAGAACTGCCCACAATTTGCAAATTTTCGGGTGAATTTGGAGTCAAAGATGTGCCAATACCATGGCGTATAGTAGCCGATGAGAATGGCTGTGGTTTGATGTGTAAATTATTAGTGATATCCGAAGAGGCTGGGGAATGATCCAATGAATTGAGACCAGAACCTAAGCGTGATGTTTTCGGCCAAACCGACTAGAGGAAAAGTATAATAAAGAAATTATTTCAAATCTTCATTAAAATAAAACAAAGTGCTACACATTTTTATTTTTTTTTTTGCTTCTTCATTAATTTACATACTAACCTTATCATCGAAAAAACTCTGATCGTCGGTTCTAAGCTGCCCCAACAAGCGATCAGTTTCTAAATCGGTATCCTGCTCTTCTTCATCACAGTGCGATTTATTGGGAGAAGTTGTATTATTTGGATCTGCGTTATTTTTACGTGGCACCCATATGGGTGAATCAGGACCAGGTGGCAAAACTTCATCACAAAATTTTAATTTTTCTGGTTGAGTTTTGGCTCTTTGTAGAGCTGAACGTATTTCTTTCATGGCTTCTTGAATTTCAACAGATTCAGCTCGGCCTGGTAGTTTAGCAGCACGTTGTTGACGATGTGCTTGGGGAGCTGGGGGTGGTGGTGGTGGTGGTGATTGTTGCTGTTGCTGATGTTGATGTTTGTTTACGGTTGCATATATTGGCTCATAGTTTGATGAATCGTTGCTTAATTCATTGGATGTATGATTTAAGGAAGCTAAATTGCAACAACCGCTATCGATATTTATTAATTCATTACATTGATTTTGAGTATGATGTAACAGCTTCTGCTGCTGCTGATGTTGTAGTTGACATGAAGACAATTTGTTAACATCTATTAAACCTCCTGCACACATTTCACCTCTAACATTTTCATCAATATTAACGAAACTGTTTATTAAATTATTGGCTTCGGTACAATTGTTGTCCATACACTCTTGTGTTAAACTGTTGTTGTATTTATTCTGTTCTATCATTTCTAGGTGGTGCTGATGTTGATGCTTCTCAATTAAGCCAGCCTCGCAGCAACTGCCATTGTCATCACCATTTGTGTCATATTTATTTTGGCAATTATTTTCGGTATCCGAGGCATGACCACTCGATAACCCATCTTCTAGCACTGGCATACTGGTGTACAATTTGCCATAGTCTGTGGTACAATTAATATCATTCGACAGACTGTCCAGATCACCACAATTTGAATCGTAATCAGTTGTCTCCGGGGACAATGTGAAATTACGTGAATGATGTCGTAAATTCGCCTCCAATTCTGTGTCTGCTAAATCACCACTACTGCGACTGTTTGAATCAATATATAGCTCAATGTCGTTGTTGTCATTATACACAACATTATTATCACACTGTTGTTGTGGCTGTTGGTACTGTTGTTGTTCTAGTTGTTGCTGGTGTTTTTGCTGTTGTTGTTGTTGTTGGTGCTGCTGCTGTTGCTGTAAATGATGCTGTTCTTGTGTCGATTGTTGGTGTTGTTGTGGCTGTATTATTTGTTTCTAACAATATGAAGGAACAAATATATAAAAATGAAAAGGCAACTATTTATCTCGAACTACAAAACACACATTTATTGGTTTTTGTGGTCTACAAATACATAAATAGCACATCTACTATTCACTTGGGGTTTTAGAGAACATGTTTAAAATGCAAAAAAATGAAATAAAATATTTTAGAATCATTGTTTGTGTCATTTTTTAAATTCTTCTTTTTAACAATCAAGTTATGAATTTATTTATTTTTTAAACATTTTAACACAGTAATAAAAGGGTAAAAGTCCAAAATCTCGTAAGCATTGTAGAAAGAGAGATTTTACTGTGGTCAACAAATCCAATCAACTCAATATGGGAGATTACAATTTAAATTAAATTTAAATTAAATAAAAGTTAAAAACAAACAACAAACAAACTTTCTTCTCACCAACTGACGTTAGATGATTGAATAAAAAAAAACAACAATTTCTCTTCAAAGATTTCTCTTTTAAGATTTAAAAATTTAAGTTTCTATAAAATTTTAGAAAAAATTTTCTATAAAATTTTACATAAAGTTTTACAAGAAATTTTACAAAAAAATTTACAAGAAATTTTACAAAAAATTTTACAAGAAATTTTACAAAAAATTTTACAAGTATTTTTACAAAAAATTTTACAAGTATTTTTCCAAAAAATTTTACAAGTATTTTTACAAAAAATTTTACAAGAAATTTTACAAAAACTTTACAAGAAATTTTACAAAAATTTTACAAGAAATTTTACAAAAACTTTACAAGAAATTTTACAAAAAATTTTACAAGAAATTTTACAAAAAATTTTACAAAAAATTTTACAAGAAATTTTACAAAAATTTTTACAAGAAATTTTACAAAAAATTTTCTCAATAATTTTTATTTTCTCAATATTTCGCTACACCATTGGGTAGCATCTTCAGGAAATAAAAATAATAAAAGTTTTAAAATTTAAATGATTGAAAAAAAATCAAATGAATAAAAAAATTTGTTGTAAAATTTTATAAAAAATTTTCTATAAAATTTTACAAAAAAATTTCTATAAAATTTTACAAAAAAATTTCTATAAAATTTTACAAAAAAAATTCTATAAAATTTTACAAAAATTTTTTCTATAAAATTTTACAAAAAATTTTTCTATAAAATTTTACAAAAAATTTTTCTATAAAATTTTACAAAAAATTTTTCTATAAAATTTTACAAAAAATTGTCTATAAAATTTTACAAAAACTTTTCTATAAAATTTTACAAAAATTTTTCTAGAAAATTTTACAAAAAATTTTCTATAAAATTTAAAAAAAATTTCTATAAAATTTTACAAAAAATTTTGTATAAAATTTTACAAAAAATTTTGTATAAAATTTTACAAAAAATTTTCTATAAAATTTTACAAAAAATTTTGTATAAAATTTTACAAAAAATATTGTATAAAATTTTACAAAAAATTTTCTATAAAATTTTACAAAAAATTTTCTATAAAATTTTACAAAAAATTTTACAAAAAATTTTGTATAAAATTTTACAAAAAATTTTGTATAAAATTTTACAAAAAATTTTGTATAAAATTTTACAAAAAATTTTCTATAAAATTTTACAAAAAATTTTCTATAAAATAATAATTGTAGTTTTTGACCTTTTTTATATTTTTGAATTCTATTTTTTAATAAGCACAAGGTCTTTTTTATAAAAATGTTTTAATAATTTTTATTTTCTCAATATTTCGCTACACCATTGGGTAGCATCTTCAGGAAATAAAAATAATAAAAGTTTTAAAATTTAAATGAATGAAAAAAAAAATTCAAATGAATGAAAAAATTTGTTGTCAATCAATTTATAAAATTTTACAAAAAATTTTCTATAAAATTTTACAAAAAATTTTCTATAAAATTTTACAAAAAATTTTCTATAAAATTTTACAAAAAATTTTCTATAAAATTATACAAAAAATTTTCTAGAAAATTTTGTTGAGAATGAACGAAAATTTATAGTCACTGTTTTCTCCTGCGCTTTATATCTTTAACTACTTATTGTATGCACTCCTAGTATACTATTTTTAGCAACACTGCTTTATTTCATTTAACGATTTACTTTGTAAGAGATTGATGCAGTCTAATAAAACTATTTAAAACAACAGGTTATGGGCCGCATGTCGCGCAAGTAAAAAAAAAAAATTGAAAAATAAAAGTTTTTCTTAGAATTGAAAAGTTTTTCCGTGAAGTGTTTGAAATGTCGAATATTCCAGTGGGTTTTTCGTTAGAACGTCTAAGAGGACGTGAAAATTTTGATATCTGGAAGAGGCAAGCGCAGTCTTGTCTGGTCATCAAAGGTTGCTGGAAAGTTGTCCACGCAGGTGTAGTTGGTGAAGGTGATGATATTTTAAATGAACGAGCTTTGGCGGAAATTACTTTGATGGTGGATCCATGTAATTATGGACATATTGCGACAGCGAAAACTGCTAAAGAAGCCTGGGATGCGCTGATGAGCGCATATGAGGATAAAGGCCTTACGAGGAAAGTGGAACTACTCAAGCAATTGGTGAATATGAAACTCGGAAACTTTAGTTCTATCCAAGATTACGTCAATGAGTTGGTGATGATTGCCTTGAAGGTCAAGAATGCAGGTCTTAACATAGACGACGAACTTACAGCATCCTTAATGTTAGCCGGGTTGTCAGATGATTTCAAGCCGTTGGTGATGGCCGTGGAAAATTCCAAGGAAAAGCTGACCGTGGATATGGTAAAAAACCTCCTTTTGCAAGATGCTAAATTTGATGTCCAAAATTCGGAAAAAGAGGCGGCGCTGTACACAAAGAACCATAAGAAGAAAGAGAAAAAACCAATTCAATGCTACAACTGTAAGGAATATGGTCATATTTCCAAGAATTGCCAAAACAGAAGCAACAATAAAAATAACGGTAAGTCGAATAAGAAAAATGAAAAGAAAGAGATTTCGTCTACCCTCATCGCAACAAGTACAAGCATGAATGTTGCCGCAGAAGTAATCGAGGGGTACAACAATAACAACAACGTTATGCATTGGTATGTTGATAGTGGCGCTAGCAACCATATGATAATTCGCAATTTACATAGGACAGAAACAGGGCAGACATTTTTTGAATTCTCTTTTGCTCTTGCTTAAACAATTTACATTGGACATAAACAAGACAGACAGATTTTTGCACATTTTATTTTCTGTGTTATATTCTTTACATGTTTGTGTGTTTCAAAATCTGTGTGTTTAATATAAACTCATTAAAATGAGGCCGACTTGAGAAATATAAAGTGAAGCAACAAAGAAAAAAGCGAAAAGCAGAAAAGAGAAACGAAAAAATGTCCAGTACACTAGTCATGAAATACACACTCTACCTCTTCAACCCCTTGCCTACAAATCTCGTCTGTCTGCCCATTTTTCTGTCTAATGTAAATTGCGACTAAACAGCAGCACTCACATGTACAACGTACATAATGTAGAAAACAAAAAGGTGGTGGTTGCTAACAACAGCAAAATGAATGTTGACTGCGCAGGCGACGTCGACTTGAATATTCTTCTTAATAAGCAGAAAAAGAGCGTAACGGTTAAAGACGTTGAATATGTACCAAATTTATGCGCAAATCTTCTTTCTGTAAGACAAATGACTAGAAATGGAAAAAAAGTTATTTTTGAAGGGGAAACATGCCGAATTCTTAATAAAGACAATACGGTAGTTATTTCTGCTACTGTGTGTAACGACTTATACCGTATAAATAGTGAAGCTGTATCAAGGCAAAGTAACGTTTTCGTAGCTAAGAAAGATGTTAGTTTATGGCATAGAAGAATGGGACACATTTGTGACAAAAATTTGGCCGAGGTTAAAAAATCTTCTTTTGGTATCGATTTTGACGGTGAATATAAAGATACATGTGTAGTGTGTGTAAAGGGCAAACAGACTAGACGACCAATAAGAGAAGAAGGTACAAGAGCAACAAAACTTTTGGAATTGGTGCACTCCGATGTCGTTGGACCGCTTAATGTGAACTCATTTTCTGGTTCTCGTTTCCTTGTAACTTTTGTGGACGATTTTTCGAGAAAATTGTTCGTGTACCCAATAAAAAGAAAATCTGACGTTTTCGAAAAATTTGTGGAGTTCAAGAATATGGCAGAAAACCAGTGTTCAACAAAAATTAAAATCCTAAGAACGGAAAACGGGCGTGAGTATGTAAATAAGAATTTTGAAAACTTTTTACAGAACAGTGGAGTGATACATCAGAAGACATGTCCTTATTCTCCTGAACAAAATGGTACAGCAGAGAGAATAAATCGAACTCTAATAGAAAGAGTAAGATGTATGCTTATTGACAGCGGTTTAGACCATCGTTTTTGGGCTGAAGCTGCCAACACAGCCTGTTATTTAATCAACCGAGTTCCCTGCCGTGGTGAAGATAAATCCCCTGAAGAAATTTGGTCTGGTCGTAAGCCCAATTTGAAATTTTTGAAAGTTTTTGGGTGCCCTGCACTGGTACATATAGCCAAAGAAAAGAGAAGTAAGCTAGATTCCAAATCTGTAGAATGCATTATGGTGGGTTACAGCAGTGAGAGCAAAGCGTATAGACTATTCAAACCTGAAGATAATGGTATAATCATAAGCCGTGATGTGGTATTTCTAGAATGTAGTAAAGTGAACATGAACGTAGGCGGTAATTTTTATTATCCCTATCTGCTGCAAAATTATGAAAGTGTTGATTCAGGGGAGAGTAATGGTGAGATTGAATCAACATCAGAAGCTGGAACCCAAAAATGAAAATGCCGAAGAAATTGGGGAAGATTTCGATGAAAGTGAGTACGATGACTCAGATGAGTGGTCATCTCCCTTGCCCTCACCCGTTGAAGTTGATGAGGAGGAATGGTCTCCGAATTCGTATGAAGCACGAAATATGCCCGAAGGGTCTACCGTCCGACGCTCTGATCGAATTGCGAATAGAAATCAACAGGCGCATAACTTTTGTGCTATGGAATATGTGTCAGATGATCCAATCAGTGTTGAAGATGCGATGTCATCGCGGTATTCCGATGAGTGGAAAGCCGCCATGAAAGAAGAAATTGAATCATTGATCAAAAACCAAACATGGGTGCTGACAGACTTACCGCCTGGTGGAAAAACAATAAAGTCGAAATGGGTCTTCAAAACTAAAAGGGACGAAAATGGCAATGCCATACGTTTTAAGGCTAGACTGGTTTCCAAAGGTTTTTCCCAGCGTGAAGGAATCGACTATAACGAAACCTTCGCTCCAGTTGTCAGATACGATTCAATCCGGTACCTATTAGCAATGGCAGTTAAATATGATATGCATATACACCAAATGGATGCAGTAAGTGCATATTTGAATGGTTCATTGAAGGAGACTATATATATGCAACAGCCTAAAATGTTTGAAGATGGTTCCAGAAAAGTATGTAAGCTGCAGAAATCAATTTATGGTCTAAAGCAGTCGGGGCGTGTCTGGAACGAAACTATCAACAATGAATTGCTGAAGTTGGGTCTAGTGAGAGGTGAAGTTGACCAATGTGTTTACCATAAAGTAGAAGGTGAACAAATGATGTATGTCGCTATATACGTTGATGACGTTTTGATCTTTTCCAACAACCTTAAGGCCATCGAATCTTTGAAAAGCAAGCTCGCAAAGAAGTTCAAAATGAAAGATATGGGAGGGGTATCATCAGTACTTGGTACAAAAATCACCCGAGGTAAAGACTCCATCAAGATAGACCAATCGCGTTACATATCAGATGTCTTGGTGCGATTTGGTATGAGAGAGTGCAATCCTAGTTCAACACCAATGGACTACAATCAGAAATTGTCTGAAAGCATGTGCCCCAAAAATGATGAAGAAAAACAACACATGTCAAGAGTTCCCTATATGCAGGCAATTGGATGTTTGCTGTTTGCTGCGCACATTACTCGCCCAGATATTTGTTATGCAGTCAACTTATTGAGTCGATTTGGAACTAACCCTGGAAAGGCGCACTGGGAAGCGGTGAAACGCGTAATGAGGTACTTGAAGGGTTCAATCGACAGAGGTATAGTCTACAAAAAGCAGCAAGATAATGACATCAAAGGTTATTGTGATGCGGACTGGGCCGGCGATATTGATAACCGTCAATCTACAAGTGGGTATGTATTTATTTATCAATCCGGTGCCATTTCGTGGTCAACTAAGAAGCAAAAGACAGTGGCATTATCGTCGACGGAAGCCGAGTTTATTCATTGACAGCTGCCATTCAAGAGTCAGTTTGGTTGAAACGTCTTGAAGCCGAACTGAATCCTGAAAGAAATCAAAGTATGTTAATATACTGTGACAACAAAGGCGCTCTGCAAGTAGCCCTTAACAACAATTACTCGCCAAGAACGAAACATGTGGATATTAAAGCCAAATTTATCCGCCAGAAACTCGATACGAAAGAAGTCGTTTTGGAATATCTATGCACAAATGAGATGATTGCTGACGTCTTCACCAAGGCAGTAACGCCACAAAAGCGAACGTATTTTAATAATAAATTTGGTCTTTTCTAACACATGAAATTAGATTAACTAAAATTTAATTGAATTTAATTTTGTTTTGAAGTGGTTAACGTAAAAATTAATTTAAGTGAAAGATTAATTTTTGTTTTTGAATTATCCTTTCTAATGTAAAAGGTGCATGAGAAATTTATAATTTTGGAAATTTGTCATTCAGGGAGAGTGTTGAGAATGAACGAAAATTTATAGTCACTGTTTTCTCCTACGCTTTATTTCTTTAACTACTTATTGTATGCACTCCTAGTATACTATTTTTAGCAACACTGCTTTATTTAATTTAACGATTTACTTTGTATGAGATTGATGCAGTCTAATAAAACTATTTAAAACAACAAATTTTACAAAAAATTTTTTATAAAATTTTACAAAAAATTTTCTATAAAATTTTACAAAAAATTTTCTATAAAATTTTACAAAAAAATTTCTATAAAATTTTACAAAAAAATTTCTATAAAATTTTACAAAAAATTTTCTATAAAATTTTACAAAAAATTGTCTATAAAATTTTACAAAAAATTGTCTATAAAATTTTACAAAAAATTTTCTATAAAATTTTACAAAGGGAAGCACTTTTACTTGTTTGTTATGAAATTAGCATCTCAATAATATTTATTTTATGATTACATTACGAAATCACTCACTTGCTTTTTAACAGGAGAACGATGCACCATATATAATTCATCTTTGGGTATTCTAGCTAAACGTTGGCCAATATAGGCCTGCTCGATATGTTTATTTTCATCTTCGTGATGAAGCACATAATCATAGTGGGTGTCCTATGTAAAAAATAATGATTTCTTTATTGGAAATACACAGAGATGTAAGTTGTTTTTTTTTATTTCAACCAACAAATACATACACTACTACCCATATCATCACCACTTTCAGTGAAATCCGTAAAACGTTTTTCGTCCTCTGGATTGGCTTTAAAAAATTCCTCTAAAACTTTGCGTGTTTCCGAAAACTCATATAAATAATCAAACGTTGGAGTTTTAACTTTGTTGCAGTTTAAAAAGTCATTATTATGAATTGTTGACGATGACGGTGGTGTTTGTGGGGACTTTTGGAGGGCTATTGAGGAAACTACATCCCCATCCCCATCATCAGCATCGATGTCAATTAGATTGCCTACGGATTTGTTATTAGCATCGTTGTTGTAGATAGAGGAATTGGTACAACTACCGCTGCTGGTGGCTTGAGCATAGAATTGATGTTGCTGTTGCATTTGTTGGTGACGTGCATGAGCAGCTTCTTGATGTTGTTGCTGTTGCTGTTGGGGTGTTAAAGAAGTCATGGGAGAGACACGCTGTGGAAAACCCGGTGGTCTTTTGGGCACAATGCTATTCCCCGAATTTGAAGTGTTTGTTTTCATTTGTTGTGGTTGATTTCCAAATCGTCTTGGTGAACCCTCATATTCAGCGATTGGTAATTGACCGATCATTTTGGTTACTTTAAGTATGTCTTCATTGACATGATATGAATCCCGTGCATGATTGGAATGATTCGATGAATATGAATTGTTTGATTTGTTCATCCAATTTGTATCTATGTCATCAAACACTACAATTTCACCGTCTCTCAAACACTGGCCATCTGCTTTGCCAACATCTGTTGGAGAACCCGGTGATGTCAGGCCCTGAATAAAACAATGTTCAATTTAATTTTCAAAGGGTTTGTTAACAATAGGAAGACAGCTTTAATATTAAATATAAATTACACCCACCTGTGGCAGTATATTGTGTTGCTCAAATTGACTACCAGGACTGCGACCAACACGAATTTGTTGCAACTGTCTCTGATGAGGATGTATGCTGTACTGCATATCTGTATTAAGATCTGGGGAGTTCAGTACCGTACTGGCTGGTGTTACATTAGGACTGCGCGCACGCATTTCCCATACATAACGTTCTTGCGGCTTAGAGCCCATAACACCACCTCCGCTGCCTATAACACCACAGCTGCCAACCATAAGACCACTCAATGATGTTGCTCCATTATTTATTGATTGCCTGTTATCAAAACCATGCATGCTTATACTGTAAGTACTGTTATTGCCGCTTGTTGTTGCCGCTGTTGTTGCTACTGATGCTGCTGCTGCTACTGCTGCGGCTGCAATGTTGTTGACATTACAAACAGTACCACTACCACCGCTCATACCCACACTACCACATCCTATCCCAATATTAACATCAACTGTTGCTGTCATTTTATTGCTGCTACTACTATTGTTGCCATTTAAGCTGCCTGTGACAGTTGAGCCGGCATGATATAGTTCACCCAATGTTGTTGGGTGTTGAAGTGCTGATGTTTGTGGTAGTTCCATGGATGAACCATAATTGTTGTTGCGTTGTGGTATTGTTATTGTATTATTTGTTGCAGTAACTGTTGTATTGTTTTGACTGTTTTTCAATTCTAATGCTGCCGTTGTTGGAATATCCGAACTACTACTACTGTTCATGTTGTTCGTAATCTCTTTTTTTACTGTGCTGTTGCCTTTTTTGTTTCTTAAAGTGATTGATTTAAATAATTTTTTTTTTACTATTTTTTTCCTTTCAACTTTATTTATTTTATTGCTGTTAGTCTAGTTGAGAGTTGGTGTTATTGACTTCAGTATTATCTTGAAAATGTCGTTGAAATAGAGCACGGAATGTGTATTTAGAAGATAGAGCTAATGGATTTAAAATTTTATATTTCATTTATAGCTGTTGGTATTTCTGTTGTTGTTGTTGTTTCTTATTGCTACTGAAGACATATTTGCTTGGGTTTTGTTCGTTAATTAATATTTGAAATTTCTTTCACCTTTCACCTTTTCCTCTTTGAATTTGTTTTTTTTTTTTTGTTAATTGAATTTCATTGGGTTTTATCTCTTTTGAACGTTAAATTAAAAGTTGCATTTTAAATTGTCTACTGCCAAAGAAAATAAAAGAAAACAAAGAATAAAATTTTATATTAACAGATTAATCCGTTTTACGCCGCACCAGGTTTCTGTGGAGCGATTTGAATAAAACTATATTTTTTATTTGTTTCAGTGCTAAATAAAAAAATCACAAACTTTAGACTAAGTGGTTTTTTTCATATTTCTAGAAAATTGGCGGTGATTATAATCCCCATCGGCACAATATACATATTGTGGTATGAAGTTTTTCAAAGGTAAATAAAAAAAGTTTTATTTAATTGTGATAAACTTCAAAACATTTTGTATGCAGTTGGACATAAATGGAGTAGGGTTGTGACCGACAATGGAGTAGGGTTGATACCGACATTTTTGCTTTCCTCCTGCATCTTATACTTACATTCAGTTTAGCGCTTCCTACCTTTAAATTTAAATAAACCAAGTATGTGTATGATAGTAGAGTTGAACTTGTTAGTTCATTAAAGTGAGCGATGTTTTTAGTTCAGATCACTTTACTGAACTAGGTTGGTCTTTTAGTTCATTTGTTCAGTAGGGCAGTTACAATGGCAACTATGTATAACTATAAATTATTATAAATTTCGAGTTTACTGTCGGAACGCCCTTTAATTTTAATTTTTTATACTGGTTTATATAGCGAATACAGTTTTAAATGCTCTGTGTAAATCCGGGTTCAGATTTTTTTATTTACGAGCGTTGAAATTTATAAATTTTTTTTCACGGTCATAAATGAACAACAAAAAAAGCTCTGCCTACGATCACACATGAATGAGTGTAACTGTTTGATTTTTTTTTTTTTTAGCAAACATACATGAACGGTGAAAAACGAAAAATATCCGTATTGTTCATATGTGATAAATAAAGAATTAGCTCATTCTCATTAATGCTCTTTTACATAAATGTTTGTACATTTTTTTTTTTTTTAATTTATGAACGTTTTTTATGAGTGTTCATTTATGAAATTTTTCATAAATGAGAAGGCCTTTGGTCACTGGGGAGTTTCGCGATGTCTATGTGTGTATTTGAATAATCTCAATTTAAATGCATTATTAATTATTCATAAACATGCACATGCACTGAAAACATACTTACAAACCCATCGAGCAATTTAGTCTATACACCTTAAATTGACATTAATGTATTATGTCATTCATAATAATTGTGAATCATTGATTTTCGTAGTTTATTTAAGCATCTTTTCTAACAAATGACTAAATTTCGATTAATCTTAAAGCAAGAAATGATGCAAAAACACAATTCAATGATTCAGTGATTAATAGAAACAAAAAACTGTTGGGTATAAATCAGTGAGAGACTTGGGTCAACCTCCCTCAATGTCATTTGGAGATTAAGTTAAACGAAATACAAAATAAAACAAATAATGAAAAAACAAACAGCCTGGTGGGCTATAAGAAAAATCCTTTGAAAAAGAAAAATCTATGAATTCAGCAAACACATACATCAATCTTTATCATATACATATTACATTACAACATTACAACAATATCAGCCATTGCAAGGCATTTCTGTCTACCATGTTCCTAGTACCACTCAAGAGTGCAGTCATTCAATAATATTTCTCGTAAACTTGGCCTCTAAACTAAATACAAAAAGGATATTACAACAAAATCAAACAACAGACTATAAGGAAGGGGTTTTAGGGTAGTATGCACACAACTTACACAGATATATTTTGTTGTATGTTGTATGCTTAAAAATACCCAGGGAGATTTTCAAGAGATGTTATTTATTGAATCGCATCTTAATTTAAAAAAAATATTTTAAAAATAATACTTCATGAATTCCGTTATCTTAGAGTTTTCTATGTTGGTTTGTAAAAATATTTGTTTTCGTAAAATAATAAATATATTTTATTTTTTTTAACTCTACCGAAGATGACCGAAAATATTATAATTAATCTTTTTCTTTCCGTCATGTTTTCGGACTAATTTTTTTTTCCAACAATCAGGTCGTCATCGTTTTTCATTTTTTGATCCCATGTACTTATACCACTTTCAAAAAAACATATTACAAGATATAAAAACAGTAGCAAAATTAAGTCCATATTTTTATAGACATAAGCTTTACTGAAATAGATTTTTATGTAAAAGGTTAAAATAAAAAGTGAAAACATTTAAATACACGAATAACCAAATTGATTAAGACTATTTTTTAAAATGACTAAAAGAGAAAAAATGAAAATTAGTTCATTAAGATCTTTAATTAAAAAAAATATAGTCTAAACTTTGTTTTCTTGTATAGTCAGCATATTGAAGTATTTATGGTTTATAGGTCGTTTATAAGGTAATAAGCTTGAATGGTCAAACATACTCAAGATGCGGCACCTCTGCCGGCTACATAAAATTTCTAAACCGCCGCTATGCACTGTTTCGTCTCGGCTTGTTCCTTTGATCGATTTTTAATTCTATTTAAAGTGTAAAAGTGAGAAATCGAAATGTTATGTTGCGTTAGATTTTTTTTTATTCGTGTATTTAAAAATCACATTCAGAGTCCAATGCCAATACTCAGTATTAAAAGGTAAAACGAGCTTTAGTAATATCTGCTAACGAGCAGTTTGATCAATAATAATTGCAATAAGAAAGTGGTTTTAATTTTTTTTTAAGGAATGGACTTATTCCACTTTCAAAAGATATATGAATGCGATAGCATAGTACATGAAAATAGTTTTTTGTTTTTTTTTTTTTTATGTAAAAATAGAACTTTATTGAAATTGTGATTATAACTATAGAGAGAAGGTGTCTATAGCTTATTAAATTAAAGTTTTTATAAAAAGTGGACTTATACCACTTTCAACAAAAAAAAGCAATAAGTCCCAGTTTATACCGCCAAAAATTTGGAAGAAAAACATTTTGAAGTCTCTTTTTGGTTTTTATACCCTTCACCACAGGTGGAAAGAGTATATATAAGTTTGTCATTCCGTGTGTAATTTCTACAATATTCATTTCCGACCCCATAAAGTATATATATTCTGGATCCTTATACATAGAGAAGTTGATTAAGCGATGTCCGTCTATCCGTCTGACAAGGCACCAGAAGAGATACAAAAAATTTAAGCACACCAATCTGTCAGGCATAGTTTCGAAAATTTGGGATTGCAATTCAGCAACATCGGATCATTCCTTTGGAGGCTGCGGGCCAAAAACCACGCCCACCTATATTTTTTCACGTTTTTTTTTCAAATTTTTTCGGCTTAATGAATCTTTTTTGCTTTTTTTGTGAAATAAATATTAGACCGCAACAGGTAGATCGTAAGGAGTGCATACAGATCTCGGAGGGTCAATAACCCCTTACCAACCTAAGAACAAACTTTTGTTTCTTTTTAGGTTGGTAGGGGTTTTCTGCTTTGATTTGTATTAAAGACCTTTATAGAGAGCAATACACATATAGGTAGCCAATTGACCCACAGGCTACCCACTGGTAAAAAAATTTAATAAAATTTAAAAAAAAAATAAAAATTAAATTTTTTTTCAAAATTTACAAAAAACTTTACAAACCGTTTTCGAAACGATATTTCCACAGAAACGTTTCAAAACAAATTTTTAAAAAATTTTCCAAAAAATTTTCGAATAAAATTTTACAAAAAATGTTATAGAGTAACATATTTTTTTAAATGCGTTTGATTTTTAAATAGATGAGATCTCTGTTTTAAAACCTATGTGGATTAAACACATAGACATCATCAGGATATCGAATAAAAACTGTCAAAAATAAAATACACACGTTTATAGGTAAACGTTTTTTTGAAGTCAATATGGCTACATGGCTACACGACCACCGTTGTGGCTGTTGTAAACTTAGGCTAATTTCTATTTTATTCAACAAAAGAAAATGTCACAAAATTGCAAATTACAAATTCCTATACAAAAAAAAAAGTTTTGAAGGAAATATTTATAATTTTTTAATTTTATAAAAGCAAAATAAGTATTTTTGCAACAATGTCAGAGTTTACGATGTAGCTGACGTCTTCAATATCATTAAGTAGCTTACAACACGACGACAATTTAACCAACGGAATTTGTTTTCATTTAGCTGCGTCGCCGCTGTCTTTTATTTCTTTAAAGCATGAATAATGAGTTTTTCCTCATATGACTTATTTTAATTAATGTAAAGAGTCAACAATATGGATAATGCTGTACATGTATGTATAAATAAAATCACCGTGGTGAAGGGTATAGAAGATTCGGCACGGCCGAATATATCACTTTTAATTGTTTTCATTTGCGTTCAAACGAATGAAGATTTTGACGGAAAGATTTTATTATTATTATAGTAAATTTTATAAAGCAAATGTTAACAAAGCGTATCGCCGAGTACTGTAAACAAACGCAATCCTTTCTAACCCACCCGTAAAAATCTCCTAAACTAAATACCTATTTCCCTTCCAAATGTTTTTGTGACTAAACTCAGACTAAATGGAAATTTAAATCGATATCGAATGCCTTAATTTGGACCCAGCGTATAACATCAAAAATAAAAAAACTATCGAGTTGCAGATTCTAAAAAAATGAATAACAAATCTTTTTAAAAGACCTTTTATATGTACATATGTATGCACACAACAAACGATGATGATGATGATGATGCAGTTGTATTCGCAGCATCATTAGATGAACAAACAGAAGAAGAAAGAACAAAGTAGAAGTAAAACTTGGTTGGTTGGGGGTGGCTGAGTGAAATGGAAATGGGTGGTATAGATTGAAGCAAAGCAAAGTGGATACACACATTCATTTTAATAAAAGTATACAAGAAATTTTAATACAACGCGAAATGGAAAACATAATAAAGACCATAACTGCACCTTTTTTCCTTTAACAAAGAGATCCCTTCGTATTCCACAAACAAGAAAACAATTAATACATAACACCCCTTCGAAATAAGAGGAAATAGGTATATTTTTACACTAAAAGAACTGCAAAAGATTAGCAAATCATTAAAAGGTAAATAAATGTATGAGGAAAACCACTACCTGCACATAAGACCACTTTTATCACATCGTCTGGTTTGCCTTTTTTACTTTTTCCTTTTAAACACTTGTTAATTTTAACTTTTTATGCTGCCTCTATTGTTTTTTGTTAAATATGGAAGCAGTTTCAAGACTGTTACAATATTTCTTTATTAAATTTATAATTTTTTTCTGTAAAAATCAATAAATCACTACGATTTAACTTCCTTCCTGTCATCGTCGTTTCATATTTAAATTTGTATCTAGTGATTCTGTTTTTGCAGGTCACAGAATTTGTTAAACTTAATTAAAATTTTCACTGTGCAACATTTTGTGGCATGAGTTTATTGAATATACAATCATTTTATTAATTACCATTATTTTATTATTTGATATTGCACTACAACTAATTTTCTATATTTCTTTTGTAAAATTTTCACAACTTGCGATGTTCGCAAAATCAATTTTTCACAAAACTCCTGTCTGTTTTCTTCACAACAAAAAATCGTTTGATAAAACAATAAAAAAAATTCACACTTTTCTTACTTTCTCTTTGTTTGTTAATTTCTTGTGGTTTTGTTTTCCGATGACGTTCGTCGTTGAGGTGTTTAAGTGCACCAGCTGTTTTTATTCAACACACTTGTAGCTGCTGGCAAAGAGGAATAAACAAAAACGGGTGTGCTCAAGTAGGATGATAAAGTTGCCACGCTGTTTTTTCTCAATATTTTACAGTTATTTTGAATAATTTAATTTTTATATCAAAATTTTAAAATATCATTTTGTAATAAATATGTATTCAACAAATTTATTATTAAGTAAGAAAACAAAAATAGTTACTCATAAATTCTTACGGGCTAGCTCAATTATTTTTTCTTTAGGTGTTCCCAATGCCAATTCACCAGCTCAGGTGACTTTTTGTTGTTTCCATCTTCCAGTGTCAAAAGGTTTTAACATTTTTTTTTTTGTTTGACAGCCGAAATGATTTATACAAAAACAAAATGTAGGTATTTTTATTACCTGTTATGAATATGTCTTGGGTGGTCCCAACCCTTCTTAATACAAAAAAGGCTATACAAAAATAGAGCTGAAACTACCACCAACGATACCACAAGAAACATTAACATATTTTGCCTCCAAACATTGCCGCACTAGTAGCCAAGGATGATAGAAGACAATCTTGCGCCATCACGAAAATAAAATTGAAATTTTCTGCCCATGTCGGCCGAATGACGTCACGAAAATGGCTCCCTATTGGCTAATAATTCTGACTCAGAGTATAACTATAAATTATGAGAGTTTTTAATAAAAATGTTGAGAGTTTATTTGCAGGGTTGCCAATTTTGGCCTATTACTTAGATTTTTTTTTACGTATTTATTTGATGCAATTTAATGATTACAGACTTGGCAACTTCAAATTGGCCGAACAACGTCATCTAACGGGAAATCATGCGGAGGGCGTAATCTTGTCTTCTATCATTCTTGCCAGTAGCCACAACATTTCTCTCCACATCCCCAAACCCACTTGACCACTCATTGATTAAATCAGTACAAGCTGCAAAACAATAACAATTGTCCTGTAAGCCTTGAGGAACCATGATTCAATGTAATAATCAGTCGTTCGATCTGTAGAAAATGGCATGTGTGCCCAAGAAGAATAAAAGTGCGGATTAGAAGTCTTTCTGTGTGACAGACTTTTTGACAAATCCGTACAGATTGATTAAACTTTTGAAAAAGTTTATAAAATATTTTTTCTCCCTGCGATTTAAAATCTTCTTTTTGTGTAATAGTGTAGATAGCGTTTTGAGTGCCACACTATACAAAAAGAAGCAATTTGTAGAGTATGAGATTTTTTATGATTGAAACGAACGCTTATGCATCGTTACATTACACAAGCAATACACATTTCTGTGTATTCAGCTAAAAATTCTTATCTTTTTTAAAATAATGTTAAGGGCTAACGAACTTGCAAGAAACTAACTTAGTTAGAGTAGAATCGGTGAAGTCACCGATTAGTCACTACTATAGGCTTCCATCCGATTGGGTAGAAAGAAGATCTAATTAGTCCTGGGAAGATAGGGAGGATTGCAGGATCTCACGGGCAATTTGACACAGATTGGGCGCGGCAAAAACTGAGATACCTTTGGCTTTAGACCAAAAAGTTCAAAGGGTTTTGGTAGGTGTGGTAACTGGCCATTGCGCCTTTAGAGAAAGAACCGGTACATCGGATTTCAGTACGATGTGCGAGGATGAGGAGGAGTTTGTAAACTGGAGTTTGCAAGGCCGCAAGCTTAGATGTCTAAGTGAAAGATTTCGACGATACTGTAGAATATCGTCGGCTTCAACTGGTCGCTGAGTGATAGGTAGCAGGACGCATATAATTCTCTGTTTTATTATATTATTATAGGCTTAGCTAGCTGAAGGAAATTACAGTGGACCCTCTGGGTTTCCGGTTGGAGGTGCCATTTTTTGGCACAATAGTTCTTAACCTAACCTTTCACCATAAAAGCGTTTTTGGTATTGCAATATTGACTTATTAATTAATTATTCAAACACTCATCTGAGAGAATTGTGGTCTACTCAATTCAAAATGGAGTTGTACGTGCAATAATTTTTTAATAAAAGAAAGATTTTGTAACTCTGATAACACAGGGAGAAAAATATTTTATAACCTTTTGCAAAAGAGTTTCCAATCTGTACGGAATTGTTAAAAAGTCTTTCACGCACATGCAGTTATAATCCGCTGTTCTATCGAACAGATAGAAAGTAGGATAGTTAATAATGGCATTTACAAGATCCTATCAAATGTAACAAGATTATGTACATATATTTGACAAGTTCATTAAAAAAATGAAGATTTCATTCAAGTTTTTTTTCTCACTCTAGTCATAGAAACGCGGTAGAGGTATCAATAAGAAAATACCATTGAGGTGGACATCCAACGATAAGTGAAGAACATAATTCAACGTAATCTACGACAATTGTGTGTGCTCATAGCATTTGGCCCATGACAAACAATTAACCACGATTTAAGCTCTACAAAATAAAAAGTTCAAGATTTAACACCAGCTATCTACAGTCAGAGACTAAAGTTTAACTACACCTCAAAAATAATTTTTTTATTAAAGAAAAGTAAACGTTTCAGAGAAACTTAAAGTAAACAGTTTTGTTGTCTTCATAAATAACAGAAAACAAAAACTAAAAATTCTTTGTACATTGCAAACGTAATGGTAAATCCCACAATAACAACAAAATGCAGCGGACTAAAGTTTAAATACATCTTGCAAAACAGAAAACTCCCTTTCATTTTTCAACAAGAAAGTACGTTTCGATCAAAATATTTTCATACAAGCCACCACTTGTGACTAATAGCGTTCTTATAGCCATCATTGGAAGTTCTATTGAAAATTATGGGCAACGATAAAGAAATTGAGTCCATCGTTAAACATTTAATAATAAAACATTTTAAAGACGGAAAGTCCTATCGAGAAATAGAAAAATTATTAAATGTACCCTTTTCTAGTATTCGAACTATAATTAGAAATATAAGTAAACTTATTTAGTAGAAAATATGCCAAGAAGCGGCCTACCAAACCAATTTTCCAATCGTGATGTTAACCACATCGTAAGAGAAGTGAAAAAGAATCCAAGAATAAGTGCCCCAAAACTTGCAGGTGATATCGCTATAACTACAACAAGTATGTACATCCAAGAACTGTACAAAGATCATTGCTAGAAAATGTATATAAAAGCAGAGTTCCCTGAACTCTGCTGGAAGCGATAGACGTGCAAAAGTCTGGCGCAAACCAAACACTGATCTTCGAACACAAAATTTGGTTCCTACGGTAAAACATGGAGGTGACAATGTGATGGTTTTGGGGAGCGATTGGAGCAGCCGAGGTTGGGAATATGGAGTTTATTGATGACATAATGAATCAACATATTGAAAGAGTATATTGGAAAAAAATTGCAAGCATCTGTCGATATCTTGGGCCTTGGATCCCGTTGGATCTTTCAACAGGATAACGATCCCAAGTACACCGCACTTTCTGTTAAAGGCGGTTGCTTTATTATGCTTCCAGACAGCTCCATAGCCCACCTTAATCACTAGCAATTTTGGGATTTAAAGAAGGGGAAATTAGTAAAAACTTCAAGAACGAGCAAAGAGTCGCTAAAAGTAATTCTTAAAAAATCTGGTCGGAAATATTGCCTTCTAAAGAGAAAGCTTGGTACTTTCTATGCCATGCCGCTTGCAGGCAGTTATCGATAGGCGGTCCAAAAAAAATTTTAAACGTTTTACGTTTTTAAATTATTTCATAAATGTAATAACATTCAAATATGTAAATATGGTACTCTATGTTCGCTTTATAAACAAGTATATATAATTAAACCTTAAAATTAAAGGGTGTTCGGATAGCGACGTGCTTTGCATGTATATGGCCTAAGTTTTGAACCATAATAGGTAGACTCTTGAAATTTTCACAGATGGGTATTACTATGACCCCTATAAAAAATAATAAAAATCATAGTATTTTCCGGCAGTGCCTTAGTTCTTGTACCGTAATAGGTAGACTCTTAAAATTTGGTATAGAAGATGTGTTGCCACAGCCGATGTGACAATTACTACAAATTAAAGGGTGTTCTGACAGTGACAGTGCTCTTCACGTATAGTAACATATTTTTTTAATCGTAATATGTAGACTCTTGATATATTTATAGAAAGGGAATTTCCATGGTCGCTATAACAAATAATAAAATTAAAGGGTGTTCCGACAGAGATATGATTTTTACGTAAATAGCCTTATTTTATAAAGTCCTACTAAACATAGTACGGAACCCTACATTTAGTAGGTCAAATAAAACTGAATACTACAATTTCTTTTTGAAACGCTTACTTTTCTTTACAACATACAATTTTTGAGGTGTATTTAAACTATAGTTTCTGACTGTAGATAGTTTGCCTAGCAAGAGTAAATGTGTTTTCAGACTAGATTATAGTTTTTGTAGTAATACTAAGTTTAGTAGAATATATTTTTTAAACTTTCCATGTTTTTCTTTCAGTGTACTTGCTTTTACCTGAGAGCTTAGCAAAACAAACAAAAATTGTATAAAAGAAAAACAATAGCAAAACAAAACTAAGAAAAGGGCTCCAAACAAACAAAAATACCATGAAACAAAACAACAACTACATAGATATGATTTTGGAGCGCAAACTCTGAGAGTAAAAAGTACAACAACACAATAAAGTAGAGAGCCTTACGTGATAACGTTAACAAAGAAACGTAACAAAAACAACGAACGTGCCAAACAAGCAGTTGAATGGAGTATCCCAAACGGCAGAGTTCGATAAAAACGTAAAAGCGGATAGAAATAAAAACATGTAACTAACAAAAACAATTTTAATATTTACCTACAACAAAATGTGGTGTTAGCAGCATGTATGCATAGTTGCTACACTCGTTAACTAACTTAAAGCAAATAATGGCAAAAAGACAACAATGTCAATCGAAGTGAATATAGTATTTTAAATGAAAAATGTTAACACACACCTGTGTATCTATAAGATATACTCGTGCATATGTATGTACATATGTATGTATGTAGATAGACAGTGACAACAGTAGAAATTAGAACAAGAACAAAAAAGGGTGGGTTAATAAAATTTTACATTTAATCTTTAAGGATCTTAACAACAAACATCAAATATTTGCTACAACAACGCAAGCGGCAATAATAAAGTAAAAGAAATTTATATTTAAAAGATTTCCTTAATTGCTTTGAACAAAATTTGATCTGCTTTTATGTTTATGTATCTTTAAAGTTGCTAAGGGTTGCATTTCAATTTTGCAGATTTTTTCAGTATTTCTCAACAACAACTTTTCAGGACAAATGACCTTTTAAAATCGGAATTGGTTTAGTGACTTTTTGACATTACGTTTTAACAGAAAACTCACTACCCTGATTTTTTTTATTAAATTTTGTTGTGAGTATAATTCACTGCTACAAATAATAACAGCATTTGTTATTGCCGCTGCAAAAATCCTTCGGTATCCAAGGGATACAAAAATTTTTTGTTTGTTACAACAAAAGCAGTGTGAAAAAAAGTGTTTCTAGTTGTGGGGTGCAAATTGTTGTTGGAAATTGATAATGTAAATCAAAAGCTAAAAAGCTAATCAATATGAAAAAGAAATGAAAAATACAATAGTGCATTTCTAGCCTAAATTATCATAAAATAAAAAATGTATCTTTAAGATACCAAAAGAAGTTAATGTATTTGTATCTGAAAAATATGACTAGCACCCAAATAAAAATCCAAAACTTGCAAGCAACTAAATTTAAAACAGTTTAAAATATTTTAGAAAATAAGCAAGGTGTAACTAAAAAATCTCATCTAGAATTGGATTATATTTTAAGAATTTTTTAGATACATTTTGTATCTGTTTATTACCTCTCATTCCATCTTTAAACCAACATACTTTTAAGGTAAGTAGCTACAATTGTAAAGATAACTGTTTTCAAAAACTCACAATACCATAACGTTAGATACAAAAAATAAAATCTAAACTGTTAAAAAAAAATGTTGTTCATTTCAAATTTTATGTTTAATTTGTCATTTTTTTTTTGTACTTTCGCATGAGGCATAATTCATATTTGGTTCCTTTTCTCTTTCTCATTCACTCACTCACTCATTCTCCATCTTTCACTTTGGTCTTAACCGTTCCAAGTGAATGCATTTATTTATTGTTTAAAAGCTAACTAGCGGTTTTAATTGCAATTTAAGATTTTGATTTTCTAAACTAATTGGGAACAGTGGTTATGATACTGGAATTTTCTTTATTTTAAAAAGAATGGGCTGCTTCTTTTGTATGTGGAATCGGACGGAAAATTGATTTAAAGGTTTATTTTAAACGCGTTTTGTAGAAACGATACCAACTCCTTTCGAAACTCAACTAAATAAATGTGATGCTCTTAGCTGACGGTAGTCACTGAGTGAATATAATGCGTCGACTAGCGCTCTCCACTGGCGTAACAACGAAGTAGCCATTTTAGACAATTTCTGGACCCATGTTCTTACCATCCAATTTATGATAATAATTAGTGTCTTCCATTGAGCAGCAGTGCACCATCCCCAGAGCCACCACGTGTACCTCGAAGAGACCAGTAACCGGTTACAGAAATGGGAGCTTTCTGTGGGGCTACCAGGTCCCGTTCGTCATTTGGACACTGGTCGGGCCTTAAGAGACCTTATAAAAGGTGATCCATTTCGAGGTACTTTTTTCAATGGCCTTTTTTTGACAGATCACGTTTGAGTCGTTTCATGTTATTTTTGTTTAGTATTGTTTGACATTTCATAATGGAAAGACTTACGCCTGAATCGCTTCGCTTTATGGGCTCTTGAAAAGTTCCTGGAAGATCCGACGTTTTCGAAGCAAATTTTGATTTCTGGCTCAATGGGTATGTAAAAAAACAAAATTGCCGCATTTGGGACAAAGAGCAACCTGAAGAAATTCAAGAGCTGCCACTTCATCTAGAAAAATCAACGGTTTGCTGTGGTTTGTGAGCCGGTGGAATCATCGGTCCATATTTCTTTAAAAATTATGCCGGTGCGAACGTAACCGTCAATGGCGACCGTTATCGTGCCATGATAACCGACTATTTGATGCCTGAAATTGGAGCAAGACGGCGCCACTTCCCACACATCGCATCAATCAATAGATTTATTGAGAGAACATTTCGGTGAGCATATAATTTGACGATTTCAGCCGGTCGATTGGCTACCAAGATCGTGTGATATCACACCGTTAGACTTTTTCCTGTGGGGATATGTTAAGTCTAAAGTTTATGCGGACAAACCCGCTTTGATTCAGGCCTTGGAGGAAAACATCACGCGTGTCATTCGCCAGTTACCAGTCGAAATGCTCGAACGAGTCATCGAAAATTGTACTCAACGGATGGACCATCTGCGACGTAGCAACGGCCAACATTTGATAGACATAATCTTGAAAGAATGTTCTTTCAAATGATAGTAAACGTTCTCCATTAAATTTTAATTTTCTGTGTTTTTCTTTAAAAAAGTATGGAACCTCGATATGGATCACCCCTTATAACCGATTCAGGTTACAGAAGGCTATGCCATTTTCTGTTTGAACTTAACTTTCCGTTTTCCAACAATGTTGTTTGGAATGCTTATTTCACAGCAAATTGCAGTAGTAAGGTTGAGCAACAGATGGGGCTGTTTGCAAATAATACTGTAAAACTAAAATACAACAAAAACGTCATTGTTCTGTTATAAAAGAGTTTTTATAACAACTGTTTTAAGAACCATATTAAAGCCTGTTCGAAATTGTGAAAAATGTTGAGCAACATTTATTATTTCACTATGAAAATTTGACATTTAAAATGTGGTGTCTATCTCGCGATTTGAAAGAATTTTACGATTTTATTGTTTTTAAGTATATTACATTGTTATAGAATGTTAACAAAAGCCATGCGATCAGCCGTTGTTTGAAAAATTCCACATGCAATAATGCCCCTTTTCTTTATTTCACAGCTTTGATAAAATGTTGCCAGAAACATTTCAATGTTTTTCTACAGTAAAAACAGAGTACTTCTTCTGCAACATTTTTTCATGACTTTTATACAAATTTTTTATGTATGTACTTTGAGAGCATTCCGCACGAAAAACTGAACAGAGTACCAGGCTTAAGACGTGGAAAAAACATTAACATGGGCAGTCTGCACTTAACATTAACATGATGTTAATGTTTATCATTTTATGTCTAATGTAGACTGCGGGGTAACTTAATAAAAAAGTGCGTTGTGAATAGCTCAATATTTGTAGAAACACATACATATAAAACAATACTAAGATATAAAATATCTATGTGTAAAAACTCTCCTTGTTGATAAAATATTGGCCATGTTATGCCATGAAAAATAAAATAGTTTTCTAAAGAAACTTCACTTTACCATTAAATCTTACACAAGTTTAACTTTTAACATTCATACTTATGTAAAGTTCTCCAGTCACTTCTTGCATAAAATTTTTGCAAAGTTGTACATTCAAAAACTTTACCAAAAAAATGAGGTCATTTCACCTCTGCAATTTAAAAATTAATCATATAAATAAGTTTTATTTTATTTCTCTTCTCATGATGACACTGCATAATTTGAGTTCATAATTTCTTAAAACAAAATAAAACAGTTTAATATGACAATGTAGAAATTACAAGACTTGCTGATTATGTGTCGTGTTTAAAAGCGTTAAATATTTTTTTTGTCGTGTCACAATTATAGTGTTAAACTAGGAAAACCAACCGTTCATACAAGCAACTTGTCAGCCAATTAACCAACCAACCAGCAAAATACAGTCACATTAAGAAAAGTGAAAACGGAACACACAATTGGCAATCCACAAGGATTAAAAAAAAACTTCCTGTAGTGGAAGCAAAAAATGTTGCTTGTATCTATGTTGAGTTTATAGGTAATAATGTTCCCATAAGAATCGGTAAGATATATATATATATATAGCTTTGGACTGTTACTATAATTATAAAAAACAAATGATAAAAAACAGTAATTATTTTTGGGAATTCAAATTTTCATTATATAATTTAATTTAAATTTAATAGCTGGTTATTAAACCACATTTTTATGAACGCAGTGAAATTGATTATTACGATTTCAGCTCATTTATATGGCAAGTTCCCTCAATAGGAAAACCTCACTCAAAGTTAAAAAAAATAAAGATAAATAAAGTCAATACTACCTGCGAAACTTTTTTGCTTGTCTGCAGAAAACACCAATAGTCTTTGGCGGGAGTCGAACCCGCAACCTTCAGACTGATAGACTAGCGCGCTACCAATCAGACTATCGAGGCACAATAAGAATTAAGTTAAAGTAATAAAGAAATAAAATAAACAAGTAAGAGTGCTATACTATTAAGCCTAGTACTCTGTTCGAATTTGTGGAAAATGTTGAGCAACATTTATTATTTCAAAGAAGAAAATGAAGAATTTTTCGCTTTTATTGTTTTTAATTGTACCAGAGTGTTTTACAAATGTTAGCAAAATCTGTTGTTTGAAAATTTCCACATGAAATAATGCACCTTTGCTTTACTTCACAGCTTTGATGAAATGTTGCCAGAAACATTTCATTGTTTTTCCACAGTAAAAACAGATTACTACTTCTGAAACATTTTTTCATAACCTTTTCATAGAAATTTGTACATAAATGTATTTATGTAGTTTGAAAGCATTCCTCATGAAAAAACTGAACAGAGTACCAGGCTTTAGGACATGCCGAATATATACCCTACACTATAGTAATGCTAGATATGTGTTACCCTCTTATGTTTCTTTGAAAATTTGTTTGAAAATTTTTTATAAATTTTTGGTAAAAGTTTAAAGAAATTTTTTTGTAAAAATTTTTCGGTTAAAATTTTTTTTATTTGAATTAATAAATTAATTATTTAGGCTTAAGTTCTTAATTATAAAGAGAACTTAAGCCTAAATAATTAATTTATTAATTAAAAAATAGTTCAAATAAAATTCATATAATTTTTTTTATTTTTTTAAAAATTTGTTTAAAATTTTTGCAATCTATATTGCTTTTGAATGGTCAAAAAAATCCCTCAAAATTTTTAAAAAAGATTTTATATATTTTTTTTTAAATTGAGACCTACCTGCAATCTATATTGCTTTAGAATGATCAAACAAATCCCTTAAAATCCTCATATTGATATGAAAACACCTTGAAAAAATATAGGTGGGCGTGGCGTCAATGCGATGGTCTGATATTGTTGAATTGCAATCCTAGAATTTTCGAAACTATGCCTGGCAGATTGGTGGGCTTAAATTTTCTGTACCTCGTTGGGTGCCTTGGCAAGTGCCATTTCAACACCAACAAGGACAGATGGATAGATGGATAGACGCACAGACGAACATCGCTTAATCAACTTCTCTATTTATAAGGATCCAGAATATATAAAATATAAAATAAGTGAGATGTTGTTATTACTAGTTTGCAGCACAATGCACATTGGGGCAGAATCAAAATATTTTGGAAATAACCTTGTCATTTATAAACGGCTAGGCCGATTGATCCAAAATTTGACATGAGCATAACAGAGGACTATCTGAACTTAATTTTTAAAGCTGAGTACCATACACCCGCTAGGGGTGGCGCTATGTGGTCTCAAAGTTGGGAACCTCGCACCTGAAAATTCTTTTACAGCTTGATATTTCTTCAGTTTTATTCTGATTTTTTAAAATTATAATTTTTTTACAATTATAATTTTGGATCAATCGACCAAGCCGTTTATAAATTACTAGGTTATTTCCAAAATATTTTTATTCTACCCCACTGTGCAATGGCATCGCTCAGTTAACCCCTTCGGTTGTACAAGACAGAAAATGTTAAATGTTACAAGTCTGCTGTCTCCTTTCTTCGTCAAGGTTAAGTGTTATTTCTCTTAACATAAGTATTTAAATCTAAACATTATGAATCCAAATTAATTCTAGGGCAGTTTCAAGAAAATGGCTGTAGTGCAATCCAGTTGTTAAAAATGTGACCACAAAAAAGTGCTTCATTGGAGAATCATGTAGCTAAGAGCATAAAATATTGTATTGGTTGTGAAATTAAAAAAAAAAAAAAAAACAAATTGACGAAATGGCATGCTGCTGTACGTCAAAGTTGCTATATCTGGTTATGCCTGTGATTTGTACTTCTATATTTGATAAATTATTATGTAATCATTTTTGTATATTTATATAAACTCTTAAATTAATTTTGATTCTAAAAAACTTCCAAAATGTTTCTAAAAAACTTCCAATGTGCTTCCAAAAGCTTTAAACAAAACTTTCTCGTCAAAGGCATTTTACCAACTAATTGCTCGATCTAAGAAGTATAATTTTTAAATTAATAGTCGACCGATTGCTAAAATTTGTCTCGCCGGATTATGAGGTCAAGTATACAGTCAATACTGTATTATAGGAATTTATATTTTTAAGGAGGCATTTCTTTTAAGATCCTGGATGGACCGAACTTATCTCTGCTGGAAGCTAGAACCAAAAACTGCATTTCAACGGCCAGATACATTGGACCAGGCACACTTGGACTTGGAACTCAACTTGGCATTACTGCGCAAATAAAATTGGACATTTTCAAGACTTTTGATATTTTACACGTTTTATTAAAAACAAAAACGAACAAAAAGTTCCTTATCATAGTTAATTTACGAGCACGTTTATGTTTAAATTTTCATTTAGGTAATATTACACAATTCCGGCCTATGACCTCAATATAGTCTTAAGTGTATTAGTTGTCTAATCTGTTCTTATAAAAAAAAAGAAAAAAACTATAATTTAAGTTGCAAATTTAAAATGTTATATGACTAACAAGCGAGAATTAATTAAGATTTGATTGCCAATGAACTGATATTATTAATAATTTTTTTCCGCTTTTCATTAGAATTGCAATTGCAATTACAATTAATCAATTAGAATTCTTGTTAAATAAATTCGTAATAAAATACATTTTTATAAAATGTATGAAAGTGTATCTTAAGTATTTTATACAGAAATATCTGATGCAGGTAGTCAATTAACACTCTAGGGGGTACAATGCCCCCTGCATGCTTGTTGCTGCCGTCATAATTTTTAAAAATTGTACTATATATTGATTTTCATAATATTATTTTTCAATAAAAATGGTTTTCCCTTCCTTACCCCCTACAAAATATGTTCTTCTAAGCCAATGGGTAATCAAAAAAAAAAAAAAAATAAATCACTAATTTCCTACTGTTTGTCTGCTTTTCGTTTGTGTTCACATCACGTAAAACCTACTGAATGGATTTTAAAAAAATTATATAGGGAGACACCTTAGCATCCTGGTCCCAATATAGGATACTTTTTTCTATCTCATTTTTATCTCATTTTCGGTGAAATATCTCATTGCAGTGTAAGTACGCAAATTCCGGTTTTAAGGTGCTGAAATGATCGGTTTAAAAATGGGATATTTTAAACACGGTTTCGCATCTTTTATTTTTGAAAACACCTCTTACACAGGTTTACAATAATTTTTAGAATTTTATATATATTTTAGAATTTTATCCAAGGATGGGTACCTTTATATAAAGAAAATACGTATCTGGATGGATTTTAACAAAATTTCTGCATCCTGATTCCAATATAGGATACTTTTACAGCGGCTACGCAGCTAAATGAAAACAATTGTCGCCGTGTAGTCATCTACTTAATGATATTGAAGACGACAGACGTAAACTCTGACATCGTTGTAGAAATACCTATTTTGCTTCTATAAAATTAAATAACTTTTTCAAAAAAATATAAATATTTCCTCCAAAACTTTTTGCTTGTAATTTACAATTTTGTGACATTTTCTTTTGTTGAATAAAATAGAATTGTCGCATACCAAAATAGAAATTACCCTAAGTTGACTACAGGCAAAACGGTGCTTGTGTGTGTAGCCATGTAGCTTTGCTGGCTTCAAAATAATCGTTTACCTATAAACGTGTGTATTTTATTTTTGACAGTTTGTAGTCGGTATCCTGATGATGTCTATGTGTTTAATGCACCTAGGTTTTAAAACAGATCTCATCTATTTAAAAATCAAAAAAAAAATTTCTAATTTTTTTCTTTAAATTTTATTGAAATTTTTTGTTAAATTTAGGATTTTCCTGCAATCTATATTGAGTTAGAATGGTCAGACTAAAGCAAAAAGAAATCATTACAAACAAAAAAATTCCTCATATTGACAAATGGGGTTTCCTTTTAACTGCTCCTATTTATCAGTGGGTACCCTGTGGGTCCATTGGCTACCTCTATGTGTATTGCTTTCTATTAAGGTCTCTAATACAAATCAAAGCAGAATAATCCTACCAATCTAAAAACAAAAAAAAATCGCCCCTCGCAGGGGGTTATTGATACCCCGAGATCTGTATGCACTCCTTGCGATCTACCTGTCGCAGTCTAAAGTTTATTTGTCAAAAAAGGCATAACAGAATCATTAAAGCCGAAAAAAATAAAAAAAAACGTGAAAAAAATATAGGTGGCCGTGGTTTTTGGCCCACAGCCTCCAATGGAATGATCCGATGTTGCTGAATTGCAATACCAAAATTTTCAAAACTATACCTGACAGATTGGTGTGCTTAAATTTTTTGTATCTCTTCTGGTGCCTTGGCAAATGACATTACAACACTAACACGGACAGACGGACATCGCTTAATCAACTTCTCTATGTATAAGGATCCAGAATATATATACTTTATGGGGTCGGAAATGAATATTGCAGAAATTACACACGGAATGGCAAACTTATATATACCCTTTCCACCTGTGGAGAAGGGTATAAAAATATGTTACTCTATATACAGACATATATTCTTAATATTAAAAATATATTATATTACACTTATGATTTTGATTTTCATAGAAATATTGAACGTTTTTTTAAATATTTCGAAAATTGTTTGTAAAATTTTTGCAAACATTTTTTGTAAAAATAAATATTTTTTTGAAAATTTTGTTGTAAAATTTTATTCAAAAATATTTTGAAAAATTTTAAAAAAAATTTTGTTAAAGATTTTGTGTAAGAATATCTTTTTGAAAATGTTTTTTTAAATGTGTTTTGTTGTGTTTGTTAATGTTTTTAAGTTTTTTAAAAAATTTTATTTATTTTTTTTTTAATTCCTGCAATCTATATTGAGTTAGAATGATCAGACTAAAGCAAAAAAAAATCCCTTAAAAAAATTTCCTCATATTGACCCTCCTCCATGTGCTTTTGAACTGCTCCTGTTTACCAGTGGGCACCCTGTTTGTCCATTGGGTATCTCTATGTGTTTTGCTTTCTATAAAGGTCCTTAATCCAAATGAAAGCAGAAAAACTCTACTAACCTAAAACAAACAAAAATCGCCCCTCGCAGGGGGTATTGTTTCCCGAGGTCTGTATGCACTCCTTGCGATCTAATATTTATTGGACAAAAAAGCAATAAATAATCATTAAAGCCGATAAAAATTAAAAAACGTGAAAAAATATAGGCGGGCGTGGTTTTTGGCTCACAGCCTCCAAAGGAATGATCTGATGTTGCTGAATTGCAATCGCAAAATTTTCGAAACTATGCCTGACGGATTGGTGTGGTTATATTTTTTGTATCTCTTCTGCTGCCTTGGCGAATGACATTACTACCCGAACACGGACAGACGGACATCGCTTAATGTATAAGAATCCAGATATACTGTGTATACCATATATACTTTATGGAGTCGGAAATGAATATTGTAGCAATTACACACAGAATGACAAACTTACATACATATCTGTATATATACCCTTTCTTTCTACCTGTGGTAAAAGGGTATAATAAATTATTTTAGTTTAGTATGTTCTACTTAAACCCTAATTTCTTCCTTTCTTTTAATAAAAAACATTTTTTACTTTATTAAGCTGTGTTGGAGACAACAAATACTTCGAAACTTGTTTTATTTTTAAAGTTTTTTTAACTTTATTTCACATTCATTTTTTCCAAAACAAAGGCTTAAAGACAAACAGACAAAATCTTATGAATCACGTTTTTTGTGAATTTTTTTTGTTTATCTTTTATTATTATTGTTTTTTTTTTTTGTTCACCCATACACAGCATCATCAAAGAAATAAATACCTTTTATTTTCATTCTACTTGAGATGTGGGTCTTTTGGTGTTAAGAGGGCTTTGACTTGTAATTCTTCTTGCACATCTTTGGGTTGCGTTATGAGATGCCATGCAATGAACTGCATTGTTACAGCGAGCGCTCTTGTTGACTTAAGTGCATACAGTATGATGAATAGCAACAACAACAAAAAAGTATACATACTTTAGATACAAAGTAAACATTGTCTTTCCCCTTCTTTGGCCTAACTGAAGTTGTTTTAAAACGAAAAAAAAAAAATAATAGAATTGCAGGATGCTTTAAATCTAGTGGAATGCATGTTGTTTGACTGGGTTGGCTTCTAAGCTTTAATGAAACTTGTACTTCCTGTTATAAATTCTAAGAAATAACTCTGTAAAACCATTTACCAGCAACCTAAAGTGGTAAGTTGAAAGTAGATTTGCTAAAATTGATCGGTTTTATGTAAAACATGTTTAAACGCTTGTACAATTCAGGAAATTGCAAAATCATTAAAATTTACATAAGTATGTTTGTGCATACATACATACATATGTAGTTGATGTAGTGAGAAAGATACTGAAGTTTGTTTAGTTCTTTTTTAGGTTAAGTGTAGCTTTAAGAGTTTTTTTATTATTGCTTTGATTCTCAACATGTTGCTAGAAACATAGTTGGCTAAAGAAAACAAAACATTTTATCATTCCGTTCATAATCGATTAACAATGCTGTTCTAAAAACTATAAATACTATCATTGATGATTGTTGTTGTAACAGCTCTGCTGTTGTCCGAAGTTCTTTCCTGGGAAAAAAACTTCCGGTTGAAACAGCTGTTGATGATTGTTGTTATATATTGTTGTGTTTATGACAACTATTATAATAATTTAAAACAAATAAGCTTTTTTATGAAACCTAGAACAGCTAATTGTTGCTCTCAAGAATATCACTGTAAATCTATACATATGTATAATAAAACCGTAACAGGACCATTTTTGTACATGAAAAATACATAAAAAATCCTCAACAAATAATAATTTGCATAGAAAGTTAAAAAAATGCTTTACCCACTATAATTATCTTTATGAAACTGTGTTTTAATACTGTTAAGTCGAATGGCCAATATAACCTCGCACGAGGTCGACTCTTGATTGCGGAAAATCTCTTTAAAAGATGATCAGCTATCTTAACATTAACTTTACATTAAAATATTTTTGGTTCGAAACACAGGAACATTCAGGTGGACACTAGGCATGCTAATGTCAATCGTCTTTTTTGAGAGCAAGTCTAAAGGAAAAGCAAAAACAAGATGTGACCTCGGACCAAAAACAAGATGTGACTTCGATTGAACAACATCTCTCTCGACTTTTCATGATTAAAAGAAACAAAGTTAACTGGATTCGTACCTCCAGTAAACAGCCAGTGACGACGGTCTTTACCGGAAGGTATGACAACAGTGAATTAATGTAAGTTTGAAAATCGAAACTATAGTCGAAAAATCTACAAATATGGCAACCCTTGTAAAGATGTAAACAAGAAGAGTAACTGACAAACTGAATTAAAAATGCTTAGACTGCTTTTACAATAGACAGAAACAGGGCAGACATTTTTTGAATTCTCTTTTGTTTTGTCTTTAACTTTTCACAATAGGACAAAAACAAGACAGATCGATTTTTGCATATTCCACTTTCAGATTTATTTAGTTTATATGTGTATGTGTTTGAAAGTCTGTGGTACTTGTTGTGTACTTTGTTGAGAAATTTTAAGCAAGTAGACACCGACTTGAGAAATATAATGTGAAGTAACACAAAAAAACGCAGAAAAGGGAAACGAAAAAATGACCAGAACGATAGTCATGAAATACACACTCTACCTCTCAACCCCTTACCTATAAATCTCGTCTGTCTGCTCTGTTTCTGTCTATTGTGAAAGGGGACTTAGTAGAAATTACTCTATTTCTATTTCGCCAAAGTAATTAAAAAAAAACTGTATTAATTAATTCAAGTTGTAGTGGAAACATAGTAAAATAAATAACTAACATATTCGACAGTCGTAAAGTAGCTCTGGGTTGGGGAATACGTGCGCGCGTCATTGTCATTATCGCTTAAAGTCAATCAGGCCGGCCTTGTTGTTCGGCCTTCGAGTGGTTTACGTCTCACTCATACTGGCGGATTGGCTTCCTCGAATAGCTGTACTGTATTGGTGGTCTCTTTATTCAGCCACGTGTAATCGTTTTGATTATCGTGTGTAACATATAAATTTTAATTAAATAAGTCGGACATTGGAGGAGCAACGTTTAAAACTCATTTTTTCTCTGGAGGAGAACCATTAAACTCTATTTTTTTAATGGAGGAAAACCTTTATACTCAAGTTTTTTTTTCACTGGAGAAGCACCATTAAACTCTTATTAATTTTACCTAGCTGATTGTGGAGTCTCACTTCCTACACGAAGGTATAGGTCGCGCTGCAGATTTTGGAGGAAGCTTAGGCAATTACACCCTGGCGCTTTGTTCTCGTACCTTTGCCATTTACTAATTATTTTTTTTTGTCAAAATAAAAAAAAACTAACATTTTGCTGTAAACGAGTTATTCACGATAACCAAACCCCTAACGTATGGTCACCATAATCACATGAGATGGGATCTACAATTAAATTTACGGATTAACCAGAAGTTATTTTATTTTTATTCATTTAATTGTTGAACACCTTCCTGCACTTGCTATTTAATATTTAAAAAAAAAAAATTATTATTAGTTGTTTAATCATTAAATAAACATGGCCTTAAATAAAGGTTATACGTTTAAATATAATTAATCAGAAACTAAGTTCATATGTATACAAAAAACAAAATATCTATAAAAAGCTTCACTTAACCACTTATCAAGCTGTGAGTAACGAGATTGAGCGACGTATTATTAACTTTGCACTACAGTCAACTTTAATCATATTATTAGTTTTCAACTTTTAACTTTTTTTTTCTTAATAATATAACAGTTAAATATTTTTGTTTTAATCAACTGACAGACAAATACCCTCAAACATTAGAAGCGCAATTTCACAGCTTATGTTTATCTAATGAATTATTAGTTTGAAATAAAGCTCAACAATAAAAATAAATTAATTCAAAAGAGCAAAAAAAAAACAGAGAACAATTCAAATACTCACGAATATTTAGTGGAAAACAATAATAATAATTTTAAAAAAATATGTTAAGCCTTTAAATTAAAATAAACAGCTGTTTGTTGTCGAATGTTATAATGTTGCGGTTTAAAAATAACCGTTTATTGTCCCATCTTTTATGAACAACGATATAAATTTCTGTTTTGTTTTTTTTATGAATAACTAGCTATCCCCGGTGCGCTTCGCTACACCCATCCACAAAAAATACAATAAATACTTGGAAGAAAAGTATGACCAACTTTTAGCTTGAAAAAGCACCCTATTCTCACATCGAAAATGTTTTAGTTTATATTAACACGATAACAATTACTTCTTATCGGAGGTACTATACTCCAACTATCCTAATCCAGTCTATATTTTGTTAGACAATGCACATTACTCTGAGAGTTACTTGTGCAAAGTTTCGAGACTCTACCTATTGTAGTTCTCTAGGCCTACGATAATACTTTTTCACTTAATATGGGAGATATCATGCCCATTGTCCCAATTCATTCTGTATTTTGGTAGGTTTTACGCATTTGCACGAGGGTTACTCATGCAGAGTTTCAGGGAGCTATCTATTGTAGATCAACAGAAACACGATAATAATTTTTCACTTTGTATGGGAGGTACCATGCCCACTATTCCAATTCAGCCAGAGTTTGGTTTGACTATGTACGTTAATAATGGGCGTTACTGCTGCAAAATGCCAAGGTGCTACCTAATTTAGTTTTCTAGATACAGAATAATATTTTTCATATTGTATGGGAGGTACCACGCCCACTATTCCAATCCAGTCTATCTCTAAAGTATGTATGTTAATATACAGATTACGGGTGCAAAATTTCAAGGCGCTATCAAGCTACACGATGATAATTATTTACTTTGTATGGGAGGTACCACGCCTACGTCGAATATCAAAAAAATTAGTACCCTATTTTACCAAAGCGTATATCTAATAACAAACTGTGATGTAGGCAGCTATAGCTTTCCGACAAACAAACAAACACACATTTTCTGCTTTATATATATATAGATAGAAAATATTTTTAATAAAAATGTGAATGTGTGAATATCCAGTACTGGCTAGCATAATAGTTAGGGCTACGGACAGAAACTTGGAGGATCTAAGCCTAGAGACTTCGTGATGCGAAAGAAGACAGTTACCAGTCGACAGTCTGAAATCACTAAAGTCAAGAGTAAAGGCACGAGACTCAATGAAAGTAAGTTTGCCGTAAATTACAAGAAATAGGAGAAATTTTGTCATCTAACCAGTGTTACCATATTTTTTTCAAAAATATTCTAGTAGACCGAAAAAATCTTTTTTTTATTTTTTAATTAAAAATCCTTTTTAGTAACATTTCATTATCAAAATAAGCTAAGTAATAGTTTAAGGCCCATTATTATAACTTGCCTTTAGCTAAAGTTAGGATTTTGTTGGAGCGATAAGTAGTTTTTCGTTATAATATACGTGATAGTTAAAACTGAGTTTTAGCTTACTTTTAATAGCGGAAAACTATTTATCACTCCAACAAAATCCTAACTTTAGCTAAAGGCAAGTTATAATAATGGGCCTAAAAGTACTAAATACCACATTTTTTTTAATCTTTTATTTATATAACAAATCGTTTTTAATGTTTTTGGCATCTCAGAAACTTTAAAAATAAGATAAATCTTCACAAATGCTAACATTGCATCTAACCCAAATGGATAGGATCATGATAAATTCAATAAAATTTCTCCTTTGCTTTTATCTGAATTCAAGCACTGCATAAGCACAAAAAACGAAGCTTATAAGACGCTCATTATAATGATTCATTGAATTCATGTCTGTTCATTGCACATGAGTAGCGATCACTGAGCTGAATTCTAGGAGCTTGCGTCAAGGTTGAATAAGTATAAGTAAATACTGAACCTAATAACAATGGAATTTGAGAAGTACAAGCAATATTATGCTTTGAGTAAGACACGAACACGAGAGCAAAAGCAAAAAACATTACTTAGGTTCATTTTAAGGTCTTTATTTCTTAAGAAATACAAAAACCCACTATTGCACTAAGCCTTATCCAAAAGTTATACACAACTACTAAATAAGACACACTGAGTGTTTTAAACATAAGATGAGTTAACACATCGCTAACTAGTATAGAAAGTTCGTTTTACACGATCAGCTCATTGGGTTTATGATATGAACAGAGTTTTACTCACTAATAGTATGGTACGAGTAGGCATGTATTCAGTTGTATTCAGTTAGATAGTTTGTGTTCAAGTACATATATCCACGAGCTCATGAGTTTATGACCACACCCATTAGATGAGCTTGCTCATGCAAATGTTTAATTTGCATTTATATGATGTTTACAAATATTTCCCGAGACACACAAAAATTATGAATAACTACCTATATCCGAATTGTAAATTTTATTTACAATTCCGACTTATTAAATCAACTTGGACATCCATACATACATATCTTTTAATACAAATTAAGTATTTATTTTTTTAGCAGTAAGTGGCTTTGCCTTAAACATGGACGTACGACCATTTTTTCCACATTTAATACATATGTATGTATGTATGTATGTATGTATGTATATATATATGTATGTCTATACTGAAACAAACCAAAAAATTGTTCTATTTAAAAGTCATAAATCAATTTTATTGCCTATTATTTTTCCTCTGTCTCTTTTATTCCCTGCTTCTCAACTCTATTGTTAAATGTATCACAAGTATAATGTATTTCTCTTATCTTATCTCTTAAATGGAGGTACTTTAGAATGTAATCATTATTGCTTTTAATATAAAGACTTAAATACATTTGCGTCGTCAATTTTAGAACGAGTACCTAGAAGTAGCTTTTTTCATTTAGGTGACTCAATACCTCTGACATGAAACACTTCAAAGGTAAAAATATTAATATTCAATACTGTTTTATAAATTAATAAAATTATGAATCATTTATGGAACGACAAAGGAATAAATGTGTTTTTTTTGTATTACACAATTAATAAGTTGTTTTACAATTGTTAAAATATGTTGAGATGTAAGTATATACAACTTTCGTGGCTTCTAAAGGACGATACAAAGAATTTACCCCTCTACAGGTAAAATACGCCCGGGTATTTTAATTTCTTAAATTACTGTTTTTATGTTGCTAATTTACTAACAATTATTTTGTCAAAATACTTACGTATTTTATAGGCAAAAGGAGCCGTTGGAGGAGCTGGAAATTGCAGAATACCAAAGCACCAAAGCAACCGGATCTTAATCCGATAGAGTATGCCGGGAGTTATTTGGAATAGTAATCAAAGAGTCATCTAACTACAAAAAAAATACTATACGATTTCCCTCTATAAAGATTAGAAAGTAATTCACACCTAATTTTAAGACTCTTACTTTTATAGTGTTCCAGATATAGTTTATCAGTGTTTGAATTGCTTGCTTAAAAATAGCAACAGCAGTAAAATCTTTGCTTTGCTTACATCTTTTTCAGCAAATAAAAAAACTGAATTCCTCAGCATTTATATAACATTTTGTTATAAGCGAAGCAAAAGCAAAAAAAAGAAGAGAAACTCATTTGCTTAAGCTTACTATGTATCTCTTTGTGCAGCAGAGCAATCAGCAAAGCAATTTTTTTGAAAACGTTTGCTGTTGCTTAAGCAAAGTTAAAAAAATAATAAATAAATCAAATTTTGTAAAAAGGTTTTTATACTTATTTGCAAATTAATTAAGCATCACTATATCCAGTAAAAAAAATACAACTTAAATTTCTTTCTTGGAGAGAATAAAACGAACTTAAGCTTGACTACAAAATTCACTTCACTTTATTTGGAAAAAATATTATTTCAACTCTTCTTAGGGGTAGGCAGTGTTCGAACACGAGCCTAAAAAAAAATTAGATCATAAAACTTATTTAAAAAAAAATATCTATAAAAAGTAAATTTAATAAACCAAAAAAAAATCTTTAAAGAAATCCCCACTAACAATATTTTTGTATTAAATTTATAAATATTTACAAACATACATACATATGTATATTGACAAAGAAACCCCATACACATTTTCATTGAAAACCAAACACAAAAGCAAATTAAATGCATTGTGCTCACATATATAAAATGGCAAGTCTTTATGTCGCCTTCGGCTAACAATTTCATGTAGTGACGTTTATGAGATGTTGGTTGTGGCTGGCTGGCTGACTGACTGGTTGGGCTTCATTATAATTATAACCAACCATCTTCCTCATCGCATTTTGTTTTGTTTCTCTTGCAACTCATACGCTGTCGTAAGTAAAAGAAAACCTTGATCTAAGTATTTTATATTAAAACAGCAGCAAATAATAATAACAATAAAAAATAAATAAAAATCCATGGATAAATGTGGTGGCATAATTGTAATTTAATCGTTAAAAGAATATTGCAGAAAGTTGACTCGAAAGGTTATAGATGACACAATGATGTGGTGCATTACACGACAAAGAGCAAGACCAACCAGCAAGAAACAAGAAATTTAAAGAATTGCCACTAAATTAAGTTTAAGTAATTTAATCTTTATTATATTATTACCATTAAATTTTATTTATTACTTTATACTTAATTATTGCTGGTTTCGTTTTGCATATTAAATTTCTGGTTATTTTTTTTAATTTCTTTACTACAATCATCGCTACTGCTGCATAATTTTATTTATATTCATATTGAGTAATTATTATGCCAGAGCATTATACTGCATTAAGATTTTACTAGGATTTCATAATGATTATGATGAATTTAAGTTGTTGGAAAAGAGTATTCAAATATTGATTTCCTAATACTCCTAACATTTTGTATACAAATAAATACTTTTTGTTTCCTAGCAACATTATTTGGCAACATCAAATGTCAACATGTTTCTAATGAACTAAGTGTTGTAGAAAAGTAATGTTTTTATGATGTCTTCTTAGGGAGATAAAATTCTTAAAATTTTCCATTTTTCACTACTTCTAAAATTTTTTCTAGCCAAGCTGTTTGAGTGTCGTTGAGCTTAATAATAATAATGGATTTTTCACCCTCTAAATACTTAATCCCTCTAAATAATAATATTACTCAAGGATCCCGAAAAAGGGGTTTGCTTCAATAATGACCTCTTCGTTGGAATCAAATTTCTTAACTCCGTGGCATTTCTTTAAATTGGGAGGGGGTAGCTTTTCGTATCTTAATTAACGGATTATCGTTGTTCCTTAGACGGAAAAGCTATTTTTTTTTCGCAATATTAAGTCATTTTTTACTTCAAATCGTTATTGACTCTTTCCAAAAGCTGTTTACACTTTGTTCATGCCAAAAAGCTGTAAGCATGATTTTGTTTGCCGACAAATCCATCCATCTTAAGGCCGGGGCACATAGAATCCGTCATACGTTATACTTTAAAGCTCTCAATTGAAATCAAAGTAACAACGGAAGAGGTTGACACAATGAGTACTTTGTTGACGGATATTTAATCAGAAAATAAAACACGAGAAAAGCTTTTTCTTCCAAAATACGAAAGTTGGGCAACTTTTAACTTTTGACGTACGTTGAAAGCTCAACTCTCTCAAAATTGAAAGCTCTCTCTCAAAATTAAATTTTTGTGTTGAGTGCAAGGCGAATTCGCCTTGGTTGAGTGGAAGCAAAAATAAAACAAAATACAACAAAATAATTTAATTTAATAGAGTAAAAACTCTATTTATCTATTTAATATCTATTTAATAGAGTAAAAACTCTATTAAATTAAATTATTTTGTTGTATTTTGTTTTATTTTTGCTTCCACTCAACCAAGGCGAATTCGCCTTGCACTCAACACAAAAATTTAATTTTGAGAGAGAGCTTTCAATTTTGAGAGAGTTGAGCTTTCAACGTACGTCAAAAGTTAAAAGTTGCCCAACTTTCGTATTTTGCGTTGACGGAGACGTACTGATTGTGACAATTCTCATTAGAAAAGCTGTATTTCAACTTTGTTGTGCGTTGAAAAAGTCGACGTATAACGTATGACGGATTCTATATGCCCCGGCCTTTAGCCTTTTTTATTGCACGTTCAACGGCAGTGTGTTGTGACGCATCTATGTTTTGTTACAAAACAGTGCAAATTCTCGCCTAATAATCCGCTGAAGTTGTCGCACAGTTACGCTTATGGTCAAGTGTAAGAAATCGTGGCACCTATTGCCCAAATAGCTTTTCTATTTCCAAATAGGCATACAATATGTGATGCACAAGGTTGTTCGAGTATAAAGTCTCCCCACCTTAAGCACTTTAATTACTCATCTATGATTTGAATTATCTTGTTCGAGATTTAGAACTCTTCTGCCTAGGTTTTCCCAGCTATGAAATAGAAATGCGTTTTATTTCTGACTTTGTTTTTTAACTTTAAAGTCTAGTATTCTGTTCATTTTTTCATGCGGAATGCTGTCAAACTACATAGTTTTAATATTCTGTTTTTACTGTGGTAAAATTATTAAAATATTGCTGGCAACATTTTATCAAAGCAGTAAAATAAAGCAAATGGACATCATTTCATGTGGATTTTTTTTTAAATCTTTTGTGGAAAAGTTTTGAAAACAATTTGGTATATCTAAAGGCAATAAAATCGTAAAATTCTTCCAAATCGCGAGATAGACACCATATTTTAAATGTCAAATTTTCCGAATCATGTTAGTGTTAAGTGTAGATTGCCCATGTTAATGTGCTTTCCTCGCCTTAAATCCTCGTCTTCATTTGCTATCAACATGTCTTAATCCTAGTACTCTGTTCGAATTTGTGAAAAATGTTGAGCAACATTTATTATTTCACAAGGAAAATTTGACATTTAAAATGTAGTGTCTATCTCGTGATTTGGAAGAATTTTACGATTTTATTGCTTTTAAGTATACTACATTGTTTTACAAATGTTAACAAAAGCCAGGTGATCAGCTGTTGTTTGAAAAATTCCGCATGAAATAATGCACATTTGCTTTATTTCACAGCTTTGATAAATTGTTGCCAGAAACATTTCAATGTTTTTCCACAGCAAAAACAGAGTACTAATTCAGCAACATTTTATCATGACTTTTTTATACAAATTTTTTATGTATGTAGTTTGACAGCATTCCGCATGAAAAACTGAACAGAGTACCAGGTTTTAACAAAAGTCAAACTTCATATAAAAAAACAGTATTAAAAATAATGTTTTTTTTTCACATGAAGTTTGACTTTTGTTAAGGCATGTTATTGTCTAATGGAGACAGGGGGTAACGTGGTTGTTAAATCAGCTGTTGTAACATGACAATGACGTTGTTGTTGTTTTATTTTCGTTTGATAGTTTTATTTTCATAAAGCGGTAGCTGTTGCTCAACCATACTATTACTGCCTGCTTTGCTACAACCACTCAAGCAACATTGAAAACAGAAAATTACGTTTAATCAAAACATGACATAAACACGTATTCGCCTCATATCGTCGCGTTTCTTCTTAAACCACGTAAGCGTCATTTTTTCGAAATTGACTTTTTTGGTTTTTATGGTAGAAAATAACATTTGCCACCAGACTACATTCTCATCTTAACAAGTTTGTATGAAAAATAAAAATCTCCATTTTGAAAAACTCGTAAATGCCATACAAATTTCAAGTTGGAAATGTTAAAGACTCAACCACTAAGTTTTTTGTATTTAAGAATAAAAAAATCAGGAAAGTTTCAGGCCAGTTGGAACATTTTTGGTAAAGTTAAAAGTTTTTTTTTTTTTTTTTTTGTTGATAAATACAAAAATAAATGTTAATTTACACACAGAAATTTGTAAATGGTTGCGCCAAAATCACGTAAGCTACAGATTTGGCTACAATTAATTGTAAGTAAAAAATTAAACAAAAACAAAAGTTTCTCTACCCTTCAGATAGTCACACAGCCATGTTTTGTAAAAAAAAATTGTTTTGAAACCCATATTAAAGAAGTTATTAAGTTTTTTTCGTTTTCTGAAAACGACTTTTTGGAATAACGCCTAATTAAAGGAATAACATTTGTCAAGCCTCTGAGAGAAAAACAACTGATATCAGATTCTTATTAAGCATGTTAAGTCCTTCCTATTCATCCCCCTTTTTAAGGAGGATTTTTGGGTTTAACGAGCTTGTTTGCTTTCACTAACTGTCCAAAACAAGCTGCTTGCTCAAACTTCGACAGCAGTCCAGTTATAAAAAACACTTAAAGTGGTTTTACACGACGTGTATTTGTCATATGGCTTGTCAGTTTGATAACCCATATGTAATTTCATGTGTTTGTCAAAATAGCCATTTTACATACGGTTTACAATTTTTGCTTTCAAACGTACATGTGTAATTACATGTGACGTGTAATTACATCTGACCACAGAACAAAAAGCCGAAAATAATAAAGTATCAAGTTGGCATTACAGGATGTCAGATGCTTTGTCACATCAAAATAGAACACGTTCTAAATGAAAAATGTCATATGTATTGTGCACATGAAAAATACACATGTTATGCTTGAAAGGGTTTACACGGAAAAATGACAAGTCATATAACTAATAAACGTCGTGTAAAACCACTTTTAACAAGAACAGTGTTGAATTAAAAGTTTCTATGATTGTAATACAACATTTCATAAAATTATCACACTGTCCTCGTAGCAAATAGTTTTACCTTGGATTGTTTTAACTCAATTTAAATACCACAAAATTTTTATTTACTCGTACTATAATTTTTTATTAACAGTTAAATGAAAAAAATTCTTTAGTAGATTTTGCGGTTAATCCCAATCAAGACAAACTTTAGAATTCTTCACAAGATTTTATACTCTTCTACTCGTTAAGTAGAATTATTCATTATTTATCATGATTGAAGTAGCAATAAACTCAAGCATTGACCCACAATTTCTTAAGCACTGCACTAATAAGTGTGCAAGTATTTTATTCGAATAGATTCGTAATGGAATAAAATTTTCAATTTAAAAGTAATAAAATTTATTATTTTTCAACATGCAAACCAAAAACAGAAACAAAAAAAAAGAAAGTTTGAGTGATACCATCAATTATTTTGCTGGAATTTTAGATGTTTATAACAACAGAATTTATTTACAATTATTCAATTTCTTCTAATTTATAAACATTTTCTAGGAAATATGAAATGCAGTGAGCGATTTTTTTTTTTTTTTTTTTTGTTAAATTCTATTCCAGTTTTTCTTTTTTGTAAGTTTTCTCAACACATTGTTCTAAAATTAAATTAATAATAAATTGCATTTCAATTGTACATCTGTAAAATATTTTTGCAACTTTTTTTACTTGCATGTAGCAAAAGTATTGCTTTTTTTGCAACAAAATTAACTTGTAAAAACGATCTGAAAGAGGCCGTGGTGTAATCTTTAATACCCAAATACGTACGTGCATGATGCCAGCTTTTTTCCAGTTCAATTATTAAATCATAAATATTTTGATTTACATTACAATTCATTCTTACATATAAACACATGGCATACATACTCCTATACACATACATACATACATATGTACATACATACATATGTATGTGTTCCTATGATTTATGACATCTTAATACGAACAGACTATATTCAAAACAAAACCGACTTTGATGTGTTAATTTGTGGTTGAAAAAAACACAATTTATTTTTATCGTTATTTCGTTTGTTTCATTTGTATGAATGTGAAATGTATGAAGAAAATAAATCAGTCAAGTGCGAGTCAGACTCATACTAAGTGTAACGGAACCCTTACACTTAGATATAATCTTAAAAGTACCAGTTTTATTTTTTTCCGCGTCTTGTGGGGCACCATTTAATTTTTAATTTTTTTTAATAGAGCATAGTGCTAATACCCTATATTTACACAGGGTATTAGTACTATGCTATATTAAAAAAATAATTAAAAATTAAAGTGCCTGCCTATATAGTTTGGAAGAGAAGGCCAAATTCCACAAATTCGCGACATCTAGGGAACACCCTATAATTTTTATAAAATTTATTTTCATTGCTTATTGTTACAGTAGATCTTGTAAAATGTAATATGTGTAAACTTTAAGTGTCAGCCTATTTCTGTTCAAATATGAGATCATATGCATATAGGCAAAATCGTGTCACTATACAACCACCCTTTAATTTTTGTTTTTATTTTTGCTACTTGTTATAGGGGACAAATTTATACATAATATGTGTATATTTAAATGTCTACCCATTCCTGTTCAAAAATAGGACTACATACATATGAAAATTCCTGAAAATCGCGGAACACCTTTTTAGTAATTGTTGGTTTATTGGCCATACATTTTCTATGAAAATATTAAGAGTCTACCTATTATTACTATATACATACGTGAAAAACATGTCACTGTCGGAACACCTTTTAATTTTTCCTATTTATAGAGGCCATAGTAATACATATACTGTGCATATTTCAAGAGTCTACCTATTGCGGTTTTAAAAACAAGGCATTATATGTATGTACATGCAAATCACGTCACTGTCGGAACACCCTTTTATTTTTAGATTTATTTTATTTTTAGTTATTTACATAGAAAATATAGTTTTAATTACTGTGTATAAATTTCAAGTATCTGTCGCTTAAGGCTTAAGAAATAAATTTCAAAACGTTAAAGCAATAATACGATAAAAAGGAGTAAACCACGACGCAAATATCACTTGCTGAGTATTTTTAAAATAATATAACTAAAGGATATAATTTATTTTGCAAATCCAAACAGATTTGTTTACTTTGTAGGGGAGGATACCGAAGTTCCTCAATAATTTCTGATACGCGATCAGCACAGAGTCTCCCGTACTTGTTATCATTTATCTAAGGCTCAAAGGTCCAAATAGTAGCAACCCCTTTTTTAAAATGTATCGAGTGATCAAAGTCTAATGTTACCCAGTTTTCTGGACATTCATATATAATGTTTAAATAAAAATATTAATAATTAATAAAACTATTATTCGAATAAAAATATTATTCAAATAAAAGTTTTATTCGAATAAAAATATTATTCGAATAAAAATATTATTCGAATGAAAATATTATTCGAATGAAAATATTAATAATTATTAAAAATATTAATAATTAATAAAAACATTATTCGAATAAAAATATTATTCGAATAAAAATTTTATTCGAATCAAAATGTTCGAATAAAAATATTATTCGAATGAAAATATTATTCGAATGAAAATCGGATAAATATTGTTCGAAAGAAAATATTATTCGAATAAAAAAATTATTCGAAAAAAAATATTATTCGAATAAAAATAAATAAATAATCGGACAAATATTATTCGAATGAAAATATTATTAAAAGAAAAATCGGATAAATATTATTCGAATAAAAATATTAATTGAATAAAAAATCGGTTAAATACTATTCGAATGAAAAATAAAATTCAAATTCATTCATTACTATATTTTAGCTTTATACTCGTAAATAATTCAACATACTCTTCAAAGTAAAAAGCATCAACGTTTATTATAAAAGTAAAGTTACTACTGGGACCACTTCCTTCCATTCGATTTCTCTTTAAATTTTAAACCTTTAAAACGGTCCACTGAAAAAAATTTCAAAATATTTTATAATTTTTTTCTGTATTCGACTTACATGCAAAAAAAAAGAAATTTTCGAAACGAATTCGGCTTGCGCGAGATCGGTCCGGGAACACTTACATTCGATTCTCAAGTAAATTTTACAGAAATTAAAAAAAAAATTGGTCAACCTACACTTTAGTTCCTTTTTTTTTTGAATGTACATATGGACATAAAAACTATGTTTTTTATACAGCAGAGTAATACCCGTTAAACTCGATTCTTTTAAATTTTCTTCATAACTTTAATAAAAAGTTGGCAATCATCCAAATAGTAAAATAAAGTCAAAGACACAAAAGAAAATGGAATAAATTTAATGGCATCCTTGTACAAAGTAAAAGTTCCTAAAACTGAAAAACGAAAAGAAAAAATATTTATGTACAAAGAAACCATTAAACGGGCAACAAGGACGAGCGCTAGTAGAAAGAAAATAAAGGAATTTTTCAAAAAAAAAAAAAAAAAGAACAATAGAAGTAAATGGTCTTGTATTGATTTCTAACAAAACCGATTAAAGTATAAGAAAATGCTTAAAAATTTAAGAATCAAAGAACAATATTGGTATTTATTCGTATAAAAATAAAGAAATAAGGGCCTGATGTTATAAGTCTTAATGTTTACAAACGCGTGTGGCGTTTCATGAATATATATAAATTTATAAAATATAATAAAAATATAACATATAAAATGAATATTATGTTTTGCTGTTTTATATATTAATGAAACCGTCATGTATTTTATATGAAATCATTAATAAATAAAATTATAAATAAACAATTTTTATTAAAAAAAAAATTAATACAAACTGGCCATACCATACGACATTTCATAGATTTTAATCATACCATAATCGTTTTATTTAACCATATAATGCTTATATTTGATCATAATGTAATAAATTATATTATACTATGGTCATATTTTGTTATAATATTTTTTTATTTTTATTAATTATACTTGTCTGCAAAAAACTTCTCCCTATACATAAATATGTGGAATATAGTCTCGCTAACTTATTTCTAAATAACTCTTTAACGGATTGTTCGATTTCAATAATTGAAACACCAAAAAAAGCGGGATAAAATTGCCTTTAAGTCAACTTTACATAATTTTTTTTTCGCTTTATTTTTAAAGTTATTCAGAAATTAATGGCGAAAAAAAAATATTTTTAATGAAAAAAAATTTGTTTTTTTTTTTGTCTTCAAAAACTCGTAAAAAACTTAAATCGGCAAATATTTTATAATTTTGTCCTTACTCGGATAGCTAGGTATCCTAGGAATAAAATAAGCCATAAATGCTGAAAATCGATGCACAAATTTTATTCACAATTAAGTGCAGGTAACTACTTTGACAAACATTATGTAACACATTAAAATTATTTACTTTTGTTATAATTTTTTTTTTTTTGTTTCATATTTTATTTATTGTATCGTCAATATGTATATTTGAACTAACAATAATTACTCATATCTTAAATATAAAATAAAAATACATAAATATACTTGTTAAGTCCACCTAGCGCTAGACAAAAAATTGTATGTTTTACGGTTGCCTAATAAATATTTCAATATCAGTATTTTATTTAAATAAGAATATCTCGAAAACTAGACGTGATAGAAAAAAACAGTAAATAGATTTGAAATCAGCACATAAAAATTAAAATCACATAACCAAGTTCTTGCTCCCGACTTTGTTTTTTTGACGACCATTGTTTTCATAATAAGTACTTATTAATTGTTCCAATAATAGTATTTTATTTAAATAAGAATATCTCAAAAATTAGACTTGATGAAATCAATCTGTAAACAGATTTGTATTCAGCACATAAAAGTCCATTAAAATCATAACAATGTTCAAGCTCCCGACTTTTTATTTGCCGTTCATTGTTATCACAATAACTATTAATCTAATATTTTAATGTTTTTATTTTATTTATATAAGCATATCTCGAAAACTAGACGTGATAGAAAAAATCTGTAAACAGATTTGGATTTAGCACACAAAAGTCACTTAACAAAGTTCTTGCTCCCGACTTTGTTTTTTTGACGACCAGTGTTATCAGGGTTGACAACAATATGATTCTAACATAACAATATTTTTATTATGTTTCATAATATGGTTTAACAACAACCATATAATTTGATCATAATATGTTGCTGTTAGATTACGGTCAACCATGTTTTTTCTTTGCGTATAGAATTCTATATGAAAAATTACTGGGAAATTTATAACAAAAAAATAATTTTTTCTATACAACACTTTTTTTAACGTTGTATATTTCTTTTTACCAAATGACGTCCTCAATAATCAATGTTTTAAAACATTTAAGTATCGGACATAAAATTCAAAGAACAACACGCGATCAAACTAGGTTAAGGGGAAAAAATTATTGAAAAAAATACAACTAATTTTCGTTTGAGCATAAAAATTAACTTTAATCTAAAACGCAACTCACCGTGAACTTGTATAACTTTTGCAAAACAAATATTAAATTAAATAAATATTGACTGACTGACTATTCGTTTCATTGCAGATCATTTTTCAAAACAAACTTTTTATTAAAAGTCAATTAACTCTTGAAAACAAACAATGCGGGAGGGACTGTAGTTTAAAAATTAAAAAAAAAACACTCAAGTTATTCATACAGTCATTTTGATTCTGCCAGAAGGCAATAACATAGTACGATATAATAGTGATTAAAAGAATGCTTTCTTTTTCAGTTAAATCACTTAAATAGAGAATTGTATTTTTTTAATATAAAATGAGCATCTCAATAACTAGAATAAGGAATTCAATTTTGATGCCTTAAAAAAATTGGTTGCTATGTTAGTGTAAAATTTTCTAAGGACATCTCAGTCTGTTCAGAAGTTGTGTCAATTGTAATTCTATACTTTATTTCTCAACAAAATCACTTTATCGTAAATCTTCCAGTTTTAAAGGCAAATAACATTTGAAATTATACTGGGCGAAAAATTTCAAAATCCAAAATATGTTTATAGCAGAGTACCGAAATGCTCACTCACTGCTCAATCATGTGTGAACATTTTATGTAGTTTTTTTTTCTGTTTCTCTTACATGTGTGAGAGACTAGAAATATTTTGTCTGTGTTCATTTATGAGTGAGAAGATTTATTTTTTTCCTTTCGATTTAAAAAAAGAATAAATGCTTTTGACGCAAGTTCTCATATTTGAGAATGTATAATTTTTTTCATTTTTCATGAGAAGTTCGTAGAAAAATGTTGGCTTTAAGTAATCGCAAAAATGGATGTGTGCATCCATATACATATGTATGTATATGCACATATTTTGTAATGTCCAACTGCCGGCGTATACAGTAGCAAAGAATTTAGAAATTCTATATATGACTAAAATTCAAATAATAATTTATGACAAATTTCATAAATAAAAACTCACGAATGAATACGTTCATAAATGAAAATGAGTTTGTATAGGTCATACCGTTTGACATATCAAAATAAAATTTTGTATGGCCTTTGGTATATGAGATGAAGAGCTGTATAGTTTTTGGGCATAAACGGGAGGGAGTAAGAGGTAGTTTCCTTACCCCTAAATTTTGTGAACGCTCTACAGGTCATACCGTATGATATATTAAAACGAACTTTAGTATGTGCCTTTGGTATATGGAGATGAAGATTAGTGTAAATTTCGGGCATAATCGGGAAGGAGCCAGGGGTAGTTTACTTAACACCCCAAACCGAAAATAAATAATATTTCGATTCGAATATACTTCGAACTTATATTCTTTATGTAATATATACATAAAAATATCTGTTTCCATTGGGTATGGTAAAGTCGAGTGTAGGTCACTCCAGTTTTCTTAGTGTAATAATAAATACTATGATAAAAAAAAAACAACATTTGTTGCTAAATATTTAGAGTGTACCATTTTCATAAAACAGACATTCAGGGGTTTCCGTGGGTGTCTTTGCTCATAAATGACAAAAAAAAATTCTGAACCCTGGTTTATACACATTACGTGTTTATAAACATTATTGCAGCCTTTTTTCAGATCAACACATTTCCCACAGCACTAGAAGTGCACATCACATACGTAATTATATAAAGAATGATTGTGAAAAAATATATTGTTTCGACATTTTTAGGTGTTAACTTCATCCTCAGCACTTTGACTCATCGGTCACTTAGAGGCATACATTACACAAACTTGGCTTTTTTAAACAGTGTTATCATTTTTGTTTACAAGGCTACAATGAAATCTAATTTACCCCATAGATATTCTTAAATTCTGGTAAAGATAAGTCATTAACTTTTTCTAGCTTATTTTTGTTGTCTTCAGTTTTTTTTTTTTTTTATTTCAAATAGAAGTACGCGATCACAGCGCAAAAATCATATTAATTACAATTATTTAAATATAGAAAAACTTAAATTAAAAATCGCTTATTAAATTTAAATTTGAATTAAATTTAAATATTAATTTTAAATTAAATTTATTGACGTGTTAGCTTAAAAATAGGTCCGTCGTCTTTTGAAATTTGATATTTTTAAGAATCTTTTATGTACTTTGTATGATTTCCTAAAGACAAATCGAATATCACCTGTAACTTCAAATGTATGCTGCTGTTTTATTTAATTATTCATTCATTTGTTTTTTTATTGTACTTTTTATTAAGGAAATATATTTATTTATTTTGTGTACAATATTTTCAATAACAATAAAAACAAACAGCAGCAGCACAACAGCAAGAAATCAACCAACCATCTAAACAATCACTAACATCCAGCGATTAATTACTTTATGGCTCATGTCTGCTATACATACATAAGTACATACTATGTAGATACACACCAGGGTTGTCAGTTTTATTTTCATCTATTTCGCCAAAATCGTTGTGATAAGTCGCCAAAAACGCCAAAACATTTTTTAGTTAAAATTTGCCCTAAATATACAATATTTTTTAATTTAAATTTTTTTTTTAAATAATCACAAAAAATAAATATTATCAAAATAGTTAAATTTCGCCAAAAATAGAAAAAAATTCGCCAAAATATATAAATATTTTATTTTTTATCTAAAATGATTAGTGAACATTAGAAAGGTAAAATTTTTACCTAAACATATCCATCTATAAGGTATTTGTCACCGAGTTCTTATTTGGAATATGTTTTACAGGAATTAAATTTATTTGAAATTACTAAAGATCAGCAGATGAGTGTCATATGCCTAATTTCAATTCACAAAATGTATAGCATGTTTCGAAATCGATCTTATCCAACATATAAATTAAAAAAAAAATCCAATATTTATTCAAAATTAAATTAAAATAAAAAATATTCATATAAAAAATATTCCTTTAAATTAGAGAGAATATAACGAACTTAATCCTTACTTCAAAACTTCCTTTGTATTTAAAAAATAATAATAAAAAATTCATTGGTATTACCAGCAAAAATAGAATATCATCTCTTTTATAATCTTTCTAAAACAGAAGTTAATATTTTCTATTATGGTTGAGAAGTATCCAAAAGTATGTTAGGATTTATAAAAATTTTTGAAAACAATAAATTTTGTTTGGAATTTTGGAATTGCAACATTTTAAAATAGAAAGATGTTTGCAAACTTTAAATAAAGTTTCTAGTTTCCAGAATAAAATCATATTTAGATATTAAAAACATTTTTATATATGAAAATGGAAAGATGTTCGTGAACGTTAAATAAATTTATATTTTCCGAACGTTTCCGGTTTGCATAAGTAAAATCACATTTAAATATGAAAAAAAATTTACTTTTAAAACTTCAATTTCTTTGTTATCCATTTTGATATTCCTTAATTCAGTTTATAATGTTTATAATATATATATATATATATATATATATATATATATATTATATATATATATATATATATATATATATATATATATATATATATATATATATATATATATATATATATATATATATATATATATATATGTATAAATATATATATGTATAAATAAGATTGAAAATCGCCACGTTTGGCGAGAAATCGCCACGTTTGGCGAGAAATCGCCATATCTGACAACCCTGATACACACATCTACTTGTCTAATTGTTGCTGTTCAATGTTGCTGGATATTGTTGCTGAACGTTTCTTGTTACGAAGATGCTTCTGTTGCTATTGTTGTTACCATTGCCGTGTTACCATTGCTGCTGCTGTTGATAATGGTTTGTTAATTTATTTATGACTTCATGTTCAATTTTGGGAATTCAAGCAGAACATTTTTCAAAAAATAATCAAAATTAATTTAATAAACACGATGTAACTTGATTTTATAAGCCATTGTAGGTATAAAGCTGCTCGAATTTTAAACTACGAATAATTACGAATTACTATGATTTTTTCTCTTTAAACAATTTATAATATTTCTGCATACCATTGAATCAATGAGGATGTTATTTGCTTTGTTGTTTTCATGTTAAAGAAATTTAAAAAAAAAATATTTCATACTTACTGACTTCAACTTGCATACGCTGTAGTTAATGATAATAATTTTAATGAATCGATAACAACAAGTATTTGTTTGAAATTTTTCTTTTTCTTTTTTTAAGTGAATGAAAAATGAATGAATGAATGAATGAAAAACATGGTTGTTAAAACATTTGTTATAAAAACTCTTTTATAACATGACAATGACGTTGTTGTTGTATTTTAGCTTGACAGTAGTATGTTCGAACAGCGCCATCTGTTGCGCAATGGCACTCCTACTATCTGCTGTGCAATAAGCATTCAAACACCATTGTTGGAAAACAAAAAATTATGTTTACACAGAAAATGACATAAACACGCATTCGTCACCTATAACAACAGGCACAAATTAATTACGTTTCTGTGCCGGCGTCATGTTTATGTTTTGTTCAATTTGATGACTAGTGAAGACGGCCTCATAAACCTAACATTTGTCTCTCTTTAATGATAACATAACTTGGGCGCTTTTAATAACTTGTTACCGATAGTTAAAGATATCGGGTGTTTTTGAGCTGCATGGGTATTAGCGGTAACTATGGTTTGATAGCTGAGAATGTCATACTATGTAGACATTTCTGTTCCGTTCATTCCGCCTTCATTGTCTTAACAAAAGTAAAACTTCATATAAAAAAAAACAATAATAAAAATAATGTTTTCTTTTATATGAAGTTTGACTTTTGTTAAGACATGTTGATGGCTACTAAAGACGGGGGTAAGGTTTGGCAAGTCATCGTTTAACGCTTATGGAAATTTGCTTTGAAAACATAAATCTTTTCGCGAAATTTATAGAGCACTTCGTCTATTTTAAGGTAATTTTACTTTTCTCGATTCAAAACCCTCAACAGGACAAAGAAATGTGCGTATGGAAGAGTATATTGCTGCTGTAGAGTGACATATTGAAGAAATCACCGAAATGACGATTCGTCGTCGTTCCCAATTTCTGACATTTGTCCTTCGATAACAAGGAAAATTTTACGGAAGGCGTAGGTGCCTATAAAATACAGCTCGTGTAAGAATTGAAGCCAAAAGACCATAGTTTAAAACTGGCCGCAGATGAGCATTTTTATCAAAGAATTGACGAAGCTCATTTCTGGTTAAATGGTAACGTCAATAAGAAAAATTTTCGTATTTGGAGCAATAAAACTACTCAAGCAGTTAAGGAATCACCTTTACATCCGTTTAAATTGTGTTTTTGGTGCGGTTTGCACGCTTAATTCTTCCGATAGAAGCAAGGAGCTGACATTACGGCGAATGTCGAGCAGTGTTGCCAGGGCTAGATTTAAAAAGTTCGCTTTTCTTTCTAAAAAGTTACATTTAGAAATTATATCGTTGAAATTGTATGTCATCTTTTGTGTTCCTCCCGGGGGTACCAATTGTCATTGCAGTACAATCTTAATGCTTTGACGTGGTGCTCTTGGGGAAAATAAAAATGCGCACCAGACGGTAGGGTTCCAGGAACCTAAATGTGGAAGAAAAGGTCTGTTGATTTATATCGCGGGTTCTCTTCGAGGCCCGACCACTGCCCAAAGGACTGGTACCACGGAAACCGGTAGCCCCACATAGAGCCGCTCCTCTCTGTGATCGGTTATTGGTGAGGTCCCCTTCGGGGGTGCTCGTGGTGGTTGTGGTTTAAGATCGATTTATGCAGAGATGGTGCATTGTGGATCAAAGTGTGCTGTTGCATTCTCAACAGGAGGATTTGGATAGTCTCCAACCCTTAAGCAAGAGGTTAGAAAATGGGTCCATGGCTTGCGATGTTCTAAAAATTGCTACTCACTGTGACTGTGCGATTCATCTATTTCGCTTATCGTGCCTTCTACACACGTCACGTTATCGTAGGGTGTGCCGTACTACACAGTGGGGGCGCTAGTCTATGCGTTTATTTCACTCAGTAGTAAGACCACCGTCGGATAAGAGCCCACGGCTAGGTGCCGGCGTACAACTTGATCACATCTGTCGTCTTTTGTACTAAAAGTTACGAAAATGTTACTAAAGTGCTTTTCACACTATAATACAAGTATTAATACTTTTGAGGAAAATGCAACCCTGACATGATGAGTTGTTATTGTTTTTTTTTTAAATTTAAACGGCAATTAGATCAGAGTTGCATTTTATTCAAAAGTATTAATACTTGTATTATAGTGTGAAATACCCTTAAATGTTACTTGAGGCCTTCAAAGTTACCTTTAAAGTTACGAAAAATGTAAAAAATGCAACCAAACGGGATCACTGATCGCGAGCGCTATTGAGACATGATGGATACTGGATGAATTTCAATAAAATTTTGTAAGTTTTGTAAGTTTACTAGTTCGATTCAAATATAGGATACTTTTTCCCGTATAAATATCATATTTCTAAGAGAAAAAGTAGTGTGAGAAAGCAATATTACCAATTAAATGGTACTGCAAACTTGGCAGCACTTCTTTTCTATTTTTGTCAGCGGGAAATTTTATACACTATTTTAGAATATTATATATAAAGCCTATGTTCATGAGTAATTACCCAGGGATGGGTACCTCTAAATAAAGTGAATACATAAACCAAATCTAAAGCACTATAAAAGTAAGAGTCTTAAAATATGTTGTGGATAACTTTCAAAGCAAAATCGAACAATATATTGTCGGGACACGAGGCACAGTGAGACAACGCCGGCATTAAATAAAAGGAGTCATTGTAGAGCTCTGAAATTTTGCACAGGTTATTTTTGAGACAATTCCAGTTAAAAAAATAAGAAAATTCGCCCACTTTTACGCCCACCTCCCATACAATCGAAATTTGTAAAATGCCGTATTGCCCGTAATACTTTAGGTATAACTTTCAATTTTGGTATACTTGAATGTTATATTGTTACAAACATTATCGGAAAAAATTTTGATTTTTGGCCCACTTTTACCCCTACCACCCATACAACCTCCACATAAAAAGTGCCATATTTTCTAAAATATTTTAGGTACAACCTTCAAATTTAATATTACTGTAATTTATATCATTTAAAATGTTTCATGCAAAAATTACAATAACACGCCCACTTAACGCCCACCTTCCATTGAAATGCAATAAAAAAGAACAATTTTTATTTTCATTCTATCAATAATTTTTTAACATCATCATGGTATTCTAATTTTTTCAATTCCATTCTCATTCTAAATGAATTAATATAAGGATCTGATCATATTTGCTAATAGTGCATTACATCTTCATTCGTAGAAATGCGTGAATATTTACGAGAATGGAATAGCCTACAACAATTAAACTAACCACATTAGAAAGAGAGCATAACACAACTTAGATAAGAACAACAGCTTGGACTATCAATTTTAATTAAAAATTATGCAATTATATAACCCAAAGTCAAAAAATTATTAGTAAATAAAATAATAATAAACAATAAGTGAATAGTTGTAAACAATTAAAAAAAAAAAATTAAAAAGTTGTAAACATGCTATTGCATGCTAACATACGTATAGCGACAGAATGTGCGCGTTGCGTATTTTTTGTAGTTTTTTGTATGTTTAAAGTACTTTTGCAAACTTTAGCTATATGTCCTTTACTTCAAATGAAAGCTGAGACTTCAATCTTTTATTTCATATAAGTCTGCACCCAGGGCGAGGGGCTGCTCTATATTTCCTAGTCCATTGAAAATGTAAAATGTTCAATTTTTACACCACAATTCTGTTGTTAAGAAATTTTTTTTTGTTTTTTTTTTAAATTTATTTTTTCATCTACTCATACAACAACTAAATTAATTAAAAAAATACTTTAAAGTTATATTTATTATGTATTTTTTTATTAATAAGCTTTTGAATATTACATATTGAACTAACATATTTTAAGTGCGTTGGCATACCTCAACTTTGACTTGTTCTAGACCAAAAAGTAATGAAGTTATGAGGCTGAAATTTCAGGGAATTGTTACTCATATGTATGTATATCTGTTAATATACTGTAAAATTTCATCCAAATTGGACGACACGCCAAAAACCATTTTTTGCCGCGCCCATATAGGGCTGTCTCACTGTGCGACGTGATAATAACATATAATAAAAAAAATAAAATCAAGGTCAAAATCGCAAAAAACTTTAAAAAATTAAATTTTTTTACCTTTTTTCCCCTGTTCAGGTCCATAGGTAGAAAACCGTTCAAAATTCAAGGAAACAATCAACTACAAAAGTGAACCTAGGAATGACTCTTAACACCGTTTAGGTAGCGCTTAGGTAGCCGCAAAAGTGCGATTTGCAAGTCCAGGGCCATCAACATTATAAACGGTGTTAAGAATCATTCCTAGGAAGTTCATATGTTCTAGAAAGTTGTTTATTGAGATCTTCGGTTCATTTTTGTAGTTGATTGTTTCCTTGAATTTTGAACGGTTTGCTACCTATGCACCTGAACAGGGGAAAAAAGGTAAAAAAATTGAATTTTTTAAAGTTTTTTGCGATTTTGACCTTGAAGATGAAGTTTTTTTTAATTTTATATGTTAACAATTTTTGTTCTACAAGAGCTACAACTTTGCCTCAGAGAGTATATCAAAATTTCAAACGGTTTGCAAAATATGAGCTTGAGTAAATGATCATTTTTTTGCAAAAATGACATCGAGGCCCCATATTTTTGAGGGCCCATAAAAAAAACCTGGAAGACTTTGGGCAAAACTGGGAGACAGGGGTCTTTTTTTTTTGGTCTTTTATCACGTAGTGGTGTCCGTATATGGTTATTTTGCCATGACTTAAAAAATTACACAGTGTGTAATAATCGCATAGCCTTGATACGCTGCTAAAAGCGCAATTTGTTTTATGCAAACTGGGTTAATAGTTTAAAGGTTCTATGTTTTAATTTTTATATCGTAGTGGCGTGAACTACACCATATGTAAATATAATTACCAGCCCCAAAATAAACTTGTTAAAAAATAAATAAATACTTAAGTATATCAAAGATTAGGTCACTTCAAGCGGAAGTGTGCCAAAGAATTGGTGCCACCGAAAAAGGCCATAAACAGCAACAAAGCAAAACAAAACAAAAATAGGCAAAACGACACAAGTCTACGCCAACACCAAAAACATTAAATACTATTCGTATTCAATATGACAAAATACAAAGAATCAAAAACTTAATATCAACACACATACATACATATGTATACATACATACATATGTACATATGTATTACTAAAAACATGGAAAGCCAATTTAAATTCTATAGAATTTTCTAATTGGAAACATGAGTTTGCATGTTGAAAAGGTAAATATTTTTTCGATTTGTATTTGTATTTTTTTTTTCGACATAAAAACATTTTCAAAACAAAACACGGAAAACCTAAAATGTATTGTCAAGTAAGGGTGCCGACGTTATACGAGATGTGTTGAAATAATAACTACAACTTTTTAGTTTCGATTGAAAAACATTTTTATTTCTTATTACAGAGTATATCTATCCGATCTAAATGCTTGATAAATGTTAATAAACAAATATAGATGATAAACAAATAGAGATGGGTACGTGCGTTATTTCTTATGCACACTCACAAGAAAAAACTTCGATTGTCTAATTTTTTTGTTGGCTCATGCTAATACAGGTTTAGAGGTAACTGTAAAAACTAAGATAAGATTCAGTGATTTCAAAAAACCATCCAACTGTAGAAGGACAGTAAGGAAAAATAAAAACGTGGTTTGTTTGTTGGTGTTTTGTTGAAGCTTTAATATTCTGTAATATTATTCTATTATTACTTACACAGTGCAACACGGAAAAAAATAACCATATACGGACACCACTACGTGATAAGAGACCAAAAAAGAAAAGACCCCTGTCTCCCAGTTTTGCCCAAAGTCCTCCAGGTTTTTTTTATGGGCCCTCAAAGATGTGGGGCCTCATTTACTCAAGCTCATATTTTGCAAACCGTTTGGAATTTTGATATACTCTCTGAGGCAAAGTTGTAGCTCTTGTATAACAAGAACAAAAATTGTTAATATATAAAATAAAAAAAAACTTCATCTTCAAGGTCAAAATCGCAAAAAACTTTAAAAAATTCAATTTTTTTACCTTTTTTCCCCTGTTCAGGTCCATAGGTAGCAAACCGTTCAAAATTCAAGGAAACAATCAACTACAAAAATGAACCTAAGATCTCAAAGGTAGCCGCAAAAGTGAAAAACTTTTGCGGCTACCTAAGCAATTTTTGTTCTTTATGACAAGAGCTACAACTTTGCCTCAGAGAGTATATCAAAATTTCAAACGGTTTGCAATTTTGGGCCCACATCTTTGAGGGCCCATAAAAAAAACCTGGAGGACTTTGGGCAAAACTGGGAGACAGGGGTCTTTTTTTTTTTGGTCTTTTATGACGTAGTGGTGTCCGTATATGGTTATTTTGCCATGACTTAAAAAATTACACAGTGTGTTATAGAGTATTTTTGGTTTCTCTAAAATTAGGAAAAAAGGTTTCCTGATGATCTGGCCTGAGCAACCAGTGAAATACGTGTAGGAACTAGCTCTTTTCCCCCCAACAAATAAATTGCATTTTTATTATAAAACGTTATGGGTAATTAGCATAATATTAAATAATTTGCAATTTTCGACTGATTTTTAGAGCTGTTTATTTGTGTCTCACTACTTGAAATCGTATTTCAGAAGTCTCAGATTTTCACCACAGGTGGAAAGGGTATATATAAGTTTGTCATTCTATGCGTAATTTTTACAATATTCATATCCGACCCCATAAAGTATATATATTCTGGATCCTTATACATAGAGAAGTGGATTAAGCGATGTCCTTCTGTCCGTGATTTTAGGATTGCAATTCAGCAACATCGGATCATTCCTTTGGACGAGGCGGGCCAAAAAACCACCCACCCACCTTTTTTTCAAGTTTTGTTTTATTTTTTTCGCCTTTAATGTATTTATTTTGCTTTTTTGCCAAAGATTAGACCGCGACAGGTAGATCGCAAGGGGTGCATATAGATCTCGGGGGATCAATAACCCCCTGCGAGGGCCGATTTTTGTTTGTTTTAATGTTGGTAGGGTTTTTCTGCCTTGATTATTAAAGATCTTTTATAGAAAGCAATACATATACAGGTAGACAATGGATCCACAGGGTGCCTATTTGTAACCAGAAGCAATTAAAAGGAAATTTTTTTCAAGGATTTTGTTTTGCTTTAGTCTGACCATTCTAACTCATTATAAATTGCAGACAGGTCCTAAACTTAAAAAAAAAAATTAAAAAATTTTTTTTAAAAAATATTTACAAAACAGTTTTACAGAAAATTTATCGAAAAAAAATTGTTTAAAAAATTTTCCAAAAAATTTTTGAAGAAAGTTTTACAAAAAGTTTAAAAAAAATAATTGCAAAAATTTTTACAAACAATTTTCAAAATAGAGTTTCCAAATTATTTTTTGTATGATAGTGTGGCACCTACCTACAACGGCATTTTGAAACGATTTTTTGAGTAGGACAGAATTCTGTCAGAATTTTTTTGTGATTGAATCGTACGATTGTGTAGGATGGTAAATCCTCGCCTTTAACACTATCCAAAGTAAATGTATACAAAGAATGCTGAAGAAGTATGTAGCGATCTAGAAAATGCATTACATTCTGCTAGTAAAATAAAATATAAAATTATTTCAACTTAAGTGCAGTAGTTAGAATATTTCGTATATTCTAACTACTTGAGGTACTTGCCTACTTAGAATGATTTTTTTTTTTAAATTCAAATTTTTCTTAACTTTTTAACAGATCCTCGTACAAACTTTCAGGGTGGGGCTGCCACAAAAGCAATATATTTTATATTCTATATTTATTAATCAAATGCTGTCTAACAGAGAAATGTAGAAATGAAAAAATGTTCGACGTATCACAAACCATATAGAATCAAATAAATTTTAATTTTGTTTACCTCTTGCCGTAGTTTTAACTAAAGGAAATTGAATCACTTCTAACACAAACAACAAATTCAAATGTGATTAAGCCAAAGCAAGTAGTTTTAAAATATGAATTTGAATAATCTTCTATTGCCAAGTAGCGTTACATTTTACCAGAGAATCGTGGTGACTTTATTGCATGACGGTTGGTTTAATTGAAGTAAATTATGTTCTTCAAGGTTTATGCTCTAGGTAACATTCGAGTTAATTATTGTTACGCATCTAAAACACCTTAAGCATAAAAAGCAGATTAATTTACGTTTAAAAATGTAAACTTAAAGTACAAATTTAAATGTGTAAGCTTTGTAAAATAAAAAGTCTTTATTTGTGATATAAGACTGTTTGGTAGGTGTATAAAAAGTGATGTGTTCTTTTTTTGTACACACACTTTTTAGTGGACTATAAATCTATAAATCGCTGATTGAGATCCGGCTCGAAGGACCATATAATAATGTGTGTTATTATTATAAATTTCCTTTATGGGTTTGTTGAAGGTAATTATATTTAAGGGGGAATGCGAAATAAAAGCTGTTAACCAAGAAAAGATCATCATTGAACCTGAAAAATTGCATTTTATTACCCTTAAATTGTTGAGAAATTAAGTATATTAAGTACTAGCTGTGCCCGCCATATTGTGGCCATCCTGACAATATTTTGCCCGATTTTGCTTTGAAAGTATTCCACACCAATTGTAAGACTCTTACTTTTATAGTGCTTCAATTATGGTTTATGTATTTACTTTATATAAAGGTACTTTATATAAAGGTACCCATCCCTGGATAAAATTCAAAAATTTGTAAAAAATTCTAAAATTCTAAAAATTATTGCAAAGCACTATAGGAAATTTTGCCCCTTTTTTTGGCCAAAATTAATTACAGGCAAAAGGCAGGACCAATTTGAATGATCTTTTTTGACGTGACTTTTGGAAGACTATTAAGGGGGAGGAAGGGATCCTTAAAGTTTTGCATACACTCAAAAAAAAAACATTAGTAAAGTTATGCAAAAAATTAACTAAGAATTAGTTCCAAAGGGGTTTCCAGGGTTATAGGTTTCCGTATCCAAGATTTTTTAGATCTTTGATAGATTCTCTGGTATTCTAAAATGTTTTTTTACAATTTTGTTTTCGAGTGTACTCTTACTTTTAAAGATAGCAGTAGAAATTTAGCTTACCAATTTAAAGAAGAAACAAACAAAGTTATGTTTTAAAAGGATTTTATTGAAAAATTTAATTTTCGAGTTCCAATTCGTCAACTACGTTGTGTTTTTCTCGCTATGTATTGAATAACTCTGAATGTAACACGCTGTAGTCACCTGGAAAAATAAAATTTTGCAGATATCCGCAGTTGAAATTTATAAAATCCGGAAGGTAATTGATTGTCCTAAAGAAAAATTTATAGTTTTATGGCTAGCATGTGCTAGCATGTTTTGGAAGTCTAAATAAAATTCCAATCCATAATTCCATAAGTTCATCTTAAGGTCACTTTAATTTTTCCAATTTAATCGATCTAATATATGAGTTTACCAATATTTCACTATATATCATTAAAGTACTCACCTTCGACATTATTTTCCATCATTTAGTTTTTGCAAATTATAAATTATTGTTATGAAAACTTTTATTAAAAACTATCGCAAAATTCACTGCACTCAATCGTTTTATGATAACTAATTTACAAATCGCAAGAAAAACATGTGATAAAGTAACAGTCAGTCAATTCTTTCGAAAAATTTAAACAGAGATGCAAGGTACATATATTTATTTTACTAGGTAGTGGCGTCTCTACAACAAATACAACAATACAAGAACAACATGGCATTTTGTTGTTGCTTTGTAGTTCGAAATGTCAAAAAACATAGAAGAAAATTGAGAAGGCGTGTATGTGTTTAGCATAAATCAGCTGGGCGGACGACATATTTACTTTGTTATTGTTTTTTTATATTAAAGCAAAAAAAAAAAATACACCTAACAAAAATTTTGATTTTAACTTTTTGCCAAAAAAAAAATGGGTAAAATTTCCTATAAGTATAAATATTTAAAATTAGAAATTAAAGGGTGTCCCATTAGTTGGTTTATTTTGATATATATATGGCCAAACTTTTGAACCTTTATAGACAGACAGTTGAAATTTACAAAGTACTTGTATTGCTAAGTCCGCTAAAATAACAAGTGTAAAATATGAATTTGGAAATTAAAGGGTGTCCCAATAGTTAATGTAAAAGTAATATATATGGCCAAACTTTTCAACTGTTATAGATAGACAGTTGAAATTTACAAAGAACCTATATTGCTTAGTCCGCTATTAAAACAAGTATAAAACTTGGATCTATAAATGAAAGGGTGTCCCCATTATTGATGTTATTTGACCATTATGTCCTCATCTTTGGAACCGTTATAGACAAACACTTGAAAAATAGACAGAATGTTCACTACTATGTCTGGTATAACAACAAGTATAAATATTTAAAATTGGAAATTAAAGGGTGTCCCAATAGTTAATGTAAAAGTAATATATATGGCCAAACTTTTCAACTGTTATAGATAGACAGTTGAAATTTACAAAGAACCTATATTGCTTAGTCCGCTATTAAAACAAGTATAAAACTTGGATCTATAAATTAAAGGGTGTCCCCATTATTGATGTTATTTGACCATTACGTCCTCATCTTTGGAACCGTTATAGACAAACACTTGAAAAATAGACAAAATGTTCACTACTATGTCTCGAATAACAACAAGTATAAATATTTAAAATTGGAAATTATAGGGTGTCCCAATAGTTGATGTAATTTGATATATATGGACACAAAGTTAAAATTTAAAAAGAATCTGTATTACAAAGTGTTCTTTAAAAAGTATTTATATTAAAATTTGAATTTAAAGGGTGTCCCAATAGGTGACGTCATTTGATATATATGACCCTATCTTTTAAACAGTTATTGATAAACACTTAACAATTAGACAGAATGTCCATTACTATATCTGTTATAATAAGTATAATTATTTAAAATTATAAATTACAGGGTGTCGCAATAGTTTATGTAATTTGATGTATATGACCAAACTTTTAAACCGTTACAGACAGAAGGTTGAAATTTACAACGAACCTGTATTGCTACGACCGCTATAACTAGTATAAAATTTGAATTCGGAAATTACAGGGTGTCGCAATAGTTACCGTCTTAAAGCAACATGCTTTTAAGTTTGTCTGTTTTGAAGTCGGTTTTTTTTGCAAGAATTATGGAATAAACTATTTGTGACTCTTCCAAAAAAATGTATGTTCGAGGTATCCAAATTTGAGGGCTGATAAAACAACCTCTGCCTTGTTCCCATAAAATTTGTTAAAGATATACTTATTTATTTTATGGTTTATGACTACCGAATGATACAACAAATAAATTAAAGTGTTTCAAAATTCTAAAATTTGGCCTGGTTGGTGTTGATTTAATGCAACATAAACGTTATATAATTTTTGTGCTCCAGTTGCAAATAATATTAAGTTCCACAATAAATAATTGTAAAGGGTGTTTTTTTAGAGGTATAGAACTTTAAGTTGCAATAAAACAACGATGGATTATTCGATTGACATGAATTTTATTTATCCGAAAGATAATCTTGTGGCATTACATTTTAAATATGATTTCTGGCATATGACCGCCACGGCTGGCGCGGCTGTAGTCCAATCTGGACGTCCAATTTTCGTTGACTTTTTTCAACATTTGTGGCCGTATATCGGCAATAACATGGCGAATGTTGTCTTCCAAATGGTCAAGCGTTTGTGGCTTATCCGCATAGACCAATGACTTTACATAGCCCCACAGAAAGTAGTCTAGCGATGTTGAATCACAAGATCTTGGAGGCCAATTCACAGGTCCAAAACGTGAAATTAGGCGGTCACCAAACGCGTCTTTCAATAAATCTATTGTGGCACGAGCTGTGTGACATGTTTCGCCGTCTTGTTTGAACCACATCTCCAGGACATCATGGTTTTTCAATTCAGGAATGAAAAAGTTAGTAATCATGGCTCTATACCGATGACCATTGACTGTAACGTTCTGGCCACCATCGTTTTTAAAAAAGGACGGACCAATGATTCCACCAACCCATAAAGCGCACCAAACAGTCAGCTTTTTTGGATGTAACGGTGTTTCGACATACACTTGAGGATTACCTTCACTCCAAATGCGGCAGTTTTGTTTGTTGACGTAGCTATTCAACCAGAAGTGCGCTTCATCGCTAAACAAAATTCGCTTATGAAAATCGGGAACAACGGTAATTGCACTATTTGCAAGCGTTGTTCAGGCGTAAGTCTATTCATGATGAATTGCCAAACCAAGTTGAGAATAAATCACTTGCCAGCTGTTAAATCGGCCGCCATCTTGAAAAGTAATGCCAACTTAAACTTCTATACCTCTATAAAAAAGACTCTTTATATCCTTTTTTGCGGTTTCGTTTAACTATAAAAAGCTTTAGTTAAGACCTAAATGGAATTCGAGTAAAGTATTTTTTGACTTGAATGCAAAAAATAAAAAAAAAATATTTAATTTTGTTTTGAAATATTAAATGCGTAATTCTAAACTAACGACGACATTGAAATTAATACTACTCGTTTTGTATATTTGGATATTAAATTATTCATTTTGTTTTTTTTTTTATAATTGCAGATTAACAACAATTACTGTGGACAGTCTAAAAAATAAAATGTAAATATAAAATTTGTTTGTAATATTGTTTTCATTTAAATAAATTAAAATAATTATTTTTATAAAATTAAAATTTTTGGTCAAATCTCCATTTTGGCAATTTTTTTCGGGTTATTTTTATTAAAAAAAACTTTTTTTGCGAAATCTTGATTTTTGGTGAAATACTAATTTGTTGTGATATTTCGGTATTTCAAAAAAAATTTTAATTGTAAATATTAGATTTTTGTGCAAATTGTTTTTTAACCGACTTCAAAAAAGAAGGAGGGTTATCTATTCTTCTGAATGTTGCTTTTTTATGTATGTAACCGCAGAACTCAGCCATTTCTGAACCGATTTTAATTTTTTTTTCTTTATTTGAAAGGTTATGCTTTCAGGTTGGTCCCATTTTAAAAACAGTTCATTATATTAAAAATTAAAGGGTGTCCCCATACAACATACATGTTTTTTACGTGTATTAAGAACCGTAAAGGGCAGCAAATTAAAATTTTAAAAAATTGCGTGCCACTATAGCTCCCAACAGCAGAATTTAATAAAACAAATAAATTTAAAATTTAAAGGGTGTCCCCATAGGTGACATAATATGACCTATTTGGGTCTATCTTTTGAACCGTTATAGACTAAACCTTGAAAATTTGACAGAATGTCGATTACTATGACCGTTATAATAAAATGTATAAATATTCAAAATATTAAATTAAAAGGTGCTCCAATAGTTCATTTAATTTGATGTATATGGCCATTCTTTTGAACAGTTGTACACAGACCGCTGAAATTTACAAAGAACCTGTAGTGCTATGTCAGCTATAACAAAAAGTATAAAATATTGAATTTGGAACTAAAAGGGTGTCCCAATAGTTAATGTAATTCTATGTATGTGGCCAAACTTTTGAACTGTTAGAGACAGACAGCTGAAATTTACAAGGAACCTGTATTGCAAAGTCCACTATAGCAAGTATACAATTTGAAGTTAGAAATTAAAGGGTGTCCCCATAAATTACGTAATTTGATCTATATGACCCTATATTTTGAACCGTTAAACACACACTTGAAAATTAGGCAGAATGTCCACTACTTTCTCTGGTATGATAACAAGTATAAATATTTAGAATTATAATGTAAAGGGTGTCCCAATAGTTCATGTAATTTGATATATATGGTTAAACTTTTTAACCGTTATAGACAGATAGTTGAAATTTACAAAGAATCTTTGTGGCCAAGTCCTCTATAACAACAGGTCTTTAATTCAAAATTGTAAATTAAAGGGTGTCCGAATAGGTGATGTTATTTGATCTGTGTGCCCCTATCTTTCAAACCGTTATAGACAGAGGCTTGAATGGTGTCCCCATACAAGACGGATGCTGGTGAAAATAGCTTAACTTTTGAACAGTAATAGGGAGAGGCTTGACAGTCAATAGTCTTTATTTTTTCCCTCTAATTTTGGCGCATCTTTTATTTGGTTTAAATCTAATTCTTACAGATTACTTCTTACATTTTTAGTTTAGAATTGGTGCCCTTCTATCTGTTTTGCAGGTTTTTTTTTGCAGGAATTATTTCTTTCTAAATTCTGTATTTGTGTAACTTTGTTTTTTTATTAAACCCAGGTCACTAGTTCGACTCCTACCCATAATATATTCAGACATGTATAGTATAAAGCATCTAAAAAATAAATAGTATAGAATATAGAAGCGAAATAAAATAAATAAATTTTATTCGAATTAAAAAATTTATTCGAATAAAAAATTTATCCGAATAAAACATATTAATTAGTAAAAATGTTTATTATATTATTAGAATAACTTTATATATAAGGTGATCATTTTTACTTGCCTTGAAATTTGATGTTTTACGCCACAAGCACACAAGCAGGGACAAAGTATGTACGAGCCTAATTCATTTCCATGGTTATTTTTATTGAAAATCTTTAAGTTTATTGTACTTTTTTTAATAAATTTATCTATTAGCTGTGGCCGCCACATCGTGGGCGTCCTCACAATATTTAGGTCGATTTTGCTTTGAAATTATTCCACATCAATTGTAAGACTCTTACTTTTTTAGTGATCCAGTTATGGTTTATGTATTTACTTTATATAAAGGTACCCATCCCTGGATAAAATTCTAAAATGTATAAAAAATTTTATAAATTATTTAAAGCTCTGTAAGAGGTGTTTAACACATTTTAATAACGTTCTAATTTCACAAACTAAAAATACAGTGATTAAAATATCCCAGTTTTAAAGCGAAAATTGCGTTTTTTCACTGCTTTTTCTCCACTTTCTCTTCGAAATGAGATACTTTTGCGGAAAAAAAGTATCCTATATTGGAATACGGATGCTAAGGCACCTCCTCACAAAATTTTGTTAAAATCCATCCAGTTGTTTTTACGTGATGGGAACACAAATATGAAAAGCAGACAGACATACAGAAAGACAGACGGAAATAAGTTACTATTTTATTATATGTTAAAATGTTTGTCTTTACTTAAAACCAATTTTGTTCAACAATTAATTGATTGTTAATTTATATTATCGATATAAATTCACGATATAGTTTAACGAGTTAAAGTGCTCAAGTAGCTCAGACTAGCCGCCATCAAGGCCTTTGGCTCAAAAGTAGTGAAGTCTAGATGTGCTTAGACGTGCATTCAATCTCTGGCCATTTTAATGTAGGGGGAATATCGAAGTAGACCACTACCATAATGGGTCCCTTTTCGTCCCCAGCCTTACTTGGCCGACACCATGTAAGAATAGTTTCGTAGACATAAACGATCAATATGTGAGGATCGGTTCGGACGTGATAAATGCATAGGGGACTTTAATACCTCATTGCTGAATTTTCAAATACGCTACTGGAATGGTCGTTAAAGGAAACGGTCTACAAAAACCATTTTTTCCCAAAATTTTTAGCCCTCAATCAAAAGATAATTATTTTTTTGTAGGAGGGATACTGAAGCAGACCACTAACTTCATGAGTCCCTTTTTGACCCCCTTCGTTTCTTAATGATTTCTGATATCCGACTGGAAATTTGCGAATATCTTACTTGCATTGAGTCTTGTGCTGTCGCTTTTACATTCGACTGTAGTGATTTTAGAATGGCGACTGATAAATGTCGACATTTTTCCTTATCAGAGAGTCTATGGTAATTGCTAACATTTGCTTAAGGCTAGGTCTCCACAGCATCTCCATAAAATATGTGTCTGCCCGTACCTTACCTCGATTTTTAACTTGGTTAATACTTGAGAGTCCCTGACCTGTACTAACGCAGTTAGTACATTTGTAGGCATCCGGATTATATAAAAGCTCCTTCTTGGTCTTCTTGCTAACTTGTAGTGAAAAATTCCAGAGGCAATCGTGGGAATCGAACCCACAACCCCGCACTAATAGACTAGTAGACTACCTACTAGCCCACCGAGGCACCCATTCAATCAAAAAAAAAATACGATGATGGCACAACTGGCCCTAGCGGAAAATTTGATACCCGCAATTGTGGAATCTTGAATTTGATTGGTTTTTGGTGGTTGTGTAACTTTTTCGGGCTGTTTTTTACGATTTGTTAGAATAAAGCCACAAAATGTCGTTATGTGGCGAAGTTAGAGGGTTAATATGTTCTACAAAAATACCTCCCATAACATTTTCTACAAAGTTGTTAAACATACCCTACACCTGAGATGTGAAGAAAACATAGTTTTATATACCGATATGCTGCAAGAACAGGCCACAACCGCTTCTAAAATAAATTCCGATGTGATCTTTCAAAACCCCTACCAGAATCAATCGTGGGAACCCCGTATTTTTTT
>OX451218.1:96710484-96795979 GCA_949628195.1 Phasia obesa
ATCGAACAAAATATTGCAAGGACGCTGACGAAGTGGCGGGCACAGCTAGTTGTGAATAAAATCAAAATTTATGCATCAATTTTGATTAAATATAACTTATTTTAATTGTAATATAATATATATTCATGAATAATGACAAAAACTTTTAATTTTTGCCGTTTACATTTTTTCCCCCATTATTTTCAATAATCTATAATTACAAAACTTTTCGACAGACAAAAAATAGTATTCAAAGAATTTTCAGACAATTTTGTTCTTAATCTTGTGGTGTCCCATTTGTCTAAGTCGGATTAACCGTTCTCGAGTTGTGTTGAAATATACCAATGTGAGCTCTTAATTAACGGACTAATATATGCTACGTCTCTTAAAAAATCTCGATAGAAAATCCTTCCAATTTATTCCATTTTTTTAAAAGAGGATTTCTCTACAGAGAAGTGTTATCGATAAGCCTTCGACGTCCTTATTCGACTATTAGGAAATACCAAATTGTAGTCAAATTGATGGTGTTTCTAAAAAGGTTGGTTCTTTTTCATTCTTTTTCGTCAACAATACAATTGGGAGTGGCTTGAATAATTTGTTAAACAATTGTACAGAGTAAAGTTTTATCACATTTTTTTGGCACATGAGTGATTTCACAACTATTTAAATTTCCCGTTTTCCGAGAGATTGGTAGAAAATTTCCCCGGAAATTAAAGACATCTCATCCCGGCAAATACCATGTTCCAAACCCTATTCACCATCCATCCATTCATTATTCCCATATATAGAGTGATTTTTCGAGAGCTTTTTAATTTGATTCAAACAAAAAATACACATATAATTTACGGAAATGTATGAAATCTTTATTTGAAGCGATAGATCGATCTACATATATACAAATATAATTCAATATATAAAGATGATTTCATGTAAATGTTGTTCGCGGCTACGCCTCAAATGGTTCGTAAGCTGGCATACTCTCTCGAACATATCGGCTCACGAATAAATTCTTCAAAATTCGATTCCAGTGCGTCAACCGTTGCTTGGCTTGGGCCTATAGACATGAGGCTTAACATATCATCTCAAAACAATAGTCTGAAAGTGTTATATCGCACGATCTAGGCGGCCAATTGACCGGCCTAAAACGTGACATAAACTGTTCACCGAACTCGCCTCTCAATTGGGCCATTGTTGCGCATGCTGTGTGGCATGTGGCACCGTCTTGTTGAAATTGCTTCGAAATGCGTCGAAACGATAATTCACGGATAACTGACGGATATATGGGAGATATTTTCCTTTTTGAACTCTACATACATATGTTGTGTTGGTGGTTTAATGTCCAATAATGTAAATTTGATGCCAAATTAGTCACAAGAATCAGAAGAGCCTCCTCAGAAGGTCGTCCAAACTGACCATAAAATGGAAGATGCATTTTCACGATGCATTTTCTTAACCAAGCATGAATTTTGATAATAAAATTCAATAATCTGCAAACGTTCTTCGTTAGTAAGTCGATTTATGTTTTTATTATAGACCAAACTAAATATGTTTTTTTTTTTTTGGATTCTGCCCAAAAAAACAAAAATTGGTAAATGGCAAAGGTACGAAACCAAAGCGACAGGGTGTAATTAGCTTCCTTCAAAATCTGGGATAGGAAGTGAGACTCCAAATTTAGCTACGTAAAATTAATAAGAGTTTAATGGTGCTCCTCCAGTTAACAGTTGAGTTTTTAGAATGGTGCTCCACCAATGTCCGACTTGTTGAAATTAAAATTTCTAGGTTATATACGATAACCAAACGATAACACGTGGCTGATTAAACAACCACCAATAACAGTACAGTAGTACAGCCATTCGGGGACGCCAATACGCCAGTGTGAGAACGACACGCAAACCACTCGAAGGCCGAGCAACAAGGACGGCCTGATTGACTTTAAACGATAATGACAATGACACACGCACGTGTTCCCCGACCCAGAGCTGTTAACTGAATATGTTCAACAATAACAGCTAAGATGCCAAAAATAGTGTTGCCAAAAAGAAAGTTGCTAAAAAAATCACCCTTTACACACAGCCAAAAAAAATCTTCGTACATAGTATATGATGAACACACATTTGTGTTCACATCAACAAATTGCAAACTACTTAAAACAATTAACCTAATGAACTCATAGGGGAACTAAAAATGCTTTTACTATACATATAACATGAACGTTTACATACATTCATATGTATGTACTGCGATGTATGCAACAAATTTAATTTAAAACACAGCAAAACACTACAAAATTTTAAGTACAATTCCTACCCATATGGCCACATTCATTACCATCACGTTATTAAAGCTTTTAAAATGCAAATTTCAACCAATTGACAACAAATTTAAAGTGTCTTAAAGCCACTTACTTAGAAAGTAAATCTGCTTGGAATTGCCTAAAGGTTTAACATGAGAATTGTAAAAGTAATACTGTTTACTAACAATGTTGCCAGATTTAACGATTATGTTGCCAAAAGTATTATTTATTTATTTTTTTTTTTATTACATGTTACACAATACAACTACAAATTATATTCTAACTTAATTTACGGACAATAGTAACACTCGTTGTAGTGAAAAACCCAGAGTATTTGGTGGGAATCAAACCCACAACCCCCAGACTAAAGACTTGCGCACTACCGACTAGCCTAATGGATCCATTGTTACTATTGTTATCCCACTCTAGATCACTTAAAAAAAAAACAAGGACGATTATTATATTATAATTCGCTTGTGTTTTTCAGAACTCCGTCATTTCGATACCGATTTTTTTTATTTATGCTTACAAATCATTTAGAGAGCAAACAGTATAAATAAAGACCGTAAAGACTGTAAAAGGCAGACATCTCATATGTTAAAAAAAAAATCGATTACTATAGCCTTCCAATAATAAAAAGAAATAACAAGCTAAAGCTAGACGACTTTTATTTTTTAATTTGTTATAAACATGTACTCAAAATTTACAAAACTCAAAATTTTACGCTGTGTTACAACAAGAATAAATAAATCAGTCAAGTGCGAGTTAGACTCACACATGTAGGGTTCCTGTGTTTAGTACAACTTTAAAAATTCAAGTTGTTAATTTTTTCATGTCTTATGAGGCAACCTTTAATTTTAATTTAAAGTCATATTCACTAAAATTGCATCACTATTGCAACACCCTTTAAATTTTAGTAATTGTTGTCATATGTTGTCTATAAAAATATCAGGCACTGATGGACCACTCTTTAGTCATTAGTAAATGTTGTAGCGGCCGAAGAACAACATCTACTGTAAACATTTCAAGTCATCTCTCTGTAGGAACACCCTTAAGTTTTGTTTATAGCGGCCATAGCATTTCTCTTTCTATGAATATATCAAAGTCTGTCTTTAACGATTAAAAAAATAATTCACTATACTTGAAAAACATGTCACTGTTGGAGTCGTCATAGCGGCCGTAGTAACACATTGCATCATCTGTGAAAATTTCAACAGTCTACCTATTATGGTTCAAAACTTATGCCTTTCACAAGTAATTCTCGTCACTATCGGAACACCCTTTAATTTTTAGGTTTATTTTTTTTTACTTGTTTATATAGCGAACTAATTAATTTAGTTACTGCTTGCATATTTTTAGTGTATTCCTCCTACAGTTCAAAAAATAAACACATATACGTGAATAACACCTCTCTATCGGAACACCCTTTAAGTTTTAGTTTTTGTTACTATAGCGGTTCCAGAGATAAAAGGCGCTGACAGACTGACAGACATTGTAGCAAAAACAATAGGGTTTCATTTTTACCCTTTGGGTACGGAACCCTAAAAAAGTAGTAGGAGTGACCATCACTCGTCTAGTTTTAGATGCATCGCGACATGAGGGTCAAATATTACAAGTGATAAGTGGAAAACAGGCTGCGTGTTTAGTGGGTAGTAGAGCAAAACAATTTAAAGGAAGTGCCACGATAAAGTTTACAAGGCTAACGAAACAGCCATATGTCTCGAAATTTTTTGTGTGTTGTACTTTGTGTAGTGCAAGCTAATGTTGTTCCATGTTGTTTTATGTCTTCGGATACGCGATTGGTAAGAAGAGTTGGAAACTCATGTGTTGGAAATGTAAAATTTGACTGCAACCTCGCCAGTACAAGCAGTTTGTAACAACATGCTTTTTTGCTAACAAAGTAGATTGGTAGTGCACTAGTCATCAATCTGGGGATTACGGGATGGATTCCCACCAAAGACTAGACTCTAGGTGTTTCTGTAGGCAAGCAAAAGTGTTGGCAGGTAATGTTGTCTTAAAAAACAAAAAAATATTCGTGATATTTATCGAAAATCAAGCACTGTGGTTAAAAAATATGCTTTGTTCTTTTTCAAACCAACAAATCTTTCTCGAAGAGTCAGTATTAAGTTAGCCGCTTACTTTTGTAATCCTTATTAGTTTAAGCACATGATTAAACCGAATTTATTATGTTTTCTAATATTTTTGCAGATTCACGGAATGACGTCAAATAATTATACAGTGATTTAGGTAATTTACCTTGTAACCTCTTCGATGTAATGCAAAATTTCCATTCTTCTGTTGTAATTTCTACTTTGCAGATACGATTGTACTGCAACTCGTTGCTGTAGCGCATTTTATTTCTCTTAAATCTCAATGCATTTAGTCAATTATCTTTTTATTTTTCTATATCCTCCTAATAATAATTTCTAAAGATATTTTACAATGCTGTTTTCTTCGTTTGCAATGAAAGCAACTTTTTGTTTATTTGTTTTGCCCCAACATTGTTGTTTCAGTTGATACTAATCTAGTATTAAACCAAACTTTGTTTAGTAAACAAATTAAATATTGATAATTAAAAAAAACTAGTTTATCGTGACCATATATTGCTAAATACAAATTGTCAATTTGACGATTTTTAATACTTTCCTCAGTATTTAACTATTTTAATTCCAATTTTATCTGGCAACTTTGATTTCAAGATTGCAGTTAGTTGTTTTATGTTAATAAAGAATTGAGTTGTTGGTGCTCGTTGCAACTTGGCTTTATACTCGTAAACACTCAAATGACATTCAAAAAAGAAGAAAGTTAAAATAAAAGAAAAAACTTAAGAATATGAATTGTGGTTAAATCTTTTTATGTTTTTATTTTTTTCATGAAGGTCATGCAAGTTTCAAAGTTCTTAGAGTTATTTGAAAGGAGTTGGATTTTATAGGAAAACATTCTTTATCCTATAATAATTTCAAAGGAATTTTTAAAAACATAATTTTTCGGGGCTTGAAAATTTCATAGGGAAACTTTTACCCAAATTGTTTTCGGTGAACTAAAAATGCCTTATTTATCTTATTTTCTAAAAAAAAAAAGTGCAGGGCAATCGTTGGGACTGCCAATAGAAGTGAAAACTGCGTTGGTGACGCAGTAAACGAGTAGTAAAGTAAACTAGATATCATTGGTGCGCTTCGCTGCCCCTTTTTAATAAACTAAACACTTGGAAGAAAAAGTAAGGCAACGAAAACACACGTGTTTCTCTTAAAATTTACTTGTGTCTTCGACATACAGCTTAAAATGGTTTTACACGGCGTGTATTTGTCATATGACTTGTCAGTTTGATAACCAATATGTAATTTCATGTGTTTGTCAAAATAGCCATTTTACATACGGTTTTAATTTTTTGCTTTCAAACGTACATGTGTAATTACATATGACATAACCTACAATATGTATATAATTTTGCCGCCGCACAGTTTTTTATTTCCAACCACAACTGATGCAAAGATGCAAACCTAGTGCTTTGACCACATTTTTAGCGCTTCTGGTACCACAAAAAGCATAAAATAACAAAATATCAAGTTGGCATTACAGGATGTCGGATGCTTTGTCACATCAAAATAGAACACGTTCTAAATGAAAAATGTCAATTGTATTGTACACATGGAAAATACACATGTTATGTTTGAAAGGGTTCACACGATGTGTATATAATTTACACATGGATAAGTGACAAGTCATGTGACAAATACACGTCGTGTAAAACCACTTTTAGAGAACAACATGTAGATACATATGTTTATTTGTTTATTGGTGTTAGTAAGAACTTTATAGACGTATTACTCCTAAAGTACTGAACCGATTAAAATTAAGATTGTGCACATCTGTGAAGAAAAAGCTTTAAAACCCTATAAATCTTTCCAAAATCGGTACAGTATAACGGACGTAAAAGGGATTACAAAAAACGTGTTTGCCTATTAATTATATAAGTAGATACATACATACATACTAGAAATCTGCGTTAGTTCATTTGTTTTTTAATCATATTAAATCATTTCACTAACACGCATAAACTCCTTTGTAAAAATATGTGTTACAGTGAGCAATATAAACATGTTGAGTGAATCAGCACAAAATCTGTATCAGAGAGAATCAAAACATGTTTAGTTTAGTTATTTTTTTTTTTTTAACTAAAACATTGCAATGTTGCTAACGGTTGTGTGTTAAAATTATCATTGTGCCAATAAAATGAATGAATTACAGCTTTCATTTGTTTTCATAAAGAAAAACTGAATAGCAGGAATTCCGATGGACAAAACAGTCAAACATACAGTCAGACGGACCATCTAATAGTCAGACAAACCAGCAGACAGTCAGCCATCAGACAGTTCGTCAGACCATCAGATCGTCACACAGTCCTTCAGACAGTCAGTCAGTCAGCCAAAGAATCAGTCAGACCGTCATATAGTCAGGCCGTCAGATAGTCAAACCGTCAAATATTCAGATAGTCAAATAGTCAGGCTGTCAGACCGTCAGTTTGTCAGACAGCCAGATAGTGAGTAAGCTCGTCAAACAGTCAGGCAGTCATCCACTCAGATCGTCGGACAATCAGACCGTCAGACCGACTAACATTGAGTTAGACCGTCAGTTTGTCAAACAGTCAGACCGTCAGTTTGTCAAACAGTCAGACCGTCAGACAGTGAGTCAGACCGACAAACAATCAGACCAGTCAGCCAGACAATCAATCACACAGTCACTCAGTCTATCTATATATAAAAACCAACGTTATGTTGACCATGTCACGATGATGCGAGTTCAATAATTTTTCTTCAACCAAATCGTGCATAATGGTGACGACGGTTTTTGAGGTGTCGACGGTTTTTGAGTTCCATATTTTTTCTTCAACCAAAAAGTGTTCAACGTACCTACAGAAGTTTTCACTTCAATAATAATCAATAATGGTGACGACGGTTTTTGGTGATGGCGGTTTTTGGTGACGACGGTTTTTGAAATCAGTATTTTTTCCTCAACCAAAAAGTGCTCAACGTGACTAAAGAAGTTTTCACTTAAAAAAAAAAACAAAAAAAATAACTTTAAGGAATTTTTAGCTTTGGTTGGTTAAATTTCGATTTTTTGGTGAATTGTTGGTTTTTGATAAATTTTGTATTTTTTTAAGTTTTAAATTTTTAACCGATTCTAGTTCAACCTTTCCTAAGAGCAATTTCGGTATTTTTTTTTTTTGTTTTTTTTATTGAAATGATAACTTTTATTTTATACTAGCTGTGCCCGCCATTTAGTGAGCGTCCTTGCAATATTTTGTTCGATTTTACTTTGAAAGCAATCCACACCAAAAACCCTTACCTTTTAGTGCCGCCCTAAACTACGCTTCAGTTATGGTTATGTATTTACTATATATAACAGCGCCATCTGTTAGTGGTTAGTGTTATGGTTTATCTAGTTACTTTACTTTACACTTTCTCGTAAAAATAAGAAATTTTTCCGAAAAAAAGTATCCTATATTATAATCAGCATACTAAGGTACCTCCTCACAAAATTTTGTTAAAATACACTCGGTAGTTTTTACGTGATGTGAACGCAAAAGAATAGCAAACATTATTTTTATTATAGTTATTTAGTTCGAAGAAATTATTTTTTAAAAAAATGTAATTGTTTAATTTTTTTTAAGTAATAAAATTATACCCTTCACCACAGGTGGAAAAAGGTGTATATAAATTTGTAAATTCGTGTGTAATGTCTACAATATTCATTTTCGATATAAACATATATGTATGTACATACATATATAAAATTTAAAAAAATATTTATAAAACATTTTCAAAAATATATTTTTACAAAAAAAAATTTCCAAAAAATTTTCGAAAATTAAAAAAAATTTCAATATTTCTATAAAAATGAAAATCATGAGTATAACATAACATATTTTCAATATATATGTATGTATGTATGTATGTACAGCGTGGTTAAATTTCAAAGGCTGATGTTGATTATCACTCAAATTATTTAGGAAATTATTGTCATTTCTTTTTATTGGTATGGTTCAATTATGTATGGAAAATGGCCGCCGCGACCTTGGCGGCACACCTCTATCCGATGCTCCAAATTTTCGATGACGCTGAACCATAATTGAGGTTATATTCTGTTAATGTGCCGATTTATCTTATCCTTCAGCTCTTGAATTGTTGTTGGCTTATCGACTTACACCTTTTCTTTCAAATAACCCCAAAGAAAGAAGTCCAACGGTGTCAAATCACATGATCTTGGCGGCCAATCGGCATCGCCACCACGTGAGATAACACGGCCATTGAATTTGTCTTGCATTGTTCAAATTGAGTTAGTCTGAAATTAAGAAATGTCCGATTAAATGCAGAAAAAAACTTGACGGTTAGGTGTGGTTCACATTCAACATCGGCCCTTAAAATTTAACAACCCGATATAAAGAATAACATATTTTTTTAAATGCGTTTGATTCTTAAGTAGATGAGATCTCTGTTTTAAAACCTAGATGCATTAAACACATAGGATACCGACTACAAACAGTCAAAAATAAAATACACACCTTTATAGGTAAACGTTTATTTTGAAGGCAGCAAGGCTACACGACCACCGTTGTGGCTGTAGTCAACTTAGGCTAATTTATATTTTTGTATGCGACAATTTTATTTTATTCAACAAAAGAAAATGTGACAAAATTATAAATTAAAAATTTTAAAACACTGTGGTCCGTTAGTTATTATGATTGACAGACTTTAATAAATCAAGGCCCCTACCTATAAAGTATTGAGCTTGTTTTTACTCAATGTACAATCAGTCGATAGACAGATTGTTCGAGTTCCATTCCCACCAAAGACTGGATGTTTTCTGCAGAAAAGCCAAGAATTTCACTAAACAAAAAAGTTAATAAAAAGCTCTTTGTAACGTGAGTGCCTGAAAGCAGTTCCAACGTTGATTACAACTTTGAGATTAAATACTGGACTCTTGTCATATATGTCGAACCTTATTTTTTACGGTTTTATTAATTCATATTGAATTTATTATTTCTTTGTATATCGTTAGCTAAAATGAAAAAAGGCGTAACTAACAAAAATATAATTTTACCGGAGAAGCAAACAAACTTTGTAAAATTAAAACTATAGGCCGGGGCACATAGAATCCGTCATACGTTATACGTCGACTTTTTCAACGTACAAGAAAGTTGAAATACAGCTTTTCTAATGAGTGTTATCACAATCAGTACGCCTCCTTCAACGCAAAGTACGAAAGTTTTTTGCCGTACGTTGAAAACTATAAATAGAGAGAAACAAAGCTCTCTCTCAAAGTTATATTTTTGTGTTGAGTGGCAGGGTTGTCAGATATGGCGATTTCTCACCAAACGTGGCGATTTTTAAACTTATTTGGCGATCAAATTTTCGATTTGATGACATAGCGACTTCTTGGCGATTTTTAAAATATTTGGCGTTATTGTTGGCGATTTTTCACTGGCTTTTGGCCAACATTAGAAACTGAATTAAGGAATATCAAAATGGATAATAAAGAAATTAAAGTTGTTTTTCATATTTAAATATGATTTTACTTCTGGAAACTAAAAACATATTTAAAAATGTTTTTAATTTCTAATGCTTGGTTTTCATTATGTCATATGAACTGTCAACAAAAACTGCCTCAAATGAATTGTCGTCATTTTGCGTCAAATGCGTTTTCACTGCATTTTAAGAACTGACAAAAAGTCGGTAAAGACAAACAAAAAAGTTGACAACTTGTTGTCAAATCTACTTTAAGAAAAAAATGATTCCATATCTGCTGACAAACTAAAATTTGGCGTTTTCACTTATTTGTCATTTAAGATGGCAGTTGGTGTGCATAACTGACTGCAAACATAGATGGCACCATATGACAATCCGTTTTCATACAATTGCCAACAATTTGGGCAATTTGACAACAAAAATGACATAGTGAAAACCAAGCATAAAGATGATTTTAAGGATCTTTCGATTTTAAAATGTTGCAATTCTTTATCACGAACAAAATTTCTTGTTTCCAAATTTTTTTATAAATTCTAACATACTTTTGGATACTTATCAACCATAATAGAAAATATTAACTTTTGTTTTAGAAAGATTATAAAATATATGATATTCTATCTAATTATGTACAGCTACATTAGTTTTGTACTTGATGTGTTGGTAATTCCAATGAATTTTTTATAATTATTTGTTACATACAAAGGAAGTTTTGAAGTAAGGATTAAGTTCGTGTTATTCTCTCTAAGTTAAAGGAATATTTTTTAAAAATTAGGTGATTAATTTTAAAGAAAAACTGTTTTTTTTTTTTAATTTATATGCTGTTAATTACTGTATAGAAATATCGATTTCAATAACGAATTCCATCAAAACTTGACTGTGAAAACGTGCTACAATTTTATGAATTGAAATAGGGCATGTTGCACACATCTGTTGATCTTTAGTAATATTTAATAAATTTAATTCCTATAAAACATATTTTCTAAATAAAAACACTATAACGAATACCTTAAGGTGGGTATGCACAGGTCTCTATTTGTTATAATAACCACTATTTTTCATTGTTTTAAGTCAAAATTTTACCTTTCTCGTGTTTACTAATCACTGTTGAGTGGAAGCAAAAATAAAAGAAAATACTTGTTGTATATTTAACTTAATATAGTAAAATGGAGAAAAAAGTTTTTCTCGTGTTTCCTTTTCTGATGAAATATCCGTCAACAAAGTACTCATTGTGTCAACTTTTTCTGTTGTTACTTTGATTTCAATTGAGAGCTTTAAAGTATAACGTATGACGGATTCTATGTGCCTTTATACTACACTGTACGTTCTTTTTGCTTTTTTTTAATAAAAGCGTCATTTTGATCGCAAATGTGTAAAATTATGTCAACACTTGTAGTTTAATGGCATATATACGTAATAATCAATCAAAAACTTCATTTTGAATTTTTTTGTTAGTTTTGTATTTGAGCTGACGATATACATATATATTTTATTAAAAAAAATCAGTTAAAAAGTTTAAAAATACTTTTTAACTGATTTCTATTACTCATACCTTAATTATTTTATTTAACGAACAAATCTTTAAATACCTATTCAAAACACATTTTATTAGGCGTCTTCTTCAAAATGACTCATTGTTTATGGGAAATAAATTCGATTTTGTTTGTATTGTTATTCAACAACAACAACAAAAATCGTTGTTTAAACAAGTTGTCAATTTTAGTCATAAAAAAAACATGACCGACCACAAAATTACCTTTTCTGCGTTTTGCATTCAGCTTTTTTTTTAATATTAATTTTATTATAGGTACGAGTACTAAGAAAAAAATTAAAAAAGTTGTAACTTCCTCTATGCAAACAACAAACAAAAAGTACAATAAAATAAAAATTTAATATTTTGAATAATTTATATGACAACATTTATTTACCAAAAATGTTAATTAAGATTTTAACCTTGAAACCAAGTACCTGAACGGTTTTGGAACTAGATTCATACATTTGTAGATAGCGGCGCTTTAAAAAGTGTCAGCTAATGAATCATAGCAATCGAATTATATACCTGTGATGACAATGACTTTACCTCTGAATGTATAAGATCATAATCACATGTTGTTATGAACCTTTCAACACAATACCCATGATTTGGTTTTAGCCACAGCCACAATGTAACAGAAGGGGAGTAGTTGACCCTAGAGCTACTGCTTCTGGTAGCATTAGTGTAATATTTAGTTGGTTGGTGAGAACCAAAAAGTCTTTTTATTCTAGTTTAAGGATCTAGACTCGACTGGGGTATAAATTTCTTTCGATACCAATACGACAAACTCTTATTCCCCTAACAACATCAACAGGCTAGACATTGAGAGCAACAGCCGGTGTATATTTTGCAGATCTGTAAATGAATTATTCTTTTTTGATTTTAATTCGTTACGAATATAGCTAAATATTGAATTAATTCTTTTCACAACATAAAAGAATTGAGTGAAATTTAAATCACTTTAAACGAATTAGGCAAAAATGAATTTCAATTCGTTTCCAAAAGGGTTCGTGTAATGAAATCGAATGAATTATCAACAAGTTACAAATTTTTCGAAAACAAAAAAATATTAGTTACTTTCGACTATTTTACTATATAACCGATGTAATCTACTGAGAGGCAATATGACGCCTTCCCCGTTAGGACTATAATGTCCAAATTTATAACTTAAACTTTTCCTTTTGGACTATGCCTTGAAAAATTACAAATTTATTTGATTTTTTTTTTTTGAAAATCTTCCAAAATTTTTCAAATTGCCTAAAAGATTTCAAAGGTGAATAAATTTTTTAATTCTACTCATTTATTAGAACTATTTGAGAGTTACTTCAAAATAAGAGAATACATTAAGTAGAAAGTAGAGGTCCAATTCGTCGTAAAATTCTCGGCGGCGGCGGCTGGGCAAAAGGAGGTCGGCGGCTTCTTAAAGCCGCGGCTGAGCCCGAACATTTTGAAGAAAATTATTGTATAGACCATTTATCATAAAAAAAATAACAATAAGAAGCAATTTGATTTTATATCAATATTGTGGACAGGGCACAAGTGATTTCGAGTATTGTCTGTCGTTGAAGTTGCTTTCCAAATCTTAATTCAAAAGTTCATATTAAACCTCTTTAATCCGGAGTCCACACCTGATGAATGTCATATTTATATCATGATGAAAATTCATCTCGTGTAGACTTCATTTATTAGCATTATATCAGCGTTATGATCAGAGCTCATCTACAGATAATTATATTATGATGTAAAACGTCATTTCAATTGTATTTTTTACACTGACGTTTATAACAAAACGGGACAAGCGAAAAGGATAATTTTTAATTTGTTTCACTAAGTTTTTGAATAAAAAGCAATTAATATTGCGCGGCAAGCAATATTAATTGAAATATATGTATATTTAAGTTTATTTTCATATCTTAACCTCACGGCGAAAAATTAATAATGATTAATCATAATAAAAATGCATAAACATCTCCCCTCAGTGTTGGGATTTGTGGTACAATTGTACCAACTTTGGTACAATCGACACATCAGTGGTACACTGGTGCACTTCATGATTTTTTGATACAATTTCATATCAAATTTATTGAAATAATTTTTTTTTTTACATTTCTAACTTCAAAGTTCTAAATTGCAACATTCTTGATTTATGTTCAGGATTTTTATTATTTACTCTGCTAACCCGATTATGTATAAGTGATAGGTAATTTAGTATATCATCGCCCTAATCAGTTTCCAGCATTATTCGGCCGATATATTTTTCCATTCTTTGTAATAAGAAATCGTAAGGTCTTTTTGGTAATTAGGTGATTTTTTAATTGTTCTTCCAAATAGATCTGGGCATACTTAATCGGATTAAGATCCGGTGACTTTGGAGAAGTTTCAAGCACTTGATGTCAATTGTAGTGTAGCCAGCTCCTAACATTGCAATATGTAAAGGGCTAGTCCGATTGATTCAAAATTTGACATGGATATAGCAGAGCGTAAGTTTAAAAGCTGGTGATCATGCACTTACCACTGGTGGCGCTATGTGGTCTCAAATTTCAGGACCTCACACCTTCAAATTTTTTAGGACTTGGCATTTTATAATTTTTTAGTAGTTTTTCCTCAAGATCTATTTAGTATATCTTATACCTACATTTTTACAAGTTTTTTTCGTAGTTAACGTGCAAAATTTAAGGTATTGTGGGAAAATTTCAAAATGATATCTTTTTTGAGTTAACAATTGGAAATTGCCACTTTCGCGCTTTTTCAAATTCTGTTTTGTTCATAAGATCATCGTAATATAAAATATCCCTAGAAGATGGAAGGATAAATTTATTTAAATTGTGTTCTTCGCCAATATCTTATGAATAGCTCTTCACGTTTATTTTATAAATTTTTATATCGCAAAGTAATATTCTCATATTCATAAAAATATTTTTGATTTTTTAAACCGTTTTGAAATCAATAATAACTCGTGAGCTCAGGTGACTATTTTTTGTCTCCATCTTAGTGTCAAAATGTACTAACATTTTTTGTTTTGACAGCCTAAAATGAGTTATACAAAAGCAACATGTACGTATTTTTATTACAGAGTTGTACTTTTTTTCGCCGCAAGTCTACCTTGTTTATTGTGCCATGAGTGTTAGAGTTTTGTAAACAAAATTTTGTGAAGATTTCATAGAACCAGAATTATAGAAATTCCCTTGCTAAAAGTGGTTTTACACGACGTGTATTTGTCATATGACTTGTCACTTTTCCATGTGTAAATTCTAAACACGTCGTGTGAACCTTTTCAAACATAACATGTGTATTTTTCATGTATACAATACATATGATATTTTTCATTTAGAACGTGTTCTATTTTGATTTGACAAAGCATCTGACATCCTGTAATGCCAACTTGATATTTTGCTATTTTAGGTTTTTCGTGGTACCAAAAGCGTGGCAAAAGCACTACGTTTTCATCTTTAAATCAGCTTTGGTTGGCAATGCAAAACTGTGTGGCGGCAAAATTATATATTGTTGTTTATATCAGATGTAATTACACATGTACGTTTAAAAGCAAAAATTATAAACCGTATCTAAAATGCCTATTTTGAAAAACACATGAAATTACATATTGTCGCGTTTCTTCTTAAACCACGTAAGCGACATTTTTTCGAAATTGACTTTTTTGGTTTTTATGGTAGAAAATAACATTTGCCAGCAGACTACATTCTCATCTTAACAAGTTTGTATGAAAAATAAAAAAATCCATTTTCAAAACCTCGTAAGGGCCATACAAATGACATTTGCATGCAAAATAAAATGATTTTTATATTTCAAGTTGGAAATATAAAAATCATTTAAGTTTTTTGTATTTAAGATTACAAAAATCATGAAAGTTGCAGGCCAATTGGAGCATTTTAAGTAAAGTTAAACGTTTTTTTTTTTTTTGATAAATACAAAAATAAATGTTTATTTACACACAGAAATTTGCTGTTTGCGGCAAAACCACGTAAGCGACAGATTTGGCTACAATTAACTGTAAGTAACAAATTAAAAAAAAAAAAAGTTTGTATACCCTTCAGAGAGTCGCACAAAATATTTTGAAACCCATATTAAAGAAGTTATTAAGTTTTTTTCTGAAAAACGACTTCTTGGTGCTTACGTGGTTTAAGAATAAACGCGACGATATGGGTTATCGAACTGACAAGTTATATGACAAACACATGTCGTGTAAAACCACTTTAAGTAAAACAAACACCTTTATTCATTCGTTCTTGGCCATTTATTTTTTTTTATTTTTACTTTATTATTTTGTTAATTTTAACATTTATTTGCTAATTTTAGAACCTTTGTTTAAATGTTTTTTTTTCAAGTTAATTTAGATGTTGAATTAAAAAAGTAAAATAACTTTTCTTTCAAACAACAAAAACAAAAGACAACAACATTTATTTGCTAATTTTAGAACGTTTTTTTTTAAGTTTATTCAAGTTAATTTAGATGTTGTATTAAAAAAGTACAATAATTTTTAATAATAATTTTTTTCAAAGAACAAAAAAAAAAGACAACGACAGAACCAAAATCGTTAGGTGGAGTAGAATAAAACAAAACAGAAGATAATAATTATTGTAAAATTAAATAATCAAAAAGTGGCAGCAACTGTCATCTTCAGCACTTACGAAAACAGACAAAGCAACAACAATCATTTAAAAATATTTTTTTATGATCTCTTCCTCTTCTTTTAAAGTTAATTTCTTGTGCACGAGTTCACATTAAAAATAATAAAAACAATTTTAATGTTTTTAGTTCTTTAACGTGTAAACGCATTCTTTTTGTTTTTTGTATTCTTTTGTTAATATCGACCTGCTTTTAAAAGTTTTAAAATGACATCAACTTTAATGTAAATGAAGAGTATTTGTTGTTTAGTTCTTATTAAATATATTGCTTTACAACAACAACCTATATTGTTTAAATTTGTATTTACGACACTTAATTGCCCCATTTTCAAAAAAAAAAGCTTTTAAATAATTGGGTGTAATTTTCAACTGTATAAATAATTATAATTTTTTCATAAAAATTCAAGTTAAGAAAGTGGGATTGTTTTAATTTAGTCAAAAAAAATTTAGAAAATGAAAATATTTTTTTTAGGGATAATTTCGCTTTTTGTTTTTATCTATACACACAATAAAAAAGTAACTCATTTCCGTCTGTCTGTCTGCTTTTCATTTGTGTTCGTTCGCATCGCGTAAAAACTACTGGATGGATTTTAGCAACATTTTGTGAGGAGGTGCCTTACTATCCTGATCCCAATATAGGATACTTTTTTCCGCAAAAATATAAGAGAAAGAGGAGAAAAGGCAGTGAAAAAAAGGCAATTTCCGTTTTAAAGGTACTGAACTTTTTGGTTTAAAACTAAGATATTTTAATCACGGTTGCACAAATTTTATTTTTGAAAGTGGGATAATTTAAACACTCTTGCGCAACATTAGGTGCCAATTGAATAAAATTTGTATTTGATTTGTATTTTTGCTTTGTGGAACTACAAAGTTATTAAAATATTTTAAAAAACTTTTTCAGAGCTTTACAATAATTTTTAGAATTTGTTATAAATTTTAGAATTTTATACAGGGATGGGTACCTTTATATAAAGTAAATACATATACCATAACTGAAGCACTATAAAAGAAAGAGTCTTACAATTGGTGTGGAATACTTTCAAAGCAAAAACGAGCAAAATATTCTCAGGACGTCCACGACGTGGCAGGCATAGCTAGTTTTATGATAAATTTGATTACCATATAATTATAACATAGTTATGGTTAGATTTTACAAGGTTTTTAAGCAAGACAATAATATGGTTCTCGCATAACGATATTATTCTTAGGTTTAATAATAACAACAATAATAATAAAAAAAATTTCATAAAAAGTTTAGTTTTAAATTTAAGATTTTTTAAATTTAAGTAGACCTTAACAATATCTATAAAAAATAAACGTACATGTGCAGTAGGGATGCAACTTTTTACAATTTTTGAAAATATCAAAATGGCCCTACCCATACCATGTAGTGCATAAAAAAACAATAAGAACTGCATCTTTAGATTTTCGATATCTTTAAAAAAGGTTCCGCTTTAAATGATAAATAAAAGCAGGCGCTGTGCTGTCACTTTTGATATCCAAAAATTGTACAATACTCCAATTTGTAAGTTTGTTGTGCATTCATTTTATAATAATCGAATTTAATCGTTTGTTTTCGTTCAACTTTTTAAAATGTCTTTTAGACATAGCGAAATTGTAGTTCGGAAAAACGTGGATAAGTGGACCCAAAATTTAAAAAATTCAGAAAATAAATGTAAAAATATTCCAAGTATCAATATTTCGTTATGTGAACTGAACCAAATACCTAAAAAGAGGTAAAAAGAGGTATAAAATTATATCACAAGAATTATTCGATTTATGGACTAAACTAAATATTCCGAAATTGGCTACCAAATCTATAAGAAGGAAAGTGGAATGTTTGATTCGTGCATACCAGAAAGGTATTAAAACTTCAAAAACTGCTGAAAAGTTTGATAACAATTTTAATATTTCGTTAATACAGGAAAAGCCAAAGGTGTTGTAACACTACTGCAGAACCATTTTAAATCAATTTCTCTACCACCACCGCAGTACATTGGATGTCAGCAGCATGTGTTGGATTTAATACTACGATATGTAATGGATGCATCATTGGACGGAAAAACCACGTCACCAGATATTGCATATGAATTCGATTCAGAGTTGATAAACAATTACTATACATTAAAACACGAATATCAGCAAAACGAGAAACGGCTATATGTTGGAAATTTAAAGTGGCGTGATGATATGCAATATTTATATGAACTAGGATAGGCTTTTAAATACTATATAATAAATATAATAACAATAAATTTCCATTTATAAACTTTAAGACTATTCCACCGATTAGTAATGCTAGATGGAATTCTAGAGCAATTCTTGCAATTCTAGCTTACATACTAATTCCAAAATATCGTAGCAAATTAAATGCAATATGCGAATTTATATGTGGCTCTTGGTGCAATATTTGGTTTTCAGACCATTGTTACAATAAAAATGACTTCGAAGCCTTCAACAAATCATTATCGGGGTTTACTAATGCTCAGAAATGCTTTCTAAGAAATTGGGTGAAAGATGAATCAAGAATTCCAAATAAAATATATATAAAATATGTGTTTACATGTGCAGGTTATCTCTTTTAGTTTATGAGAAAATTTGGTTGAAATTTTTTTTTTTTTTTTTATTTAGTCCGATCTTAACTTAGTATTTTTGCCGTGGTGAACTTACTAATGAACGGATTATTATTTTAAGACATTTGCTATATTCTTGCTAAAATTTAGAATAAATTAGTTTCATATTTTGTTCTGATAGCACTTTTTGTTTAAAAGTTACAAGCCTTTGAATTGGGAAAATGTAAAGTATACCGTTTTTTCAGAATTTTCCCCAAAAAGGTGGTATGATTTTTTTTACTCATAACTATAGTTTAAACTTACTTCGACAGGAGTAAATTTTTTGGAACTTTTTCAAAGACAGCCTATAAAAAATGCAAATAAAAGAAAAATCAGCTCAAAAATTTTAACGGTTCCCCCTCCAGCCCTATCCAAACATAGCTAATTTTATTATATAAATTATTGTAAAATTTTTTGGATTGCAAAGCACCGATTTAAAAACCGTAAACGGATTTTGAAAGCCTCAATTGTTGGCTACATACTCCAAAAAGGATTTGACAGCCCCATGATTAAGAAAGGCAGGGTAGGGTAATCACTTTTATAAAAAAATCAACACATTTTTTGCCCGCTCTGGGAATTTATATGTTAAAATAAAAAAACTTCGAATTTTATTTTCACATTTGATTAAAAGCTCTTTTATCTATATAATTTCAATATTTTCTAAGAATACTAACTAAATCTAATTAATTCTAAATTGTATTAAGAATATAGCCAATGTCTTAAAATAATAATCCGATCATCATTAAGTACACCACGCCAAAAATACTAAGTTAAGATCGGCCAAAATTAAAAAAAAAATTGTAACCCAATTTTCTTCCAAAGTAAAAGAAATAACCTGCACATGTAAACACATATTTTATAGATATTTTCAAGGTCTAGTTAAATTTAAAAGTCTTAACATTTGAGTCAAAACTAAACTTTTTATGACATTTCCAAAAAAATATATACCCGAAGTAGCTCACGCAGAAGCCCTCCTTTACTCTGAGTGCCCACCTTTCGTAGCTCCACTCAAGAACACCTCTGCTTTACATCTGTAAAATTTCATTAAGATATAGTTTCATAATATACCGAATTATGTTCAAAATAAATCGTTTTCCAAACACTGTGCAGTGGTAAGAGACCACCGTCATAGGTACTGACATAAATTTTGATCATATCTGCGTGGTCAAATATAGAGACATTCAAATCCATAAAAGATTTTTTTTTCTCTATTTCTCTTGGAAATGAGATATTTTTTCGGAAAAATGTACATTTTTTTGAATCGAGGTACTAAGATACCTTGGGGGTTATCACGTATTTCGATTCGAAAGAAATCTTTTTCGAAACACAATCTTAAAGTCATACAAATTCGAATGATTTCCTTTTCGAATCGAAATACGTAATAACCCCCCTTTTCTTTTACGTTATGGGGACACATGTATACATATTTTTATATGTATATTTGTATAGATATATAAAATTTAAAGTATGTGTTTAAATAAATACAATCATGGTGTTATATCCGCATTCAAAGTTTTTAAATATTTCTGCAATTTGTGTCATTTTTCTGTTGTGCACCATAGAGAAAATTTGAAATAAATTTCCGTATGAAATAAGTATTTGAAAAATGTATCTCTGTTTTCACCAAATAAATCTTGTTCAACACAACAACAGCACCCACGCATCTGTTTATTTTTTTCCCCATTTGCAGTATAAAATTTCAACATAAGCTTTTAGTGCAAAAATAGTCACGCGTCCATTATTATTATTTTTTTTTTTATATATTAAAATCTCCAAAGTACGAGTGGCTGAGTGAATGAATGAATGAATGAATTTCCGTTGAAATGAATATAAAATCTGCATCATCAAAGTGCATAAAACAATTACAAAAAGAAAGAAAGAAAAAAATGTTGAAACAAAAAATCATTTAAATTTTTTATTAAAGAAAGAAAAACTTAAAAACTCATAAGGGAAAAACATATAAACAGACATTGTTTTTGTATGAATGGAGTATGATGATGATGACGATGGCGATGGCGATACAAATCTTTAGAAGAATGTTGTGCAAAGGTATACAAATTTATTACTGTTACATTCAAGTATGTGTGTTTTTTATTTGTTATTGTAAAAAGGGTGTTAAAACAAGATATTCTATAAGTTTTTTTTTTTTGAACCTGCAGTTAGGAAATCATATTCATAAATTTACATTGTATTGGAGCTAAGAAAAATTACAAAAAAAACCAAGAGATTTTTAATTGCAAAAATTTTATTTTCCCTACATTCGAAGCCATAAAAAAACTTGAACTATAAAAAACGCATTTTAGATCTAGCTCAAAGTGTTTTTTATAGCTAGCTTAGGGTAACTATAAAAGACAAATTACAAGTAGATTAGGGGAAATAACTCATTTGGTGAGATCCGATTTCAAGCAGTTCATAACATCATTAAAACGTTATGATTGAAGCCGTGCATTACCCATCGATTTGACACAATGATGGTGCGACCCAAGAATGATAAAAGACAAGATTACACCATGCGCATGTTTTCCCGTTAGATGACGTTTTGCGGCCAATGTAAGGTTGCCAAGTCTGTAATCAACAAATTGCTTCAAAAAAGTACGTACAAATATGTAAATCTAAATAATAGGCAAAATTTGGCAACCCTGCGAATAAACTCTCATAATTTATATTGAAAACTCTCACAATTTATAGTTATACTCTCAATCAGAATTATTAGCCAATAGGAAGACAGTTTCGTGACGTCATTAGGCCGACATGCGCAGAAATTTCAATTTTATTTTCAGGATGGCGTAACCTTGTCTTCTGTTATCCTTGGGTGCGACCCATAATAACTTAAGCATCTGTGGTTTGGTGGCGAAAAGCCTCTTAGAGTATAATTAAGCATAACTTGGACGGGGTTCAAAAGATTGCTTGGATCGATATATATATATAAGATTGCTGCCGTTGGACCAATTATTTAGTTCAACAGTTGCAATATCAATTTTGCGTATGAGAAGGAATGCAATTTGACACAGCTTTGAGTCGAACCTCGAAAATAAAACCATTTGGACCTAGTTACTAAGGAGGTTAGGGAAACTCAAATGCAGACGGAACGCGTGAGTAGAAGAAAGATAGTCAAAAGACAGCATGGGACACACATTGCGGAAGGCGTTACACACAATGAGTGTATATAGAACGACATCAGCATTTTGACTGATGGTTCTCTTATAGACGTACATATGTATATACTCAGCTGAGTCTGCGTTTGGGGGAATACGTCTCTGTTTACCAGGTAGAATTGCATGGGCATTTGTTGGATCACCTGCTGGCATGTCGGGTGCATAAGAGAAAAGTTCTCATTGCAGTAGGTTATAAAACGCTTGCGACAGATGAACATCTACTCCATAATAGTGCCGGAATGTGTTTTAAAACTTAACAGATGTGTCTCGGTTATTGGGATAAAATTGATGTGGCTTAAGGAACACATAGGCGCAGCTGGGAATGAAGCGCAGCCCAACGAGCAAAAAGGGGGATCTGCTATGAATTTCTGTGGACCAGTACACAGGATAGCGCTGGATAAGGTTCTACAATGGGTGAACTCATTAAACCTGAAAAGGTGGAGGAAGGCCACTAGGTATAGGCATGCTTGATTGGTGATTAAAGGGCCCATAGGCAGTAAGGCCAGTAAGATACTCAGATACAATAGAAGTACCTTAAGCTGTATAACTGCTTTGGTGACGGCACAGAAAAAAATTTTTTGCACCAAATAAAGATTTTAATTAGTTTTAGACACAAAGTTAATTCAAGTCTTTATTGATTCAATTTTTTATTTCATTAGAAATTTATTTTGTTGTTTCTTAATTAAGAATATAATTGAATCAATTAAAAAATTAATTAAAACTGTTTCTGAAACTAACTAAAACCTGTAATTGATGCAAAAAAAGTTATGGAAACTTCAAGTATCATCTAGCAAAGATGAAAATCGAAGATGATGATACTTGCAGACTGTGCTTGGAAGAGACTGAGAAGGGAGCGCACGTTGTGTGTGACTAACCGGCATTGGCTAGCATAGGACTTAGGACCACTGGTAAAAGCTTGTTAAATGTGGATGCCATGGGGGACCGGATCCTTGACTGCGTGATGATAAAGAACGCATTTAGGTCATTTGTTAATATTGGTAACAATTTTAAATCTTTTGAAAAGATCTTTGCTTCGCTAAATTAGATTCAAGTCGCAAAGTATTCAAAGAATCTTAACCGAATATCTCCATTTTAAACCCAAAATAGTTTTAGAAAACACTTTTGAAGAAAGCTTATTCGGTTGGAAGACTTACTTCTTGTTTTTAATTTTTTAAATTGCTGTTTTTATTTCAGTCCTGATGAAAAATTCCAACGACAGTTTTTGACGTATTTCAAAGGCAAGAACGTTATACACGGTACGGAATATTATTGTAGATTTATATTTTGTGTCAAATGTTTGGCGTTTTCGACTCAAACAACACACATTTTTCAAAATGACAATTTTTTTATATAACTTTTCTCTGCGTGTGTGTTATTATAAAAAGTACTTGCATACATATCCGTATTATTCATTTGTGATAAGTAATGAATTATCTCGTTCTCATTAATTCTCTTGTACATTAATGTTTGTACATTTTGTACATGAGTGTTCATTTATGAAATTTCTCATAAATAAGATTTCTAAAACGCTTTGTTACTGCATACGTGCATAAACATACATAATATTTACATCCATATAAACTTACATACATTTATGCGAATACTTAATGCTCATTTATGATAAATTAACAAAATTGTAAATACTCATATATGAGCAATAGCGTGAAAAAGAAAATGTTTTTTTTAATTTATTAACTTTTGAATAGAAAGAAAAAAAATAAATCATCTCACTCATAAATGAACGAACCGAAAATATTTTATAGTCTCTCACACAGAATATGCAGGAAAAAAACCTAAAATGTACATACTCACACATGATTGAGCAGTGAATGAGGATTTCGGTACTCTACATTAACCCTATTCCTACAACATTTGAAGACAACTTTTATAATTTTAATTAAATTAAATTGACAATTAATTGTTTTAGTAAAAAGCAAAAAAGAATTACAAAACTGAACAATACAAAATAATAAAAAATATATGAAATTATTTTATTTCATAAGTCATATTTTATTGTTATAATTATAATAATCTTGAAATAAAAACCCATAAAAAATATTTTATTGCAGATATAAATTCATTCAACTCACACAAACACTTCGCAATTCAATAGATTTATCTGCATTTAATTTTTTTTAGTGTTTTAATAGAAGAAATACTTAAATTTATATTTTTAATTGTTATTGAAAACACATGAAACAAAAAATATGGTTTTAAATAACACAAATTAATAAGTTTTAAACGCTTTATTCTATTTGTTTGTTTGTTTTTTCTCACATTTGAAAATAATGAAATTATTTTAATGTTTAAATTGTATTTTAAAACAAATAAAAAGTAATGTAAAAGTAAGTAATGGTGTGCAATTGTAATTGATTAAAACATCAAACAAATTTAAGCAGCCGCATGAATGAACGAACGAACATCTATTGCATCACGAGAGAGCTTTTAAATCATTTTGATTAATGTTTTTTGTAGATTTAATAATTTTTCTTTTTGTTAAATAAAGAAAATAAATAATTAGTGCTTTTCAAATCAGAGCAATGTACCTAAAATGAGGTTTTAGAAAAAGGCTTTAAAAATCATATTAATAAACTTCATATCTTTTAAGTTATATTTAAATGTCGAAATACTTGTTTGTTTAATAAAAACATTGAAAACGTTCAGCTGTCAAGTGATTTATTCTCAGTTTGGTTTGGCAATTCATCATGAATAGACTTACGCCTGAACAACGCCTGCAAATAGTGCAATTTTGGGCCCAAAACGAGATTACCGTTGTTCCCGATTTTCATAAGCGAATTTTGTTTAGCGATGAAGCGCACTTCTGATTGAATGGCTACGTCAACAAACAAAACTGCCGCATTTGGAGTGAAGGTAATCCTCAAGTGTATGTCGAAACACCGTTACATCCAGAAAAACTGACTGTTTGGTGCGCTTTATGGGCTGGTGGTATCATTGGTCCGTACTTTTTCAAAAACGATGGTGGGCAGAACGTTACAGTCAATGGTGATCGGTATAGAGCTATGATTACTAACTTTTTCATTCCTGAATTGAATAACCATGATGTCCTGGAGATGTGGTTTCAACAAGACGGCGAAACATGTCACACAGCTCGTGCCACAATAGATTTATTGAAAGACGCGTTTGGTGACCGTCTAATTTCACGTTTTTGACCTGTGAATTGGCCTCCAAGATCTTGTAATTTAACACCGCTAGACTACTTTCTGTGGGGCTATGTAAAGTCATTGGTCTATGCGGATAAGCCACAAACGCTTGACCATTTGGAAGAAAACATTCGCCGTGTTACTGTCGATATATAGTCAAAAATATTGGAAAAAGTCATCGAAAATTGGACGTTTAGATTGGACTTGATCCGCGCCAGCCGTGGCGGTCATATGCCAGAAATCATATTTAAAATGTAATGCCACAAGATTATCTTTCGGATAAATAAAATTCATGTCAATCCATCGTTGTTTTATTGTAACTTAAAGTTCTATACCTCTATAAAAAACACCCTTTATATAAGGCATAAAATGAAAAACACTAACATCATGTTAGTGTGAAGTGGACCCCGTCTACATTAGTCTTAACAAATGTCAAACTTCGTATAAAAAACAGTATTAAAAATAATGTTTTTATACCCTTCACCACAGATGGAAAGGGTATATATAAATTTGTCGTTCCGTGTATAATTTCTACAATATTCATTTCCAACCCCATAAAGTATATATATTCTGGATCCTTATACATAGAGAAGTTGATTAAGGGATGTCCGTCTGTCCGTGTTCGAGTTGAAATGCCAAGGCACTAAAAGAGATATAAAAAATTTAAGCACACCAATCTGTCAGGCATAGTTTCGAAAATTGTTGTATTGCATTTCAGCAACATCGGATCATTACTTTGGAGGCTGCGGGGCTAAAAACCACGCCAACCTATATTTTTCACACTTTTTTTAATGTTTTTCGGTATTAATGATTCTTTTTTGCTTTTCTTGTCAGATAAATATTAGACCGCGACAGGGAGATCGCATAGAGTGCATACAGATCTCGGGGAATCAATAACCCCCTGCGAGGTTGGTAGGGGTTTTCTGCTTTGATTTGTATTAAAGACTTTTACAGAAAGCAATACACATAGAGATACCCAAATATAATCAATATAGATTGCAGGAACTTAAAAAAAAATCAATAAAATTTAAAAAAAAATCTTTTAAAAAAATTTAAAAAAAATTGAAAAAACATATTTTTACAGAAAAATTTTCGAAAAATATATTTTAAAAATTTTCGAATAAAATTAAAAAAAAAATTTGTTTACAAACAATTTTCGAATTATTTATAAAAAAAAATCAATACTTCTATGAAAATGAAAATCATAACAATATTTTTAATATTAAGAATATATGGATATAGAGTAACGTATTTTTTTTAAATACGTTTGATTCTTATATAGATGAGATCTCTGTTTTAAAACCTAGATGCATTAAATGCACAGACAGCATCAGGATACCGACTACAAACTGTCTAAAATAAAATACACACGTTTATAGGTAAACGATTATTTTGAAGCTAGTAAAGCTATATGGCTACACGACCACCGTTGTGGCTGTAATCAACTGAGGCTAATTTCTATTTTTATATGCGACAATTTTATTTTTTTTTCAACAAAATCAAATATCACATAATTATAAATTACAAGTACACGGTGACAATTGTATCGGTAAAATTGCGTACTTTCACTTGTTGTTCTCCCTCTTTCTTGATAATGAGATATGTTTACGGGAATGAAATATTCTATATTTGAAACACGATACTAAGGTACCTCTCCATAAAATTTTATTATAATTCATTCAGTAGTTTTTACGTGATGCGAACACAAACAGACAATCAGGCAGAATATCACAGTTTTATTATATGTATAGTTAATAAATAATTTACATTAGTAACAATAAGTTTTATTTAAAATAATAACAATTCATTTATTTAAAACAACTTAAAAATCAAAAATGAGCAAAAACAGAAAAAAGGTGAAATATGGAAAAAGTGCAAAAAAAATGGCGCAAAAGCGCGCTACATTTTTTTCTACAGTTTAAAAGGAGAGATCGCAAATTTTATAGTGATATATAACATTTTTAGGATCACAATGTCCCTCACTCTTTAATTCCTTTTCAGTTTTTTTTTTTGACAAAAAAATTATTTTTATAAGAAATTTTTTGTCATAAAAATTTAAAATAAATTTTTTCTAAAAATTAATATAAGTAACTGTTAATATAGCATTTCACAGAAAAAATCAATAAAAAATCTTTAATCGTTTAGCCACAAAAAAATATATTGCAAACCTTTCAAAATCGTAAGAAGACAATAACAACATTGCTATTTCCTCAACTTTCCTGATTTTAACAGTGTCCCAAAACGACAAATCTCAAGCAAAAGCCTTGAAAATTCACTGTAAGATACGAAACTTTATCGATTTGCGTACTTTAATTTTTACATTTCCTGAATTTAATTTTTGGCCTTATGTCCAGCTTGCTTGGCAAAATGCTCCTCTGTGCGTCGATACCGAAAACAAAATCGATGCGCTCTTCCCCACTCGTTATATGCTGCCAAACTATATGTTTTCCTTTCAAATGTTAATGTGTCTATACTCAGACATATAAATATTCAAAGAATATTAATAGAACTCATAAAAAATAAATAAATTAATTTGTATTTTATGCAAATGTTATGCATGGCAAAACACGCATTAATAATTTTTGTTGTCTGCTCTGGACTATAGTGGAGACCTCTCGAACCAAGGATGCAACGGAATCGATTTTTTAAAACACCAAAACATCGTTCTACCACGTTGCGCGTGCTGATGTGTTTTCTGTTAAAATGTGTTTCATGAATGTCTCTTGCATTCCTGAATGGCGTCATCAGAAACGGTTTTAATTTATAGCCGCCATCACCTGCAACAATAAAAAATATGTTCAGTTTAAAATTTACATGGACATATTTTGTTACAAATAATAATTTACCCAGGATCCAAGTATTTCGTTTGCCATCATCAAACTCGCTTTGTAACTTTTGGTTGGCCGCACTATGTTCCCATATAAATGCATCATGATTGGAGCCGGGATGCCTAACGTCAACAAACATTATATTCATTTTATGATCACATATCTGCAAATAAAAAATAGTTTTTTTTAATGATATTAAATTGCATTATGGAATAATAAGTATATTTATGTACGTACAACCATTGCGTTTATACTATAATAACCCTTTCTGTTATAATATAAACGCTTAATGTCATCACCGGGGGACTTTATACGGATGTGAGTTCCATCTACGCATCCTATAACCCCCGGGAAGCCAGATCGGTCAAAAAAATTTTCTATAATTTCTCCTCTTTCTTCAGGCCTTGGCATTTGTATCCACTGTGGGCAAATCCATTCCTCAAACAGATCTAGGCATTCACCAATAATTCTGTTAACTGTGGATTTGGATGTAGAGGAAACACTTTCATTTCCCACAGTTCTCTGATAGCTTCCTGTAGCCAAAAATCGCAAAAATGTCGCCAATTTAATGTCTGGCCGAATATGAGTGCTCCGGCATCCTGGTGTCCACTTCTGATTCAAAGTATCCAACAACATAACAAATACTTCCTTTGAAACTCGAAAATTGGCCACAAATCTAAAAGCAGATATGTGAATGTTTATATTACACACAAAGTACATGTATAAATTATTATGTTTTACTTACTCGTTTGTTGCCATATGAAGAACATTAGAAACATCACGCAATTGCCTGCGAGAGACCTGTTCTTCCTCCTCAACCTCCTCTAAAAAATGAACTGCCACAGACAAATTCATTTTCGCTTTAAATACAATTAAAAAATGTAAATTATCTTTTTTCACTTTAAATATGTTTATTTTATTTATTTATACTTTTATCACTTTAATTCACCAAAAAGAAAATATGTATGTTTACGATGTGTTTTTTATTTGTTTACATTTTTTTGATGTCATTTGTAATATTTTTGACTAACGCAGAGTTGTATTTTTTTTTTGGTACAATTTATTAATTTTAGCGTTTTTTTCTTAAATTTGGCGATTAACTTAAGGTTTTATTGATATGGTAACATATTAATTTGTAGTCGGTAAAATGGATTACGTTACAAACGTAAAGTCAAGCGAACAACAAGACGATAGTTAGTGGGACGCTTTTTCGATCGAAAGTGAGCGGCTAGTTTTCTTTCGCTTGAGTTTACGTTCGATATTGTGGGACAGGCTGTAATAATCCACAAAAAAAACATAAAATTTTTATTTATTTCAAGTTCAGTGTTAATAGACCCAACAAGTTCTTTTACTTAAAATTTTGTAAACATTGCATAAAGCTTTTAAGGAAATTATCACATTTTTGGCATGGAAAACATTTTACTAACGAAAAAAAAATTAATTACTTGTGAAAGTATAAAGCAGAAAAGACAATTTACTGAAACTAAAAAGTCTGCCAAAAAGTACGTAAGTATTTCTAATAAATTCTTTTCACGTGTTCTAGTGCTTTTCTTTTTTTTCGTTATGTGGAAGAATAGTAAACAAATTCACTTTCAACCTTTAAGGTTGGTCGTAACTGATTACTATAGAGAAATTAAATTAAAGTATAATAAAAGAAAGTAAACTAATGAATAAATTATATTAAGTATTAAGGCATTCTCAAAAATCTCAAAATAATATAGTATTTCTAAAAAAGAGGCAATAACCAGTAAGAGTGCTACTATTTTTGGCCGTGCCGAATCTTCTATACCGTTCACCACGGTGATTTTATTTATACAGTCATGTACAGCATTGTCCATATTATTGACTCTTTTCATAAATTAAAATAAGTCGTATGAGAAAAAACTTATTATTCATTCTCTAAAGAAAGACAGCGGCTACGCAGCTAAAAAAAAACCTTGGCTACAATTGTCGCCGTGTAGTCAGCTATTTAATTTCATATTTTCCTTTTATAAAATTAAATAACTTATTCTAAAAAATATAATAAAATAAAAATTTCCTCCAAAATATGAATTTGTAATTTATAATTTTGTGACATTTTCTTTTGTTGAATAAAATAAAATTGTCGCATACAAAAATATAAATTAGACTAAGTTGACTACAGCCACAACGATGGTCGTGTAGTCATGTAGCTTTGCTGGCTTCAAGTAATCGGTTACCTACAAAAGGTTGTATTTTATGTTTGACAGTTTGTAGTCGGTATCCTGATGTCGTCTATGTGTTTAATGCATCTAGGTTTTAAAACAGAGATCTCATCTATTTAAGAATTAAACACATTTAAAAAAAATATGTTACTCTATATACAAACATATATTCATAATATTAAAAATATGTTATGTTACACTCATGATTTTCATTTTCGTAGAAATAATGATATTTTGCTTTAATTATTTCGAAAATTGTTTGTAAAAACTTTTTTTAAAAATTTTTTTCTGAAAATTGTTTGTAAAAATATTTTTATAAAATTTTATTCGTAAATATTTAAAAAAATGTTTCTGTAAAAATATTTTTTGAAAATGTTTTGTAAATATTGGGTCCATTGGCTACCTCTATGTGTATTGCTTTCTATAAAGGTCTTTAATACAAATCAAAGCAGAAAAACCCTATTAACCTAAAAACAAGCAAAAATCGCCCCACGCAGGAAATTACTTATCCCCCGAGATCTGTGTGCACTCGTTGCGATCTACTGGTCGTGGTCTAATATTTATTTGACAAAAACAAGCAAAAAAGAATCATTAAAAAAAATTATAGGTAGGCGTGGTTTTTTGCCTGCTGCCTCGAATTGAGTGGAATTATGTTGCTGAATTTCATTAGCGAAAGTTTTGAAACTATGCCTGGCAGATTGGTGTACTTAAATTTTCTGTATCTCTCGGGTGCCTTGGGTATTTCAACCCGAGCACAGACGGACGGACAGACGGACATAGGTAATTCAACTTCTCTATTTATAAAGATCCAGAATATATATACTTTATGGGGTCGGAAATTAATATTGTAGAAATTACATACGGAATGACAATATATACCCTTTCTACCTGCGGTGAAGGGTAAAAAACAGTTGACAAAATTTGCATTAAAATGGAATTTGGTGAAAATATTGTGTCACGTTTTCTGAATTTACAAAAACTTTGACTAAACAAATTCTTCTTAGAGAAAAAACACGGTTGTCGTAGGTTAAACTTATTTTTCAGTTTGAAAATAAGTCAGTGCCCCAAAACGGAATCCCATAACACTATTTTGGTTTGAGGATCGAAATGTACAGCAGAAGTTTGCCATCTATGCTTAGTGTAGAGTTTATGCCAATGAGCCAGACTAGTAGCACTACTTCTAAATTCATTTGTGGTAACTTTAATTATATATGGCTTTCCCAAGTCAGGCTTCGATCAAGATGTATACCGAAATATTTGACTTTAGAAGCTGAAAGTGTCATTCGATTATGTATGCGAATAGGGCTTATTTCGTTAAGCAGTGTAAACATTATTTTCCAATTCCTCAACCACTTGTCTAAATTGAAAGCGTGATCTTGTAGATATCGTGATGCTACTTGGGGACTTTCGTGAATGCTTAGAAAATCTGTGTCATCAGCAAATGTCGTTGTGTGGATTCAGTTAATACTTGGCGTATCTGAAGTATACAACAAATATATAATATGGGTCCCAATATACTACCTTGAGGAATGCCGGCGTCAATTGAATAACTTTCTAACAGTTTATAGAAGTTTTTAGGCAAATTTAACTTTAACCTTTAAGCCTTGAAACGACACGGCTATGAAAAGAGCTAAACAATCTTTTCTTTCCTCAAAGGTCTTTTGGCTTACATTTACGAATCTGTCCATTTGTTTGGGTTTAACTTAGAAATTAAGATCGTTTCGAATAGCTTTCCCATGCTTATGGGTCTGTATGATTCTATCTCGACTGATATAATTGAGTTACCTACCACCTGTCGATGTTGGAGCAGCAGTCCTCCTATTAAATTGCATTCGCCGGTTAAAATCTCAAGAAAGGCCGTTATACTGATAAAACCAATGATCAAGCAAAAGTATTAATGAAACCATCACAATATGGTAACCGACACCGGGAAAAATGCAAAAAGTCACTAAGTTTGATAATATGGAAGCTGGCTTTGAGCGCAGATATCAAATTGGTTGACTGTGAAGTATTGTTGAAACCTATAACAGAAGAAAATAAATAGTTTCAAGCTAACTAAATATCAAAAGTAATACAGCTGATAGATATCTATTTTTCAGTACAATAGAAAAGGGGAAGTTTTTTCTGGAGCACAAATCAGTCTGCACACAAACCCAACTTTTCTGAACATTGTCGTCCTTTTGCTTTACATAACGTTACACGAAACTGTCAGTCAAATATTATATTTAAATGCCCTTAAAAATCCACTGACAAAAAATAAAGTTGTGTGAATGACATGACCAACTGTGACAAACCCTTTTGCATATCAAAATACTTTGTTGCTTTATAAACAAACAAAAAATGTAGAAGTAAACAAACAATTAGTGAATAAAACTGACAGATTCTTTAAGCCAACCATAAACAAAACAGCAGGAATTTACTTTAGTTCATCGTCATTCCGCATTTATTTTCATAAACATTTTATTTTTTCTTTTCTTTTTAATGTACTTTTCAAGGCTAAACTAACAATAAAAAATAAGTTTTAATAACAGGAAAAACATAACGATTTATGCATTAAACACATTAGCGACTGCAGGCTACCGACTACAAGCTGTCATCAAACCTAAAATACACACATTGATATGAAGACGATTATTTCGATCATAGCCACATAGCTACACGACCACTGTTGTGTCTGTATCGAACTTAGGTTAGGTTACGCAGGTAGCTGTGTATGCAGCTCACTTGGGTACAATATTGTTACGAGGGAAGAATTTATTAATTATAGGCTCTGAACAACAATACACTCGAACAACAACATCAACATTAATGATTTGTTTTCTTGCAATGATGAAAGAAAGAAACAAACAACAAAGAGCATCGCTAGTCATCTAGTTGTTGTTGTCGATTAGTCTAGAAATGCCTCATTTAAAACAATCATGAGGATGAGTGGCGCATATACACACGCACATTAAATAAACACTCTTCAGTTAAATACACAAGCATAAAGAAATAAACAACAACAACACAAACAGGTATAAAGAAGAAAACAAGATCAATAATAATCGAACCTGTCAGATCTGTCTGGAATAGAACATTCTGGTGCTTTTAAATCGCCTATTTCAAACGTCAAAGAGTTCTGTTTGTCGTATTGTAAGAAAGTGTTTAACAGTTTGTGTATTTTTGAACAGTGGTGTTAATAAATAAAGTGACTTACAGTAAAAGTAATAACAGCGTGTATTTAATTTGCAATTAAAAGAACCCAATGTAAAGTAAAATCGTAACAATATGATGGTCCCTTGCAGATAACACACCTGTAAATAGAAGAATAAAAGATAAAAAAAGAAGAGGTAAGATGAAGCGAGGAGGAGGAGTAGATTTGAGAAATGAAAAGTAGACACAGACAAGAGAAGAAAAGAAGGATGTCATAGAGGGCGCATTGGTCGCGACATACAATCAGTGAAGTAGATATGCCTCTCCAAGTGGGTTAGAAAACCCACTGTATGTAAAATATTTGTTTCTACAACTCAATGTTTTGATGTAGTTGTCGTTTACCATATAATTAAGTAGCTGACTACACGGCGACAATTGGAGCCAACGGCATTTGTAGTCGTGTAGCGGTGTAGTCGCTGTCGTCTATATGTTTATAGCATTATGAATATCAAAATGTATATATATAGATGACATTTTTTGAAGTCAAGCTTAAGTTCGATTTATTCTCTGTAAGAAATAATAATTTAAATTACAAATTAGGTGATCGCTATTAAAGAAAAATTAAGAAAATTTAATTTTTAGAAACTAGCAGAAAGAAATGCATTTTCCAGACAGCTACGTCTGTCATCAGCACTATTCACATCTATCAACAACAAAGTTTGATTTGATACTAGATTAATATGAACTAAAAAAGAATTAAACAAGACGGAATCTTTAGGTAGTGGAGACTTAGTTCTCACCAACTGATGATAGATGATTAATTGCGATTTTTCTCGTATCCCTTTATCTGAGTTTAGTTGGTTGAATAGATGATGTTTACAACTGAAGCCTACCCAAAGTTGGTAGATGCGAAGAATGCTGATGACGGACGTAGCAGTCTAGAAAATGCATTCATTCTGCTGGTGTCTAAAATTTAATTTTTCCAATTCTTCTTTAATATTAATCACCTGATTTGTAATTTAAATTATTCTTTCTTAGAGAGAATAAAACGAACTTAAGTTCGACTTCAAATTTCATCTGTATGTAAAATAAATAGCTCACTTCGACTCATAAAATGTCTAATATTCAATATTAAAAATTAAATATAATAATAAGGAGACACAAGATCGTAATACTGTCTGTTCATTATGCTCCTTCCCAGTTAAAGTAAAGAATAAAAAAATATTGTTTTTAAATTGAGCAAAATGTTTAAATGTATTAAAATCTCCAAAGAATAGCAATTAATTAAGAAATTAGGAGCGGTAATTTGATTTGAATTAAATTAAATCAAATTGAATTAAAACGATCTAAAAGGAAAGACTACATACAGTACAAATCAGTGACCAAGTTTTTGTTTACACAATGTTCGTGAGCTGGCTAACAAAACTGTGTTTCACCATTTATAGTTAAACAAGTTCAATTAAATATCACTTGATGGGTTAAGATGAATTCCATAAAGATAGCAAATTCCAAAAAAGCCTTACTGTGTTAAAGACAAAATACACATTTAAAACAACAACGTATTTATACTTTCGTATTTTACTGATTATTTAAATAAACACGTACAACTAAGTATAATTAGCATGACCTTTAAATTGATGTCTCAATTGCCAAATCGATTAACTCGACTTTTATCGCTTATTTGGTAATAATTGGAAAATGATTTAGAGATTTTATTCTTAAATTTATATTACTGTTACCATTTTTGATTCAATTCTCTAGGGTTCGAACAGTAATAGAAATATGTGACCCGGCCTATGAAAAGGTGGCTTATGACTAAAAAAAAAAATTTTTCCACTTTTTTTTTGGTTTCGATAGTTTTTGAGACGCTCTTTCACGTGGAGAAAACTAGAAAGTTCTAACTTGCTTAGAAGTTATGGTAAGTCAAAGTCGATTTGGGGATTTTTTTTGGGATAAAATCCCCAATAATCTGACAACGCTGGGTCAGAAACTGGTTTGTGCTTTGCATTGAAAAAACCATCGCTCTTTATATACACACACGAACTTATCTCATTTATGCTCTTTTGCATTTTTTGGTTGCCTTTTGGGCATGACTGTCCATAATGCAAAAGAAAAACTACTAAGAAACTGACGAAATGCATTGTTTATCTTTAACAGCAAATTTTTCGAAATTTTGTTTTTGAGTCAAAAGCCACCTTTTCATAGACCGGGTCACATATTTCACCTTCATAGATAAATGTAACCACGAACGTTTCGATCATCGATTTTCGATGTGTTTCAAGCTGCTTTAAATACGTTCAAGGCCAGTTTTGCAATTTCTGCTCCAACCAACATACCAGGGAGTATTAGTGACCATTCGCAGAATCTTATTTTGCTACCTTTAAATGTTTCCAAATTGAAAAATGGTGCAGTGCTCTATAACTGAATTCCATTGGTTTGAGGATCGAATTATAGTGTGTAAGTTTGAGGTTAGAGTTTCTCCCAAAGAGATATTTTACTTGTACTTTCTGCCTTAATTGTCATTTGGGTTTTAAAATCACCTATTTTGTAGTTGGACCAACACTTGGAGAATGACCCCTACTTATACAGTGCATTGTGCCGGAACTAGATAATAAGGTTGAGCAGAAAGGGAGTAGTGTTATGGACATCCGAATTTAACTTTCTTACATTTAAAGTAAAAAGACGTCTGCAGGGAGTTTATTCTACATATTAACTATAAAACGGTGAAACACTAACCACATTGCGTCGATGCTCTAAAGTATCAATAAGCTTCTTCGCCCTCTCCTGTACAGGGTCGAGTAGTTCCAAAATAGATTTTTGGAGCCGCACTTATTTTTAGAAGGTGGGAAAAAATTATTTTTTTTATTACTCATTTGAAAGTAGATACCAGTGTACATCGTGAGCCAAAAATGTAATGCTCTATTTCAACTATTCCAGAGCGAACAGGGTCGATGGTATAAATAGTAAGAACTATTACATACATTCGAGGGCGCTGTAGCTCAAATGGTTAGTACGTCGACTACTAAAGCATGGTCACGATTTCAATACTCAGCCTTGCTTTCGCTTTTTCTGATATGTATTAATTCCCTTCTTCGCCGGTATTACCTCCCTTCTTCGCCGGTATTACCATATAGCACTAAATCAGCGGCGAAGTTGAATAATTATAAATTGGCTGCGCTAGCTTCAAAAATAATACACCTAAATAACACCAGAGGCGCTGTAACACTGTTCTAAAAATAGTCATGACGTGCAATTGCAGTGTTGCCGAAAGTGAAGCTTAATTATCATTAACCATCTGTCTTATCTACTCCAATCCCTTTCCAAAGGAAGTGACACGATTAATACAGGAATAAACTGCCAAATAAATAAATAATAAAGAATTAAAGAGTTTTTAAAGTCAGGCTTAAGTTCGTGTTGAAAGAATAATAATTACAAATTAGGTGATTAATTTTAAATAAAAATAGGAATTTTATATAGACACCAGCAGAATGTAATGCTTTCTCTGGATCGCTACAGCCGTCTTCAGCATTCTTCGCATCTATTTACTTTGGTTGGTGTTTCTTTATAAACAATGGTTGTTGTAGGGCTCGTCTAGAACTATCACCAGAATTTAACATTTTTAAATTCCAAAACAAGTAAGAAATTGGTAAAGGATTGATTTTTTATATACCAGAGGTGTCCTAGTTTAGAGCATCCAAATTCAAAATTTAAGCTCGATTACATATTTTAAAGACCCATCTGAAGTTTCTATGTAATGTTTAGAAACTACGGATTAATTTTATTTTTTTTTTTTTTTTTGCCAAATTTTCCCATTGTTCATCATATAAACTGTAACAACCTAATGAATCATTTGTTGTAAAAACAATTATTAATAATGTTTTTTGTTGCTTTGGACATGTGTGTGAATCAGTTAATCAGTTTTTTATTTAAAAATATAATTAACAATTCATTAAATGTGTAAACCGAACCACTGTACATTAAAAAACTTTAAGATTTTACACAACGAAGAAATGTATTTTCACTTAGTTTTAGTTTAAATTAATCTCAAAAAGTCAGCATTTAATTGCACTGGGTTTGATGTATAATTCAATGAAAACGAAACGGATCTTAGAAAAAAATTTTAAACAATCGTCTATTAATTTTAATGTTATTTTATTTAACTAGAAGGAATATTTAACAGATTGGCTATTTATAAAGATTGATGTTCATGTAAATATGTCTTCGACGCATTGTGGACAAGTTTGACCATCAGATAACTTTACAAGACAATGGGCCACCGAAAACACAACGAAACGTTCGAAGCAATGTGAGTAACATTGCAGCTGCAGTGGCCAGGGTTGTCAGTAGTGCTGGCAAAGTATTGAGGAGTCGGTATCGAGTACTGAATATCTGATCTTTTTTTTTTGAGTATTCTTAGAACTTCAATGTCTCTATTATCCATTTTTATATTCCTTAGTTCAGTTTCTAATCTTTACCAAAAGTCAATAAAAAATCGCCAAATAATTTAAAAATCGTCAAAAAGTAGACATGTCACCAAATCGAAAATTTTATCGCCAAATAATATTAAAAATCGCCTCGTTTGGCGAGAAATCGCCATATCTAACAACCCTGTTAGCGGCCAGTATTGGCGATGATCCAAATTTATCGAGTTCACGAAGATCGCAATAACTGAGGCTATATCAGACGAAAACGCTATATCAGAGAATATGGCATAGGCTATGGAATTGATCCCTTGACTCAGAAACTAAATCCAAATGATCACAGATTGCGTCGCGAATTTGTTGACTGATCCCTTGAGGCCTTGATTTTGTTGTAGTTTGTGCGAAGACAACCCATAGGGTTACCAAGCAGATAGAAATATAGAAGATGTGTAGTTTCTTACTTAATTTAAATTTATAATTCCCCCATAACTTTTTCCAACTTAATTTTCTTGCAACTTTGTCGCATTCATCTTTAATATTAAATTTATAGTCTTTTTTTTAACCTGGCCCTAAGCGTTTTTGTTGTTTTAACTGCTACGAAGTAGTGAATTTAATTATTTATTAGGTTTAAAGGTTTAATAAAGACGCTTACTTCTTGTTTTCAACTTTACTATTTTATATTATTTGCTACTAGCTGTGCCCGCCACGTCGTGGGCGTCCTGACAATATGTTGCTCGATTTTGCTTTGAAAGTATTCCACACCAATTGTAAGACTCTTACTTTTATAGTGCTTCTGCTATGGTTTCTGTATTTACTTTATATAAAAATACCCATCCCTGGATAAACGTCTAAAATTAAAAAAAAAAATTCTAAAAATTATTGTAAAGCTCTGTATAAGGTGTTTGAAATATTTTAACATCATTGTAATTCCACAAAGTAAAAATACAAATCAAATACAAATTTTATTCAATTGGCGCCGAATGTTGCGCAATAGTGTTTAAAATATCCCACTTTCAAAAATAAAAGGTTAGCAACCGTGTTTCAAAAATATCCCAGTTTTAAACCAAAAATTTCAGTACCTTTAAATCGGAAATTGCGTTTTTTTCGCCTTTTTTCTTTCTCTTGGAAATAGGATATTTTTTGCGGAAAAATTTATCCTATATCGGAATCAGGATGCTAAGGTACCTCCTCACAAAGTTTTGTTAAAATCCTGCCAGTAGTTTTTACGTGATGCGAACACAAATGAAAAGCAGACAGACAGACGGAAATGAATTACTATTTTATTATATGTAAAGATTTTGTTGTATATATAAATAATGACGACAGTTTATACAGTCGTATACATCATATGTGGTGCCAAAAATTGTAGTTGATTTTTGTCAAGTTTTTTTTACATAACAACGCCTAATACAATTACGCTGATTGGCTTACCCTCGTATTTTTAACTGCCAAGGTTTAAAGCGAATAAGAAACCACGAATTAATTTAAAGCCATGCGATTAAAATATTAACAACACAAAACAAATAATTACTCGCACACGTATAAACTTTTTATTTTTATTAAATATCTAAGTTCAGTAAATGTTTAAGACTTTTATTATGGCTTTAGGCTAACACGCACATTTACAATTATTTAATTAATGCTTTTTATACTTTTGTTTTATTTACAGATCAATGTCAGCCAGTTAAAACTTTGGAATTTTTTTTTTTTAAGAAATTTAAACTAAAAACTAAAAATAAACGGCGGTTATCCAGAAATTCAAAAGGTAAAGAGTCAAAATGTTTTACATTTAAATAAATATAAACTTATTTTAAATTAAATTCGCACAAAAATTTCTAAAACATTCGTCCGTTAAAAGTGCTGAGATCAAAATGAGACCATGCTTGGTACACTAGCTAACAATATTGTGAATTATATTGTATCATGCAAGAACTTGGTTCTCATTCTCTGTACTTTTAACAGCTGAAATTTATGAACCAATTTTTCTTTTATTCGCATTTGCTATAGATTGACTTTAAAATAGTTCAAATAAATCTGGAGTGACCATACTCAACGAAAAATTATTTTATTTTCGGTTTGGGGTGTTAAATAAACTACCCCTTGCCCCTTCCCGATTATGCCCAAAATTTATAAAGCTCTTCATCTCCATAAAACAAAGCCACATATTAATTTCAATTTAATATGTGATAAGGTATGACGTGGGAGTAAGTAAACTACCCCTTGCTCCCTCCCGATTATTCCTAAAATTTATACAGCTCTTTATCTCCTTATACCAAAGGCACATACTAAATTTCATTTTAATATGACATACGCTATGTCCTGTAAAGCGTTCACAATATTTGAGAGTAAGTAAACTACCCCTTGCTCCCTCCGGATTATTCCCAAAATGTATACAGCTCTTTACCATCATATACCAAAGGCACATACTGAATTTCATTTTAATATGGCATAGGTATGACCTTTAGAGTGTTCATAAAATTTGGGGGTAAGGAAACTACCCCTTTCGAATATACCCAAAAACTATACAGCTCTTCATCTCCATATACCAAAGGCACATACTAAATTTAATTTTGATATGTCAAACGGTGTGACCTGTACAAACTCCACAAAAATAGTGGCATACACACCCACCAACAGACATCATCGCGAAAATAGCAAAAATGGATTCAGGAGACCTCAAAACGTATAAATCCGCCGAAATCCCGACCTCGATTTTTTTCACGATTACTATACTTTGCCTTATACTACGTATGGTAAAGTAAAAATTTACTAGTGCCGATGTAAGTTTAAATTATATAAGCAAGAAAACTATAGCACCTTTTTGGAGAAATCCTGAAACCCGTAGTTGTTATTTATTCCCAATTCAGAGTATTGTAACTTTTAAACGAAACGCGCTATCAGAACTAAACTTGATACCATTTAACTACCTATCCCCGGTGCGCTTTGCAACACCCATGCACAAAAAATACAATATACACTTGAAAGAAAAGTATGGGTAACCTTTAACTTTTAAAAGCACCCGCTATTCTCACTACAATACTGTTTCAGTTTATATGGAAAGGTCCGAGACCACGGTTCGCATCCAGCTGTGTTTTTTTTTTTCGAGACTATGCGTATTACTATATATGCGTATACTTTGTATGGGAGATATCTTTCCCACTATTTTAACCCAGTCTGTATTTTGCTAGTACATGCACATTCGTATGAGGGTTACTTGTGAAATTCTCAAGACTCTACATATTGTAGTTATCTAGGTACACTATAATAATTTTTTACTTTGTATATGAGCTACCATGCCTACTGTCCCAATCCAGTCTTAATTTTGCTAGACATTAGTATAAGGGCAAATTTTTAAGACTCTACCTATTATAGTTCTCTAGGTACACGATAATAATTTTTCACTGTCCCACTGTCCCAATCCAGTCTGAATATTGCTGGACTACGCACATTAGTATGAGGGTTACTTGTGGTTCTCTAGGTACACTCTGTTGTTAGTTTAGACTGGCAAGTGATAAATATCTAAACGCTAAGGTAAGCCAGTGTGCTAAATATTCACACACAATAAACGCTACCGTCTTAGCCCTTTCCCTTAGCCCTTTCTATGGTTTTGTACAGTCTGCTTGCAGCATTATGATCTGCCACTAATGCATGTACGTTCCCAGTTTAAAGTACCCATATTATATCCAAGCGCCTTTTTTTCTCTACCTGCCTTCTAGTGAAAAATACAATACCAGAGTTTTTGGTGGGAATCGAACTCACAACCCCGGACTGATAGACTAGCATACTTTCTAACTACTAGCCCACCCAAAATTAGCTGTAAGCGTCTGCTAGTTTTTAAAATAATTTGCAAACATTTTCACAACATCTTCTTCTGACAATTCTGTCCCCATGGGTGTGTCCGAGTATTTACTTTTATGGAAGTTGACATGCTCTCCATATTTATGGTATTCATTTGTTTATGTATATTTTTTATTTGTTACTAGTTGTAACAGTTTGCTAGGAAAACGATAATAATTACGTTTTCTCTTGCTTATTTTAAGTTTGGTTATGACCAGCGTTGCCACGAAGAAAAATATTTTTCTACCAAATTTATCATTTAAATCTACCAAATCCTACCAAAACCTAAAAAAACTACCAAATTTTTGTTTGTATGATAGTGTGGCACCTATAACGCTATTTTGAAAGGATTTTTTGAGCAGGACAGAATTCTGTTAGATTTTTATGTGATTGAATCGTACGATAGGATAGTGATTCCTGGCCTTTACTACGTTTTCTTTCATTTATAAGTAAATAAAGAGCACATTTACAAATAGGATTTGCAATTGTTTTAGTAAATTCTATATAAATTTTTAAGACCTTTTATTTGAAAATAATTTTAACATTCAAAATGGACAAACAATTTTTTCTACCAAAAACGCAGAAAAACTGGAACAAACCAACCAAACTACCAAATCGTTCATAAATTAAAAAAACTACCAATTTTGATGCGATCAGACCAAAGTGGCATCCCTGGTTATGAAATGTAATAACAAAATTTATTATTTATTTAAAGTTAATTGCTGTTTTCGTTCTTTTTTGACCATATTTTTTAGATCATAAAAGACTTTTCATTTCTAATTTTTACTTTCAAAAAAAAAGTAATTTTAACTAAAACGAGCTTTAAACAAAATATTACCCAACTCAGTCCAGCCGATCAATGTGACACTCTTGTTACCAATAAACTTTTTAAATATTTTAAAAAATTGTTTACAAAGTCCTAAAATAACCAAACGACCACAATATACAAAAACTAATTACACAGTTTTACATTACATAATTTTTAGATTTTGCATTCTACTTTTTTTGTTTATGTGATTATTTCAAGTTTATTGCAAAATATACACTGAATTGTTTTTAGGAGCAGCATTTAAAATAAAATAAAAAATAAAATGAACACTCAGTGAACATAAACAAACTTTAATTAAAAAAGTGATTGCAATTTTACTAGACGATTCTCCGTTTATACGTCAGACATGGGCTACAGTTTAGTTTTAATAAATGGAAGGGCGTTATACTTCTCCTAAATCAGAAATATATTTTCATTGTATTCCATAGTTTTATTGACTTCTGGGTTTTCGTGTCGTCTTTTAGACGACAGTCTTGTGTCAGAGTTTAGAAAGCTTACAAATGACGCTATATTTGGTTCAACCTGTGCAAATTTCATGCAATCACGTTATTGACAGCAAATTGCCAGCAAAAAATACTTTTTGCCCTATGCAGGTTTGTAAGCGATAGACGCGTTGTTATTGCTTACAAACCTGCTTACGTATAACATAATATTTGTTCGCGATGTCCCATTTAGTAGAACTTCCTCTTAGGCTATTATTTTAGCGCTATATATCGTCGCGTTTATTCTTAAACCACGTAAGCGCCAAAAAGTCGTTTTTCAGAAAACGAAAAAAAAACTTAATAACTTCTTTAATATGGGTTTCAAAACAATTTTCAAAACATGGCTGTGTGACTCTCTGAAGGGTATAGAAACTTTTTTTTTTAAATTTGTTACTTACAATTAATTGTAGCCAAATCTGTCGCTTACGTGGTTTTGGCACAACCAGCAAATCGCAAATTTCTATGTTTAAATTAACATTTATTTTTGTATTTATCAAAAAAAAAAAAACTTTTAACTTTACCAAAAATGCTCCAATTGGCCTGAAACTTTCCTGATTGTTTTATTCTTAAATACAAAAAACTTAGTGGTTGAGTCTTTAACATTTCCAACTTGAAATATAAAAACCATTATATTTTGCATGCAAATGTCATTTGTATGGCTCTTACGAGGTTTTGAAAACGGATTTTTTTATTTTTCATACAAACTTGTTAAGATGAGAATGTAGTCTGGTGGCAAATGTTATTTTCTACCATAAAAACCAAGAAAGTCAATTTCGAAAAAATGACGCTAAGTGGTTTAAGAAGAAACGCGACGATATATGTATGTCCTAAAATCATGCCGCATTACGTTTGAAACTCGTTGTAACTTCTCGTAAATTTAATTTTTTTGTATATCAGCCTTACAGTTATGCTCTTTAGTATGCACAACTGTAAGAGGAAATGTAAAAAATTCGCTGTTTTGTTAACTTAGCATTTTATGTCTTACAAAATTGCATTTTATACTGCTTGCAAAAACCCAATTTCTATATGATGGGGTCTAACCGTTCGCATTAATTAAAATTAACTACATGAAAGATCGTAGGCAAAAACAATTATAGCCATATGCATAATTATTAAAATTTAGTTGAAACTAGCTGTGCCCGCCACGTCGTGGACGTCCTGACAATATTTCGCTCGATTTTGCTTTGAAAGTATGTATAGTGCTTCAGTTATGGTTTATGTATTTACTTTATATACAGCTACCCATTCCTGGATAAAATTCTAAAATTTAATAAAAATTTCTACAAATTATTGTTAAGCTCTTTTATAGAGCTTTGTTTAAAATATTTTAATAACCATGTAATTCCACAAAATAAAAATACAAATTTTATTCAATTGGCGCCTAATGTTGTGCAATAGTTTTTAAAATATCCCAGTTTTAAACCGAAAATATCAGTACCATTAAACCGGAAATTGCGTTTTTCACTGCTTTTTCTCCACTTACTCTTGCAAATGAGATATCTTTGAGCAAAAAAAAAGTATCCTATATTTGAATCAGGATGCTAAGGTACCTCCTCACAATTTTTTTTTTTAAATCCATTAAGTAGTTTTTACGAGATACGAACACAAATGAAAAGCTGACAAACGGAAATGAGTTACTATTTTATTATATAGAAAACTAGCTGTGCCCGCCACGTCGTGGGCATCCTGACAATATTTTGCTCGTTTTTGCTTTAAAAGCATTCCACACCAATTGAAAGACTATTACTTTTATATTGCTTCAGTTATGGTTTATGTATTTAGTTTATATAAAGGTAAAAAATAAAAATTCGATAAAATTCTAAAATTCAAAATTCTAAAAGTTATTGTAAACCTGTGTAAATGTAAATGTTTAAAATATTTTAATAATGTAATTCCACAAAGTAAAAATACAAATTTTAATCAACTGGCGCCATCTGTTGCGTAATAGTTTCTTAAATATGCCACTTTCAAAAATAAAAAAGTGTGTGATGAAAAAGTAACCGTGTTGAAAAAAACCGTGTTGAAAATATCCCAGTTTTAAACCGAAAATTTCAGCACTTTTAAACCGGAAATTGCGTTTTCACTGCTTTTTCTCCACTTTCTCTTCGCAATAAGATATTTTTGTAGAAAAACAAGTATCCTATATTCGGATCAGCATACTTAGGTACCTCCTCACACAAGTTTGTTTAAATCCATCGAGTAGTTTTTACGTGATGCGAAAACAAACAATGAAGGACAGAGAGACAGACGGAAATGAGTTACTATTTTATTATATGTATAGATAATTATATTATAGAAAATGAAAGAAAATAAATAATACATAACTTTTTTAAAATTACACTACTTTGATAATAACCGACCAGGTTTAGCTTTTAGATAGAAAAAAAAAACACCTGGTTACCTTATACATTACCCTTTCCCATAAAAGAAAAGCTGTATTATAAACATATTTAATTCGAACTTTAAGTAAATTTTCGGGCATTCTAATTATTACAAACATTTCTAAACACATTCATTTAAAATTAATTAAAATGTTTTTTTTTTTACCCTTCTTTTTTTTTCTAAAATCTACTTAAATTACAAATACAGACAACAAACTTCCTATAAATTTTGTTTGCAACAGCAACAATTAAAATTCATGATACCAACCATGGGAAATTATTCCAATTAAAACTAAAGCGAACATTATACAATATTTAGAAGAATAAAAGAAAATACAATACCACACAACAAGGTCACAGCAAAACGATCAAATGTTGTTCAAAAGATTTAAAATTTAACTTTAAAAATCGTGATATGCCCAAACGAAAACCGAATAATAAATAAAAAAAAAAACACTGTAACATGAACGTTTCAGAGAAGAAAAAAATAAAAATGTAAAAGTAACTTTGAACAAAAAACATTTTTTAATAAAATAAGACAAAAACAACAATAACAACTAAAAACCATTTAACCATACGACTCGTAAATTTTCCTAAAACGAACTGCATAAAATGCAATTTTAATATCAACCATCAGCTTCCCAAAGTTGCACAGTGGTTTAAGAGGCTTTTTATTTTTGAAATAATTCAAGAGCTCGCACACCGCTACAGATATCGTTAGGAAATTTCACAGAGGCAAAGCAGAGGTCTTTTTGAGTTGAGCTGCAAACGTTTGGCCCTATAGAAGAAAGGAGCTTGTGGGTAAACCCCCCAAAAGTTAGGTACCTCGAGCATACTTTTTGTTGAAATATCATCAAAACTTTATGTTTAATTTAAATTTTAAGATTTTTTTAAATTAAGATTAAATTTAGGTTAATTTTAAATTAAATTAAGATTAGTTAGAAAAATTGAGAGAAAAAATTAAATTTAGGTTAATTTTAAATTAAATTAAGATTAATTAAGAAAATTCACTTCGAAATTTTTTTTAATTTTTAGCCGACCTTAACATAGGATTTTTGAGCTGGTGAACGATTTTTTGAGGTGGTAAACGAATTTTCGGTCGCATTGCTATTTTAAGATATCTGCAACACTTCCGAAAAACAATTTAGGTTGAAAAAGAGTCAAGTTTTATCCAGGTGTCTCATTTTCGTTCAAAAGTTACACGCGTATATTGGAAAAAGGTTATATATATATATATATATATATATATATATATATATATATATATATATATATATATATATATCCAACTATGGTGGTTTATCCACAAGTTCCTTTTCGCCCTTGGAAGGATGAGCATTTGCAGCTTCACTCAGTAACACATCTGCCTTGCCAGCGATAAATAGTTTCTAAACCACTGTGTGTTGTTTAGAAATTAAAGAAACATTAGAAATTAAATGGAAAAACAGAAAACTGAAACAAAGAAACAAACAAACGAAAAAATTAATAACAAGACAACAAAACTAAATGAAAAGTGGAACAAGTGCAGTATAACAACCTGCAATTAAACAAAAATACTAAAGACTAAAATTGAAATTAAAACAAAAACAAAAACAAAAACAAAAACCCGACAAACCAGCATAATGACAATCAACAAAAGAGAATAAAAAGAAGGTTGGAAGGAAGGAAGGAATCTGCCCTCCCTCATTCGAATATTATCCGGCGTAAATGTGATTCTTCACAAAATGTGAAATATAATTTTTCTCATACAAACAATATACTAACAAACACAAGTATGTTCTTTCTAATTATTTGCAATGAAATGTTATCCAATTATCACATCATAGTTTAAACGTGTGCTTGCTGGGATTTTTGATGTCGCTAAAGGTCGTTTTACACTATAATATAAGTATTAATACTTTTCAATGAAATACAACCCTGATCTAATCCCGTAAAAGCGATTCTTACTAGCTATTTCACGTCCAGTTTATATATTCTTATTTTAATAAAATTCTTATTTTAATAAAATACTGTTATTGGAATAATAAATACGCAATTATTATGATAACAATGGTCGTCAAAAAAAATCAAAGTCGGGAGCAAGAACTTTGTCATGTGATTTCAATTAAATTTTGTGTACTGAATCCAAATCTGTTCACAGATTTTTTCCATCACGTCTAGTTTTCGAGATATTCTTATTTAAATAAAATAAAAATATTAAAAAATTAGATACATATGTAGTTATTGTGATAACAATGGTCGGCACAAAAAAAGTCGGGAGCTTAAACCTTGTTTTAATGGACTTATATATATGCTGAATCCAAGTCTGTTTACGTCTAGTTTTTGAGATATTCTTATTTAAATAAAATACTGATATTGAAATATTTATAGGCAACCGTGAAACAAAAAATTTTTTTATCTAGCGCTAGGTAGAGAATATTTATTTTTATTTTAGATTTAAGATATGAGTAATTATTGATAGTTCAAATATATTGACGATACAATAAATAAAATAGTAAACAAAAAAAATTAATAAGTTTTTATTATAACATAATTCTTGCAATAAAAAACCGACTTCAAAACAGATAGAAGGGCACCAATTCTAAACTAAAAATGTTAGAAGTAATCTGTAAGAATTAGATTTAAACCAAATAAAATATGCGCCAAAATTAGAGGGAAAAAAAGTAAAGACTATGTGAATGTCATACCTCTCCCTATTACTGTTCAAAAGTTAAGCTATTTTCACCAGCATCCGTCTTGTATGGGGACACCATTAATGCCTCTGTCTATAACGGTTTCAAAGATAGGGTCACATAGAACAAATAACATCTCCTATTGGGACACCCTTTAATTTACAATTTTAAATTAAAGACCTGTTGTTATAAAGGACTTGGTCACAAAGATTCTTTGTAAATTTGAACTGTCTGTCTATAACGTTTCAAAAGTTTGGCCATATATATCAAATTACATGAACTATTGGGACACCCTTTACATTATAATTCCAAATATTTATACTTGTTATTATACCAAAGAAAATAGTGGACAGTCTGCCTAATTATCAAGTATTTGTGTTTAACGGTTCAAGAGATAGGGCCATATAGATCAAATTACATAATTTATGGGGACACCCTTTAATTACTTAATTCCAATTGTATATATGCTAAAGTGGACTTTGGAATACAGGTTCAAAATTTCAGCTGTCTGTCTATAACACTTCAAAAGTTTAGCCACATACATAGAATTACATTAACTATTGAGACACCCTTTTATTTCCAAATTCAAATTTTATACTTTTTGTTTTAGTTGACTTAGCAATACAGGCTCTTTGTAAATTTCAGCGGTCTGTGTACAACTGTTCAAAAGTATGGCCATATACATCAAATTAAATGAACTATTGGAGCACCCTTTAATTTAAAATTTTAAATATTTATACATTTTATTGTAACGGTCATAGAAATCGATATTCTGTAAAATTTTCAAGGTTTTGTCTATAAAGGTTCAAAAGATAGGCACATATAGGTCAAATTACGGCACCTACAGGGACACCCTTTAAAATTTAAATTTATTTTTTTATTAATTTCTGCCGTTGGGAGCTATAGAGACACGCAATTTTATAAAATTTTAATTTGGTGCCCTTTACGGTTCTTAATACACGTAAAAAACATGTATGTTGTTTGGGGACACCCTTTAATTTTTAATATAATGAACTGTTTTTAAAACGGGAAAGCATGTTTTCAAAACCTGAAAGCATAACCTTTCAATTAAAGAAAAAAAATCAGTTCAGAAATGGCTGAGTTCTGCGGTTACATACATAAAAAAAAACAACATTCAGACGAATTGATATCCTCCTCCTTTTTTGAAGTCGGTTAAAAAGTAAATAATCTTAATGTGCTACATGATGTTTGTCAAAGTAGGTACCTGCACTTAATTGTGAATAAAATCAACATTTGTGCATCTATTTTCATCATTTATGACTTATTTTATTCCTAGTATAGCTAACATTCCGAGGACAAAAATGTAAAATATGCCAATTTTTAAGTTTTTTACGAGTTTTTAAATACAAAATAAATAATTTTTTCAATAAAAATATTTTTTTTCGCCACCAATTTCTCAATAACTCCAAAACAAATAAAAACGAAAAAAATTATTTAAAGTTGACTTAAAGGTAATTCCATCCCGCTTGTTATGGTTTTATTATTTCTGTTTATAATTATTAAAATCGAACAATCCTTTAAAGAGTTATTTAGAAATAAGTTAGAGTGGTCGCCTTGTTCAGGGGAAAACATTAGCAAAATTTTTTTGCAGACCAGTGTAATTATATCATATTTCAAACGTGTGCTTGTTGGGATTTATAATGTCGCTAAAGGGCGTTTTACACTATAAAACAAGTATAAATACTTTTGAATAAAATGCAACTCTGATCTAAATGCTGATTCAAATTTTTCAAAAAAAAAACAATAACAACTCATCATGTCAGGGTTACATTTTCCTCAAAAGTGTTAATACTTGTATTATAGTGTGAAACGGGATGATAAAAGTTCGTTTTTTTTTTCTGCAATATTTTGTTTATATTTGTTCATTTTTTGTTTATTTTAATATTCGTCAACGTGCGAACTTTGTTTTCGAACATTTTTTTAATAAATAAAAAATCTTTATCCATTCAGGGAATATCAATATTATGTATGATTTTGATTGACAACATCTAGTTAACATACTTTTTTAAAATCAACTGAGAATTAATTACTAACACGAGTATTTACTAGAGTATCCAATTAATCGTAGAATTTTAAGTCGAATAATTGTTCGAGTAAGAAAAATTGCAAATTTCGATTAAAAAATATCTCGAAAAAATTATATCGGCTAATCGACAAATCGACTAAAGTTAATTTTTATTTAGAAATCCAATTTTTTGACTAAATTTTAACTTCTTATTTGTTCGGTTGGGAATATTTTGGAACTAGACGTGTGTAGCAAACATACAGAGAAAAAATAATGCACATCATGAAAAACGTCACGTTTATGTTTAAAACATTTTCGGTACCTTTTTTGCATAACGAAAAAATCAATTTATTTATAAAATATAATTTCGGGCACCCGAAATTCATATTTTATTTATTTATTTAATGTTACAATACCATTACAAATTATATTCTAACTTAATTAACTGAGCACAACAAAACAGACATTTACTCGTTGTAGTAAAACACCCAGAGTCTTTGGTGGGAATCGAACCCACAACTCCCAGACTGATACACTACCACACCGGAGCACCCCAAATTCATACTTTATATTACCGAAAAGCTATGTAATCAGTTCATATTATTTATACTTAATTTTTTTCTGCGTATTGGAGGAAGAAATAAAAATGTGTAATTTTCCAACTGAAATTAACAACTCAATAAAACATTTTTAAAAATCATATACAAGATGTCATTAATCTATACATATCTTTCTGTCTGCTTTTTATTTGTGTTCGCATCACGTAAAAACTACTGGATGAATTTAAACAAAATTTTGTGAGGAGGTACCTTAGCACCCTGATTCCAATATAGAATACATTTTTTCCGCAAAAATATCACATTTCTAAGAGAAAGTGGAGAAAAAGCAGTGATAAAACGCAATTTCCGGTTTAAATGTACTGAGATTTTCGGTTTAAAACTGGGATATTTTAAACACGGTTGCACACCTTTTTTTAAAGTGGGATATTTTAAACACTATTGCAAAACATTAGGCGCCAATTGAATAAAATTTGTATTCGATTTGTATTATTACTTTGTGAAATTAAATTGTTATTTAAATATTTTTATCACCTTTTACAGAGGTTTACAATAATTTTTAGAATTTTATATAAATTTTAGAATTTTATCCAAGGCTGGGTAAAGAAAATATGTATTTGAATGTATTTTACCAAACTTTTGTGAGGAGGTACTGTAGCATCCTGATTCCTATAAAGGATACTTTTTTTCCTTTTACTTTTTTTTAATAAAGAGAAAAAGCAGTAAAAGTACGCCGACTTTTTTTTTACCGATTTAAAGGTACTGCATCTTATTTTTGAAAGCGGGATATATTAAACACGGTTGCGCAACAGATGGCGCTGTTTTAAAATAATGACAAAACATCAATCACTTACTGCCAAATAGCGAATTGAATAAAATTTGTATTTGATTTGTATTTGTACTTTGTGGAATCCGGTTTAAAGGTACTGAAATTTTCAGTTTAAAACAGGGATATTTTCAATACTATTGCGTAACATTAGGCGCCAATTAAATAAAATTTCTATTTGATTTGTATTTTTACTTAGTGGAATTACAATCTTATTAAAATATTTTAAACACCTCACAATAGTTTTTAGAATTTTTTCTAAATTTTAGAATTTTATCCAGGGATGGGTACCTTTATATAAATTAAATATATAAACTATAACTGAAGCACTATAAAAGTAAGAGTCTAACAATTGGTGTGGAATACTTTCAAAGCAAAATCGAGCAAAAATTGTCAGGACGCTCACGACGTGGCCGGCACAGCTAGTAAATTATAATATTAATCAATTTTGTATGGTTGTCTTTTCGCATTGGATACACATTTTTAAAATATGAGCGATTAATTCGAGTTATTCGACTAATTTAAAAACCTTAATCGATGAATTGACGAAAATTTAAATTGCAAAATCGATTAATTGTTTACTCGAATAAAATCAAAACCCGATTAAATGGATACTCTAGTATTTACTTGGCGGATGTTCAATGAAATGTTTTCGAAGAGAATCGAAATAACTTGAATGTATTTTTCAAAAGTTATTTATTTTAATAGATCAAGCTTTATTCTGACATGTTTGAATATTCTAGCATTAGTGAGCAATAAAATAACAAAGGAATTTCACTTACAAATTAATTAACGATATTTAAATATATAGACATGTTTCTATTGTATACAATTATTCATGACAGGGGAACAATTAGACTGCAGTATATTCATATGGACTTTTAGGTTATTTATCATTTATAAAAACAAACAAACAAAAAACATACTACAGGCAAGCGAATTAAAATAAATACGTATATAACTATAGTGTTTTGCTCTATACTTGTTAAAATTATATTAAAAACAGGTGTTATACTAGTTCACAAGTATGTGTAAAGACGTAAGTACTTATAAATCAAATACAGAAATGTCCAATCTTTAACGCCACTTTATTCATTTTATACCCTAAACCCAAGAGAAACTCAAAAGCAATGTCGAATGCTTCATATCAAGATGGATAGACTTCCGAATGATTTACCTATAGATGATGTAATTTGCCGTATTTAAAATACACAGGTTATGTAATTTGTGCCTTAACCCTTGTCTATAGTAGACATCAAACATTATTTTTAATACTGTTTTTTTTTTATATGAAGTTTGACTTTTGTTAAGGCATTTTAATGACTAATGTAAACGAGGGGTTACTGTTACACTAACACATTTAAATATTTTATAAACCAGAGTTGCATTTTTTCTCGCGACAGTAGTTATAATTAATCTTATGTTATGTAGTTTTAGGGAAATTTCCTAAATAATAAACAGTTACATGAGCAAGCTCATCTAATGGGTATGCTCATAAGCTTATGAGCACTTGCTGTGGTCATACTCGAACACAAACTAGCTTACTGAACACATGCCTACTCATACCATACTATTAGTGCGCAAACATCTGTTTCTGAAGGGTGGTTAAATTTTAAGGGACCGATGTTGATTTTGATTAAAACACAAATTATTTAGGAAATTATTGTCATTTCTTTTTATTTTGATATAATTGGTATGGTTCAATTATGTATAATTCACTCTTAGTGGGTGCATTGGTTTTTCGGCAATCACTCTTGGATTATCATTCGCCCAAATGTGGAAATTCTGCTTATTGACAAAACCACTGAGGTGAAAATGTGGCTCATCACTGAAGATGATTTTCTTCGAAAATTGATTGTCCACTGTTGCCACTTCTTGGCACCATTCTCATTGTGTATCTTTCCATGGTTCACATTGAGTTTGTCTGAAATTGTGAAATGTCAAATTAAATGCAGAAAAAAACTTGACGTTGGCCCTTAAAATTTAAACACCCGCTATCATAAACGCAATGAGCTGACCAATTAAAACGAACCTTCTATACTAGCGAGCGAGGTGTAAACACGGCTACTCCTCTCATGTACGAAACAGTCAGTGTGTTTTGTTTAGGAGTTGTGTAGAACTTTTGATTAAAGCTTAGTGTGTTTTGGTTGCACTAGGGGTTTTTTTGTTTTTCTTAAGAAATGCAGACCTTAAAATCAACATAAGAAATATTGTTAAGAAATCCTGTGTTTTGTGTTTGTATGCGTATTTCACTTTTTTTACTCAAGTAAAAAAAACTGCTAGAACTCGCCCAAGTTCATTGTTATTATATTCAACATTTATTTATACTTATTCAAACTTGCCTATAGAAACTCTGCAAGCTAATCGCATATAGCTCGCTGGCCTTCGCTGTTTATTATTGGTCACTCATCTTTACTCGTGTGCAATTACCAAACATTAATTCAATGAGATATTACAATGAGCGTCTTATGAGCTTCTTTTTTAAGCTCATACTGACCTTTGCTAAATAAGCAGTGCCGTTGAAGACATTTCTAGTTAATTTTTTCTTTCTTTGATAAAATATCAGCTGCAATCTAAGCCCTTCTTGTTCGGCAAAACAAAATTATTAATAAAATCTTATTTTCTTTCTTAAATTTATTTCCAAAAAACCGAAAGACAGTAACACGTTTAATTAGTTTACATCAAGGGTCTAACAGTGTCCCTCTCTGTTTAAGTACAAAAGTAAAATTTTAACGTATGAATGGTTATTATAGAATTAGTTTTTATTTTTATCACAGACAATAACAGCAAAGTTTCCCACCCAATGTCACTTTCTACTAAATGAAGGGTCTCATTGTTATTTTTTCTTAGTTTTTTTTTTTTTCTTTTTATGGTAATAGGCACGCGAGCAACTCGAAATACCACATTTACAAATTAAATATTATCATATCTATGGAAACTCGGTTGAACAAATAAAATAAAAATCTAATTTTCCTTTCTTTTCATTGTTGAACTTGAAGTCCAAAGTAAAATTTACTGCAACACTTCGTAAACAAATTTTACATTTTTAATGAGCTTTTTCTATGCAAATAAAAGGAAAATTAAAAAACTTACAATAATGATTAAAATCATGTTTACTTTTTTATTTCTAGGAAATTTGTAGCATTGTTTATAAGAGTAATGATAAAATTATTGAATATCAATCTGAGTGGCACATCTTTGAGACAATCGAGATCGTAAAAGAACCGCCGCACATAGGGGTATTTTGCCAATCTAGACGGACATTACTTTTTTTTTAGCTTATATTGGCTCTGAAAATTTACTGAGTATTCCAAGGAAACTTGAAAAAATCTCTTATGGTCATAGGCTATTAAATCTATAAAATCAGAAAAATCAAAATCGGACCAAGGAGAAAAAAGTTACCCTTAGAAGAACTAATCCTACCTCTGAAAAAGGAATTTTTTTAAGTTTACCCACACTTTTGTTTAGGAAATTCAACTTTTTTAGTCAGCGAATGTTCAAAAACCTAAAATTGGACCCTGAAGATTCTAAAATGTAATTTTTCGCCCCTTCCTCTTTTGTGGACAGTGACATAAAACATCATTTGCAAAAATAATGTAATTATTGAAAGAAATGGATTACATATGCCTTAATATCATAATAACCAAATTTTTAAGTTTTTATTTGCAGGAGGAGGTATCCCTCAAATCACACCCTTGACACTTCCGCGTTAGTTTTTTTTTTATTTTTTTTTTTGCTAATTTCCTAAAAATATTCATTTTTAAGCTTTTATGTCGAAGAGAAGAATATTAATAAAAGTAATTTTTGTAATTTATTACTTTATAGTATTTAATTTATATGAGATGAATGGTGCCCAGTGCTAAAACTTAAGCTCATATTCCTCTACTATACTCATGTCAAAATATTTTGATTCTGCCCCACTGTGCACTGTGCTATGGTGAAGGATATATAAGATTCGGCAATGCCCAACATAGCAGTCTTATTTGTTTTAATTTTTACTTGTAGAGGGGCGATAGTAATACAACTTTTGCAAAAATATTAAATGTTTCCCTATTACGGTTCAGTAGCCTTGTAACACACTGCCAGTCATAGTATCGCTATTAATTAGGTCACGCTTATTTCCTTTTTTATACAGAACACTGAGAAAAAACACTTAAATTCAAGAAGAAATTCATTGCTTTTTACTCTACGGGATTTTGACAGATTTTGACAGATTTATATGTTTTGAGGTTTCCTGAATCCATTTTAATTATTTTCGCGATGATGCCTGTGAGTGGGTGGGTTGTTGTATGTGCCTTTGGTATGTGGAGATGAAGAGCTGTATAGTTTTTAGGCATAATCGGGAGGGGGCAAGGGGTAGTTTCCTTACCCCCAAATTTTGTGAACGCTCGCTCTACAGGTCATACCGTATGACATATCAAAATGAAATTCAGTATGTGCAAAAGGGGCAAGGGGTAGTTTACTTAAGACCCCAAACCGAAAATAATTAATTTTTCGATTCGTATATAATGGGTGATTCAAGTAGAGATACTTTTTTCAATAGCATTTTTTTGACAGATCACGTGTGAGTCGTGTCATGCTGTCATGTTATTTTTTTTAGTATTGTTTGGCATTTCATAATGGAAAGACTTACGCCTGAACAATGTTTACAAATCGTTCAACTTTATTGCGAAAATTCACGTTCTGTGAGGAATGTGTTTCGTGCACTTCGCTCAACTTATGGTGAACATAATCGGCCTACTGAGCGTACTATTCGCAACACCATTACCCATTTTAACACCCAGCATTCATTATTGGATAATATTTGACTGAATAGACCACGTCCAGCATGCTGTGAAGAAAATATAGCGGCCGTAGCTGAGAGTGTACACGAAGACCGTGGAGAGTCGATTCGGCGCCGTTCGCAGCAACTCGGACTAACGTATGGAACGACTTGGCGCATTTTATGTCCAGATCTTAAATTGAAAGCATACAAAATACAGCTTATGCAACAACTGAAGTCGCTCGACCTTCTCAAGCGACATCGATTCGCTCTATGGGCTCTAGAAAAGTTCCAAGAAGATCCGACGTTTTCGATGCAAATTTTGTTTAGCGATGAGTCCCATTTCTGGCTCAATGGGTATGTAAACAAACAAAATTGCCGCATTTGGGACGAAGAGCAACCTGAAGAGATTCAAGAGCTGCCACTTCATCCAGAAAAAACAACGGTTTGGTGTGGTTTTTGGGCAGGTGGAATCATCGGTCCATATTTCTTTAAAAATGATGCCGGTGAAAACGTAAACGTCAATGGTGACCGTTATAGTGCTATGATAACCGACTATTTGATTTCTGAAATTGAAGCTCGTAATCTCGGCGACATTTGGTTTCAGCAAGACGGCGGCGCCACTTCCCACACATCTCATCAATCAATGGATTTAGTGAGAGAACATTTCGGTATGCATATATAATTTCACGTTTTGGCCGGTTGATTGGCCACCAAGATCGTGTGATATCACACCGTTAGACTGTTTCCTTTTGGGATATGTAAAGTCTAAAGTTTATGCAGACAAAACCGCTTCGATTCAGGCCTTGGAGGAAAACATCACGCGTGTCATTCGCCAGATACCAGTCGAAATGCTCGAATGAGTCATCGAAAATTGGACTCAACGGATGAACCATCTGCGATGTAGCCGACGGTCAACATTTGATAGACATAATCTTCAAAAAATAAATTCGAAAAAATGTTCTTTCAAATGATAATAATCATTATCCATTAAATTTAAATTTTCTGTTTTTTTTTCTTTAAAAAAGTAGGGAACCTCGAAATGGATCACTCGTTACTTTGAACTTGTATTCTATTTATGGAGTGTATGCCACTCCAGTTTTATTTAGTATGACTTATTTTTATAAAAAATATTTGCATAATAACCGATGCAGCTGAAATTTTATACTGAATTATTTTGGGAAAACAATTAAAGTAATAGAGACGATTTTTTTTTAAATAATAGCAAATTCTCATAATTTCAATTAAATTTTTATTAAGGGGTATTCCATTTCAAATCAACAACATATTTCAGCTTTAAGGTCATATCGTCGCGTTTATTCCTAAACCACATAAGCGCCAAGAAATCGTTTTTCCGAAAACGAAAAAAACTTAATAACTTCTCTAATACGGGCTTCAAAACAATGCAAAACATGGCTGTGCAAGTCGCTGAAGGATATAGAAACTTTTTAATAAAAAAATCTGTTACTTGCAGTTAACTGTAGCCAAATCTTTCGCTTACGTGGTTTTGGCGCAAACAGCAAGTTGCAAATTTCTATGTGTAAATTAACGTTTATTTTTATATTTATTAAAAAAAAAAACTTTTATCTTTACCAAAAATGCTTCAATTGGTCTGAAACTTTCCGGATTTTTTTAATCTCAAATACAATAAATTTTGTGGTTGAGACTTTAACATTTCCAACTTGATCATTATATTTTGCATGCAAATGTCATTTCTATGGTGCTTACGAGGTTTTGAAAACGGATTTTATTATTTTTCATATAAACTTGTTAAGATGAGAATGTAGTCTGGTAGGAACTGTTATTAAAATAACATAAAAACCTAAAAAGTCAATTTCGAAAAAATGACGCTTACGTGGTTTAAGAAGAAACGCGACGATATGCTAAAAATCGATATTTTCCTATTTTTATAACTGTATAGCTAAAAAATTATATCGAATTTAAAAAAATATTAGATACAAAAGTTTTTTAAAAAATCTGGAATGGTAAATTTGAAAACAATGTTTTTTTGTTGAATTGGCAAGGAATGACTCTTAACAATAAATATTTTTATTATTTGCTGCACGTATAGAAAAGCACAAAAATAGAAAATAATTCAAAAAGAAATCGTTTTTTTGTTTTTTTTTTTTTTGGCAAACATATTTTTTTTTCTTCTTCTTTTACCAAAACTTTTGTTACTCGTGCAAACTGCAGTGTGAATTATCGAAGTTATTTAATGTTCATACGAGTATTGTTACTTTACTTCATCCAACTTGTGATTTAATTTTTCTATTTTAACGATTTTGTAATTGATTTGATTTTTTTTTTGCTGCTCTTATGTTATAAAGAAAATGAAAATCTTTTTTCTTTCATTTACTCGTAGACAACATGAAATTTTTTATATACGAGTACCATCGTTATTAAAAATTAGTGACAATATATTTATTTTTTTTTTTTTTTTTGTATTACAATTTCTTTTTCATTTTAAGGTTTAACTTTTAATTACTGTTTGTTACACTTTCGAACGTATTCGTATTTGCATATTATGCATAAAAGTTAGCTGCATTGAAATTTTTTATTTATTTGTCTTTGATAAACATTTTATCAAACAACTGCAATTTAATATTGATTTAAATAAAGGGTGTTTTTTTATAGCGGTATAGAACTTTAAGTTGCAATAAAACAACGATGGATTATTTAATTGACATGAATTTTATTTATCCGAAAGATAATCTTGTGGCATTACATTTTAAATATGATTTTTGGCATATGACCGCCACGGCTGGCGCGGATGTAGTCCAATCTGGACGTCCAATTTTCTATGACTTTTTCCAACATTTGTAACCGTATATCGGCAATAACACGGCGAATGTTGTCTTCCAAATGGTCAAGCGTTTCTGGCTTATCCGCATAGACCAATGACTTAACATAGCCCTACAGAAAGTAGTCTAGCGGTGTTAAATCACAAAATCTTGGAGGCCAATTCACAGGTCCAAAACGTGAAATTAGGCGGTCACCAAACGTGTCTTTCAATAAATCTATTGTGGCACGAGCTGCGTGACATGTTGCGCCGTCTTGTTGAAACCACATCTCCTGGACATCATGTCTATTCAATTCAGGAATGACAAAGTTAGTAATCATGGCTCTATACCGATCACCATTAACTGTAACGTTCTGGCCACTATCGTTTTTGAAAAAGTACGGACCAATGATTACACCACCCCATAAAGCGCACCAAACAGTCAGTTTTTCTGTTTGTAATGGTGTTTCGACATACGCTTGAGGATTACCTTCAGTCCAAATGCGGCAGTTTTGTTTGTTGACGTAGCCATTCAACCAGAAATGCGCTTCATCGCTATACAAAATTCGCTTATAAAAATCGGGAACAACGGTAATCTCGTTTTGGGCCCATTTGCAAGCGTTGTTCAGGCGTGAGTTTATTCATGATGAATTGCCAAAACAAACTGAGAATAAATCACTCAGCTGACAGCTGTTAAATCGGTAGCCATCTTGAAAAGTAATGCCAACTTAAACTTCTATACCTCTATAAAAAACACCCTTTACAATATATCAGGGTTGGTAAAGTTGGTAAAATTGTACGTTTTTGGCTACATTTTAAACTTGAAAAGTACAATGGTACACAAATGACTAATTAGGTACAATTTAAAAGATTTTCTAGTTTTACCTTTAAATTTCTATAGTTGTTGTTTTGATTTTTTGAACTTTAAAAAACTTTGTTTTTACCCTTCTCATTTGTTATTACATTCCAGCATAACTGTTTCTTTTTATTACCAGTGACGAAAATAGGAAAACTGTCTTAGACATAAGTTTAAAAAGTTAACATAGAAAATGAAAGAAGTAAAAATAAAGATGATCGGATAACGGAAATAGCGAGTAAAAAAACCATGAAAAAAATTTTCCCCATGAAAAATATTTTCCCCATAAAATCCCGCTATCTGGCTTCCTTACTAGAACCATAATTACAATTAAAGAAAATATTTAAATTATTCAGTTCTTCAGTAGACAGCTTAGAGAAGGTATGAAAGGACGATATACCGTGCAACCTTGACAGATAAAACGCCTTTTTCTCAATCTCATCACAATGACAACTTCTCTAATACAGTTCAAATGCAATAAACAAAAATCAAAGCAGCAATGTCCTTCAATTAATTTTATTAGAATCTCAGACGACTTCAAAACTATGGTGGAAAATTTCGTTTAACATCTGCATGCTTAGATTGGAATTTCACAAATCTCTTCTATTTCTATTTGTTAGGCAAGTCACCGAGATTGATGCCCTAACCATGCACACAGATAAATAATATCTCGATTAAAGGTTGATTTAAAATTTAAATTCACAAACAAAATTTATTTAGTACAATTTCTGTTCGAAAAGTACAATTTGAAAAGCTTGTTGGTACAATTTGAAATTATAATTTACCATCCCTGCAATATATTCATGTATGTATCTAAAGCAAGCCACAGACGATACGATTAGTTGTACAACCAATTCTAGGAATCGTAGGTTGTACGCGAGTTGTACACGAGTTGCAACATCTGTGGGCTTATTTTTTGTCAAGTTGTACCAACACGTCACATCGTTTGTCTCTTTCTCGCGCACGGTTTTATGTTGTATTTGTGTTTAGTAAAGTTTTGACCACCTTGCAGTTAACATTGAATGTTAAGTATTATTTGCGGCCGATGTCATTCCTTCTTTTCATTGTTGGAATCACAATTTCAATAGAGTTCTATTTTGACATAGAATAAACAAAAATAGATTTGCTATAAAATGTTATCGCACATACATATATTTCTTTTGAAAGTGGCATAAGTGGCATAAGTTATTGCAATTATTATGGATTACACACTGTGTAATTTTTTAAGTCATGGCAAAATAACCATATACGGACACCACTACGTCATAAAAGACCAAAAAAGAGCCCTGCCTCCCAGTTTTGCCCAAAGTCCTCCAGGTTTTTTTTTATGGGCCCTCAAAGATGTGGGGCCTCGATGTCATTTTTGCAAAAAAAATGATCATTTCCTCAAGCTCATATTTTGCAAACCGTTTGAAATTTTGATATACTCTCTGAGGCAAAGTTGTAGTTCTTGTCATAAAGAACAAAGATCTCAATAAACAACTTTCTAGAACATATGAACTTTCTAGGAATGATTCTTAACACCGTTTAGGTAGCTCTTAGGTAGCCGGGAAATTTTTCACTTTTGCGGTTACCTAAGCGCTACCTAAACGGTGTTATGAATCATTCCTAGGAAGTTCATATGTTCTAGAAAGTTGTTTATTGAGATCTTAGGTTCATTTTTGTAGTTGATTGTTTCCTTGAATTTTGAACGGTTTGCTACCTATGGACCTGAACAGGGGAAAAAAGGTAAAAAAAATTGAATTTTTTAAAGTTTTTTGCAATTTTGACCTTGAAGATGAAGTTTTTTGATTTAAATGTTCACAATTTTTGTTTTTTTGTATGACAAGAGCTACAACTTTGCCTCAGAGAGTATATCAAAATACCAAACGGTTTGCAAAATATGAGCTTGAGTAAATGATCATTTTTTTGCAAAAATGACATCGAGGCCCCACATCTTTGAGGGCCCAAAAAAAAACTTGGAGGACTCTGGGCAAAACTGGGAGACAGGGGTCTTTTTTTTTGGTCTTTTATCACGTAGTGGTGACCGTATATGGTTATTTTTTTCCGTGTTGCACTGTGTTATTGCTACTTTAGAGCACGTTGCTGCAGATACTATTAAAGCCCGTTTCATACTATAATACTGAGTATTAAGACTTGCATTGGATTTTGTAAGTAAAAACTACTGGATGGATTTTAACAAAATTTTGTGAAGAGGTATATTGCTATCCTGATTCCAATATAGTTTACTTATTTCCAAGAGAAAGTGGAGAAAATGCCGTGAAAGAAGGTCGATTTTTTTGCGATTTAAAGGTACTGCATATTTTAAGGCGCAAAAGATGGCGTTGTTTTAAAATAATGAGAAACTCATTTCCTGGCTGTCTTTTACAGAGCTATACAAAGCAAAAGTTTTAGAATTTTAAAATTCTATCCAATTTTAGAATTTTATCCAGGGATGGGTACCTTTAGTGTGGATTACTTTCAAAGCAAAAACGAACAAAATATTGTCAGAACGCACACAACGTGTGTGGGGACAGCTGTTATTTACTAATTTCATTGCAAATTGACCTCAAAAAAATAAAAAAATGTCATTGGGTTTAAGTTAATCACAATTGTCTTTGCTTTATTTATATTCTGCTCCACAGAATAGACTTAAAATTTAATTGAATTGAAATTTCAGGCTAAAATCATCTTACCAATGTACATACCAACATCATGTCTCCATTAGCAAACAATTAACCTAAAAATAGAAGTTAAAACCACAATTAAAAGAAAAATTTATAAACATTGCGGAGACATCGATTTTATGATAAAAACATTAACATTAATAGAAAATCTTTTTCAACTTACATTACAGTCGTTATTTTTCTACAAATACTTTAACATTTTTGTTTTTTTGTTTTAATGCTGAAAATGGCAAAAATAACTCCAGCAAGAAAATAATTGTCTAGAAATGTCCAATCATTAAATACCAACTTTAATTATCATGATTTAGGAAATTGTGTGGGAACCAACATCAGACATCGAATGGTATTTGGTGGTCAGACTTGACTGACTGATTAAGCAAAAAAAAAATATTCAAAATAAACAAATTCTTTAATATATACGAGGGTAGGTCAATATGGCTTTACCAAATCACAAAGAATAATGGAAATTAAAGAAAGTAGTTTTTTAGGGTTAACTTTTATTCCGTCAGATATTTTTTAGAGAAGTTAGAAGTTAGTACATGGCAAATGGGGCAGTATATTCACAAATGCTAAAACTCTTTAAGACCTTTCTAGGAAAACTGACGATTAAATTAATTTTTCAGCTTTGTTGGTGCTCAAATAATGTTGTGAAATAGAAAGGGACTTAAGGATAAAAAAGTATATTTTACAGGAGAGCCGTTTAAGGTTTAACATTTCTTCAACGTTTTTTTTCTGTACAAAACATTTACTGGGTTGCAAGACTAGGTGTGGTAACTCCCATACAAAGGAACTTGTATAATAGGCAAGGTTTGGAATTTATATACCACTAAACCCCGTATTATTCGCGAACAAAGTCAAAAATTATTGTCGTGTACCTAGGGAACTATAATAGGCGGAGTGTTAAAATTTTATACTCTGAAAATAACGTGTGTTTTAAAGTTAAGGCTTGGCGATTTGATCGGGAGGGCAGGGTGCCCTCTATACAAAGTAATTATCTTTTATCTAAATAACTGCAAGAGTGACAGTCTGTAAATATGACATTGAATTGAATATTTATGTATGTGTTTTTTGTAGTTTTTGGTATAAGGGTAGCGAAGCACACCAGGGTTAGTTTGTTACAAATAAATTAAGGTGTAATATAATTTAAAAAAATTAAATACATTTACTAATAGGTTCTTAAGCTCATATTACTTGTAGCCTTGAATGTAATTGAAATCAAATATTTTTATTATAATATTTGTGGCAATAAGGAATAAGTGCTTAAGTCGACTTAAGCAAAATTTAAGTTACTGGCACCTTCGCAATCTCCGTGCTAAAGTAGTGGCAAGTTTCAATTATTTTGCACAATTTTTGAGGAAGTTATAACGAAATGACTTTCTGATCATATAATTTTAAATCAAGTTTAGTTCGTTTTTATTCTCTCTAAGAAAAAATAAATTAAATTACAAATTAGGTGATATTATTAAAGAAAAATTATTAAGAAAAATTGATTTAAAATTTCATCTGTATGTAAAATAAATAGTTCGACTAATAAAATTTTCGAATATTAAATATTCAATATTAAAAATCACTGCGCAATTATGTTTACCCAACAAAGTTAGGTTTGACACTAGATTAGTATTAACTAAAAACGAATGTTGGAAGGAAACAAATAAAAACAAAAAAGTAGCTTTCATTGCTAACCGAAGGTTGGCTGAAGCAACAACAAATATAAGGTGGTAAATATTATAGTAAAAATATTAAAAACAAAAGGGAACCTTTAGGTAGTGGTAGACTTCGTTCTCACCAACTGACGATTGATTATTGAATACAGTTTTCTCGTATTCCTTTATCTGAGTTTTGTTGGTTAACTAGATGATGCTTACAACTAAAACACTACCCTAAGTAGATTAGATACAAGTATTGCTGATAACGGACGTGGCTGTCTAGAAAATGTGCATTCCGCTCGTGCTGGTGTCTAAAAATTAATTTTTTCCAATTTTTCTTAAATATTATCACCTAATTTGTAATTTAATTTATTCTTCCTTAGAGAGAACAAAAACGAACTTAAGCTTAATTTAAAATTTCATCTGTATGTAAAATAAATAGTTCGACTAATAAAACTTTCATTAATTTTAAAGATTAAAATTGCTCTCCTACAAAACTTAAAAATTACACTTAGCACTTTTTCCTTATTGCCACAGATATATGTACGTATTTGAACTTCAAAACTTTTGATGTTTACTATTCATGTTTTTTCTTGATTTGATTAATTTTTTTTTTTTTTTTTTTTTTTTTTTGTTTAAAACGCTTAGTAAAAGTTAAATTATTTAATAAAAAAAATTAATTTTGCACTTTATTGAAGAATGCTTAATTCAAGTATTATAATAATAATTTACATATAAGGTTTTTAATTTATGCAATTTTGTTTAGAATTTATTTAAGAGATTTTTTTTCAATTTTATTTCCCACGTAATTTCGTTTCATTAAACAAGTCAATAATACAAATAACAACAAGTTAAATTTAAAAGAAAATTTATGTGTATAAGATCAGATCAGAATATTTTAATTTAAATTAACTAAAAAATATATTAAAATAGGTCACTCACAATTCTCATATTCAATGTTTTACATAAAAAGAGTTTAAGATTTTAGCATTTAAGTGGTGTTTGTAGTGTTTAATTTAACAGCGTATTTAAAAAATAACATCGCATTATAAAAATTTTTGTGCAAACATTAACATTAAATTAAATATTAAATTAAATTAAATATTAAATTAAAATAATAAATGCCCAAATCGGGCACATAAAGTATGAGCAGCAAAAAATATATTGCAGGTTATTAAGCAGACAACTATATAAAAGCTCTAAAATTTTGAAAACATTTAGTTGACAGGGCAAAATCTGAATAATTTTTTTGTGATTAAAAGATTGAGATTAAAATTCAATCACATGTGAAAACGTTAAGCATTCAAAAAATTTTATAAAAGTTAATAAATTCGCCAAGAAATAAGTGTTTTTTTTAAGATTTTTAATTTTTTCTATTATTGAAAACATTTATTTGACAAACTAGATGTAAAATTTCTGATTCTTCTCCTGCAGCAAGGCGAAAACTCTTTATCTTTGCTGATGCATGTTGAAAATGTGTTTTAAGAACTCTTTTTCTGTTGTTAAGCGGCATTTAGATGGTCAATCGCGGCTTGTCAGCGCGGGTTGATGGCAAGCCAACAAGCTCGTGTAAACGACCAAAATTCGTGTTTGTCAGCCGCGCTGGATGGAAATCAAAAAATTTTGATATTTTGTCTAAATGCATGTTTGTCAGCCACAGTGTAAATTTCATTTGAATTTTTGTAAGCGAGCATTAAAGATGTCTCGGCTAGAGCGCTTGTTTTTAAGATAATTTATTGTTTTTGCATGTGGGTTAGTTTTTATGTATGGTATTGTATGTAAAGTGTTTTTATTAGAGTTAATTTTTAAAATATTTTATTTATTTAATTATTGTGTGTGTGTTTATATGGAAATATTAATTGCCAAAATTCAAGTTAAGAAAGGGTATGTAGACGAGTTAGCAAAAATATTATTTAATTGGTATTTTTCAATTATTATAAAGGAAAATCCCATAACGAAGTTGGGGAAATGTTTTCCTTTAACTTAGGACAGCTTCTGACATTATTACTTATTCTAAAAATTAAGATAGAATTGATTAAACCTTAACTACCACAATAAGAAAGGATTCACGGTGCATTAAAAGTAAAATACTGAAAACTATTCATGATAGAGAACATATAACTGCGGAGTATATGTATTACAGGGAACTGTTCGAAACTTTGAATTTTGTTTCTGTATTAATAAAATATTACATACATTCTTACATTTTCCCATTCATTCACACAGTATGAATTAAAGAGATTTTAATGAGACATAACTCTGACCAGATACTAAGAAATTCAATATTGCCGAAAGGTGTTCTTTTGCAAAAATAATATAAAGAATATTTGTATTCTTTCAATAAATTTTTTAAATTAATTGATTAGAAACTGAAGAATAATTAAAAAATATATATTCATGATGTCGTTGTTTTTAATTCTCTATAATTACATTCTCTAATAATTCCATTGTCCAAATTCGTTTATTACTCTTTTTTGATTATCGTCTTCCTATAATTCATCAATTAATAAAGCAGCAGCTAAATCATGCGACATCTTAAATAACAACCTCACTGCTCAGTGTCTGTTCCATTTACATGATCAAGCGAAGATTGTGCTTGATCATGTAAATGCTAAACACTCTCTCTCATCAACCCGCGCTGACAAGCCGCGATTGACTATCTAAATGCCGCTTTAGATTTTGTAATTTTTCCTGTAAAAGTTTAATAACGGCTTGGGAGTTCTGATTTAATTTTAAAATAAATTAAACACACTTAGAAATGTATGCTGAGTAACAAAAACAAACTCTGAGTTTTCCTCAACCTTTTTTACAGGGTTGCAAAAATGGGAGTATTTCTTAGAATAAATCAAAAAATGTAAACAAACTTTTGGAAAAATATTGCCTATTTCAAAGCCCTCACAACTTGTACATAATTTATTGTTGTAATTAAAAAATAAAAATCAAATTGAAAAGCATTAATCCTATAGAATCTAATTTTCTTACTGTCACTTAAATCAGTATAAGATATAAAGAGCTATATTGAGAAATTTATCCATTACATAAAAAAGATTTTTTACTTATAAAACCTAAACTATTGGATTGGTATAGCGACCTACATATATCAATCGATGAAGGACAAAATAGGTATTGCTCGATTTCCGAACTACTTGCATTCAGAAGTTACACTGCGGCAACCTTTACAAATGAATAAAAAATCGCCAAAAATAGGTAAATAGTTTTATTTTCTTATAAAACCAAATCTATTCGTTGTACCTCATAGCCACATAAGACAATGAATAAATTAAACAACAAATACCGTCGAAGAGAATATTGCAGCTACAGTACGATGTATTAAGAAGACGCCAAAATGTTTAAAATAAAGTACCTCGGGATCCAAAATATTACTGCTCTATTTCAACATTATCACAGAGAATAGGGTGGTATAAAATGGACCTTCTTTGTATTTTGCTAAAATTAAAAAAAAACTAATTTTTAAATACCTATAACTTTTTTCTTTTTTGTTTTAAAAGATTTTGTTACAAAATAAATGTTGTATAATTAGACAACTTATAAGCTATTAGTTTATAAGAAATTAAGTTTTTGTGGCTTTCAGAGATTTTTAAACCAAAAAAAAGGCACATATTGCTTCAAAATCACCTACTTAATAGACCGTATCTCCTCGAGGTCAAACCACGGTTGCCAGATTAGGCGATTTTTCCCTAGATTTAGGGGATTTTTTTCATTTAGGGGAGAATTTGGGGGTTAACATTTGTTAGGGTGTTTTTTGGGGGATTTTTTATGTTTTATCAGATGCCTAATTGGTCCTTCTATTTTTTTGCAACCAATAAATTAAAAATATGTAACAATCAAGTTTCTGATAGGTTCTTCTAAACTATTTAAACAACGTATTAGGAAGATGATTGTTGGGTTATGCGTGTAATATGTCATGAAAAACAACAAAATTCGTACATACATAAGTAACGACCCAGTGGTAAAACTAAAAATGCCTTCTTACTTCAGGCCTTCTATAAGGCATGCTTAGACCTTCTCTGGGATCCTCATTTTTGTGTGCCTTCCAAGGAAGGTCTTTTAGATGGCCTGGGCTCTTTCTTCTAAAATATCCAGTACACATTCCTACTTCACTTCTCTTAGTAGGGAAGTAAGACATGAGAATGGAATGCGATCGGAATGTAAACAGAGGGCCTTGTGCCTCAAAAGAAGGAGTAAAGAGGCCTTCTAGAAGGCTTTCATACTCCTTCTTTTTACCACTGGGTATATTTGTATACGCATACATATGTATATTTATAATACTTATGTAGTTTAATAAAATGAAAACTTAAACACCTTTTTGTTTTGTTTTGGGGGATTTTTGTTAAAATTGGGATTAATTTAGGGGATTTTTTTATTTAATAAATTTGGATTTTATTTTTTGAAAATTACAGAAAAAAATGTATTTAGGTAATCAAGAAAAATTATTTTATTTGATTTTAGGGGTTTTTTTATTTGCTTTTAGGGGAGAGAGAAATAAAAAATCTGGCAACCGTGGGTCAAACCAGGTCAAAAAAATCTTTCACCAGTTTTGTAGTACTAACCCTTCCCTACACTCCTATACCCCATTATATATGCGCCGATTTACCATTACATCCATTAATTATTTACTGTTTGATGCGGTTTGTACGCTGGCAGCATCATCGGTATTTTTTTCATAAAAAATGAGCAAGTATTTGCCGTTACGCTATCGAGCCGTGATGAATGAATTTCAAAAATTTATCTGCTAAATATCAAAGATATTTGGTTCCAACTAGACGTCGAAGATTGGATCGATTGCATGGACCATGTAACTTGTAACCGCGGCGGACATCTGCCGGAAATCATATTTAAAAAATAAATTCCATGAAATTATCTACCAATGAAAAAAAATGTCATTCCAGCAATATTTTTGTCGTACATCATTTTACGTTATTATGCATCTAAAAAAGCACCCTATAATATGTATAGTTATTACATGACCTTTACGTAATAATGTCAATAACTTATTGTTCGTTATGTCAAATTTCGTTACACATTGTGAACAGATTTTTAATAAAAACTGTAACTAGTTTTAAAATACAAAAAAGAGTGCGTTTGTGTAAAATAAATTTAAATTTGAATGAAGACACAGCGGATCTCCCACACACTCCCAAACAAAATAAAAATATTTACATAAAAACTTGTACTTATGCTTTAACTACAGCTTTGTTTATCATTGGAAATAATTTAAAATATATTTGCAACATTTTTAAAATTAATTTACACCTCAGTTCGAAAATATTTAAATTGCGCATCACAACAATGAACAGGTATTAATGGGGGGATTTACATCACAATAATAGAGAAGTAGTATTGTAGGCGTAAGTTGAGTAAAAAATAGATGCACAGTGGAACTGAATGTATTAGGTAAAGTGTGGAAACTTTATCCAAACTATAAAACTATATGAAATCTAAAAGTGTAAGTTTCGAGTGAATAACAACAACAAAACATTTTGTAAAACAAAAATTATGTTGTTTTTACATTAATTGTCATTTACACGTTTCAACTGGTTGTTCAACTTAAGTTGAATAAAAAATTATTTTAACCAAATTATTCTCTTCATCTATAAATTATTTTCAATTATTATCAAGATAATGGTTTTAGGTCGTTTGCAATTCCCCTTCGTTTCTCAGTGACGAGTAAGAAGGTCGACTCAGTTGTAACGTGAGGTATACACACAACTTTTGCTGCCATCAAAGCCTCTAAGAAAATAAACATCATCTCTCTTCATTTTCATATCGTTTATGTAATATGTCAAGCTGACGCGTCCTGCCAACAGTAACTCAGTTTGGGATATATAATTTGTATCTAACTACCATTTCTTGTTTAGCTGGTTCTTGGCCACCATTGAAGCTAAAAAGTTCATTGCCATGTTTCTTTGGTTTACAGAGACTAACTTGTATCGTACCATAACTTAATGTAGGTATGTCTGGCGTTCAGGGCTAGATTTTTTTTTTCGTTTTAAGATCTTTCCCGTCTGGAATGAGACGTGCACGTGCAAGTCACGTTCGCAGACTGCAAATCAGGTTATTTTGTATTAAAAATGGAACTCGACTCGACTCGTATCTGGCGTATACTGTTTTATCATGAATTAGAGAAGTTTTTAAGGACTTTATTTATCTCGCATAACCACTACAAAATATTTTTTATTTCTTATTTTATTTATTGTGTCTTCAATATATTTAAAGATAGAATAAATACTATGTAGCTTTTCCAAATAAGGCTCCGTTCTAAAGTATCCTTTGGTTATTTATGCAAAAAGGGGGATCATGAGTCCCTACGCAGTGTGAAAGTTACATTAGTTCGGCAAACATCATTTCGGCAAAAATACAAGACAAACATATTGTTGTAATGAGACTTTTTTATTTATATTTTTTTAGTTTTTGTTCGATGCGGCTACGAGTTGGTCCATTAGATTAGTCCAATTTTTGGCAACTTTTTCCCATAAATCTGGCCGTATGGCGTCAGTAGAGGCTAGACTATTGGCTTTAAAAGTTGCTGGCTTGTCGGCATAAATCAATGACTTAACATTTCCTCATAAAATGTAATACAGAGGCGTTAAATTGCACAAACCAGAGGGCCCGCGAACAGGACCACTTTTGGTAATAAAATTGATTTTGAAAGAAATCAATTGGTAATCACGCTGTATGTCAAGTTTCGCCGTCTTGTTAGAAACAAATTTCGTTAATGTTTAGCTGATTAATTTTTGAAAACAAAAAATCAGTCAGCATGGCTTGATAGCGCTCGCCATTCGCCGTAACGGCAGCTTCTTGCCCATTTCGAAAGAAGTAAGGACCTGTGATACCGCCGCTCAAAAAAGTCAATTTTAATGGATGTAATGGCGATTCGTTAACTTCTTAGGTATTCTCTTCGCTACAAATATGGTAATTTGGCTCATTTGATAAAAATTCTAATTTTCGGCCAATTTCCATGAACACAATTAGCAAAAATGCGACGCAAACGATGGTGGTTTGGTTTGAATTCTTGCTCGAGCTGTATTTTATAAGCTTGTAAGCCAAGAACCTTCCGTAAAATTGTCCACATAGTCGAAATTCAAAGCCCAACAAATTGAGAACAACGACAAATCGACATTTCGTCGTCTTCTCCAATACTTCGCGCTACAGCAGTAATATTCTTTTCGGTACGAAAATTTGTAATTGCCTTGTTGATGGTTCTGAATCGAGAAGAATAAAATGAAGCCGAAAACGATCTAGTATTCTATTTCTCTATTAAAATTGTTTAAATAGAAAATAATTACAATTGAATGTCGAAGAAGAATATAGCGAACCAGAATAACTTTTCTTTATCTCTTTATAATAATGAACTTAAGCCTAAAGAAATATTAATTAATTAATATGAAAAGGTATTAAATAATCTGAAACAACATGGCGTAACGTTTGTGTTCTTCATAAAGGGAACTTTTTGAGAAAATACATGGCAATTTTATGTATTAAAATTTATTTATATTTTTAATCCACAAAAGTTTGCAGGCTTCAAGCCTCAACTCTTTATATGTCTCACAAATATTTTTCTTTTAAATTTGAAAAATGTTATTAAAATGAAAAAATGTATGGTAAGTAAGAGACGATACAATTCAGTACATACTTATAACAATGTACAATGGGGCAGAATCAAAATATTTTGAAAATAACTCAGCCATTTGTTAAGGGCTAGGCCGTAAAATAATCCAAAATTTGACATTAGCAGAGGATTATTTGAGCTAAGTTTTGAAGCTGAGCACAATACACTTTGCCAGGGGTGGCGCTATGTGGTCTCAAAGTTGGGTACCTCGAACCTTCAAATTTTTTTAAAACTTGGTATTTCTTCAATTTTTTTTAGTGAGTTATAAGCAATTTAAAATTAAAATTTTTGATTTTTCGGTATACCGCTCCAATTTGCAAGATATTGAGAACAATTTTCAGCAATAGTAGCTCGTAGTTAGCGAGCAAAATTTAAAATATTGTAGGAAAATTTGATCATTATATCTTTTCTGAGACAAAAACTAGACGGTTTTCAATTTCAAAATTATTGCACTTTTTTATTTTAGCCTAAAAAGGGCCATCAATCTTATTCTAAGAGGAAAAACTGAACCAGTGTACCGAAAAATCAAATATTTTAATTTTGAATTGCTTGTAATTCGCTCTTTTTAAAACATAATTTATAGATTAAGGGCCCAATTCATAAAGAAATTTTTTGTTTTATAAAAGGTTTATAAATCAAATTTTCATACAAAATAATTCAATAAACCTTTTTTAAACCAAAAATATTTTTTATGAATATGGCCTTAAAGCAATATTTTGTAGGTATTAACTAGACCTTTAAGACCACGTATAAGTTTTTAAAATCAAACAAACAAAAAACAACAAGAAATGCCAAGCTCTAAAAGAATTTGCACGTGCGAGGTACCTAACGTTAAGACCACATAGCGCCACCCTTGACAAGTGGATGGTGATCAGCTTCAAAACTTAAGTCCAAATACTACTCTGCTACTCTCCAGTCAAATTTTGTATCAATCGGCCTAGCCCTTTACAAATGTCTGAGTTAGTTCCAAAATATTTTGATTCTACCCCACTGTGCAATGGTTATTAGTTTCTTTACACTACAATACTTAAATTAAAATATAAAAAATAAGTTTTGTTTATGACTTGTATGAAAAACAAATCCATTAGCATGTAACACTAAAAATTTACATATTTTGGTGCAGATCTCTTTGTAATATTTTTATGATTCTCAGTTAGACATACATACTTCAAATTTGATTAGTTTCCTATTGTAATTATGCTGATAATGATGGCATTTAGCCAGAACTGGTGATGCAATTGCAATATCTTATTTTTTTTTTGTGTTGTGCTATGTGTTTTCTGAATCATTTTTTATGAGAATATTTTTATTTCTTTCCAGATTGTTTCAACATTGACGTCATTATCTATCAAGCTGAATCATGACCTTATATTGGTGGTCACATTGGTTTTGGATAACATTATTGAGTAGTACGTATCCTTTTTAAATATAAAATAAAAACTGAACCTAATCCCCCAACTCCACGTAGCTATTTTTATATTAGCAGGGTAGAACACCTCACAGCAGGTGCAACCCCATACCTACATATGTATATGTTGGATTCTAATAGGTATCAGAAGTCGTTTTATTGATATCCGTTTTCCGTAATTATTTCAAAAATTAACCAAAAAAAATCGAAAGTTTATTAAAAATCTAATTTTCACGTAACTATCTTGCTTTCACTTCGGTTTTACGAAAAATTTTAATTTCACTTAAAAATAATAATTTCAACTAAAGTATTCGAAATTTCACCCAAAATTCCCGTAAAAAAACTTTGTTGAGTTTTATAAAAATCTCATTTTCAACTAAATAATTAAAAATTCTTCAAAATAAAGAAAATTTCACCAAAACGTGAAAATTCACAAAAAAAAAAAATATTTTTTTTTTAAATTTAAGTTTAACCCAAAAACGGAAATTTCACACAAAACAAAAAAACGAAACCAAAACACAGATATTCAAAAAAAAAATTAGCAACCACAAAATCTAAATTGTAAAATTACAAAAAGTTTGTAATTTAAGTCAAATTATCTAAATTGCACTATAAACCAAAAATTCACAAAAAAAGAACAAAACTTCGAAAAGTCAGTTAAAATCAAAATCCCTAAAATCGAAATCACGAAGTGTTATTAGAAGAATTTTTATTTCGCAAAACACTCGAAAATTTACATAAAAATTAAAGTTTCGCCTAAAAATGTAAATTTCAAATAAAACAAAATTTTATTGAAATTTTATCACAAAACAAAAATTCGAAATTTTACTACAAATTCCTATGTTAAACAATATAATCGAAATTCTACTATAAAGTGAACTTTAAAAAAATAAATTAATAAAAAGAACCAAATATCTAAAATTCAGTAAAAATCTAAATTTCACCCCAACAATTTATTTCACTAATAGTTTAATAAAACGCAAAAACTTATCTAAAAATGAAAATTTCGAAATTATATTATAAAATTCTTAATTTTGCAAACACACGTAATTTTTTTATAAAAATTGAAGTTCCACCCAAAAAGGGAAATTTAAAATTAAACAATATATAAAAAAATAGGTATTCGAAAAAAATTTTGAATTTAACTTTTGAAAAAAAAAATCGTAATTTAAACAAAATAATTAAAATTTCACTATAAACCGAAAATACAACAAAAAGAACCAAATATTAAAAATTTTGTAAAAATCTAAATTTCTCCAAAAAAATTCTCTTTCACCAATTGTTCACTACAAACCGAAAATTAACCCAAAAAACGAAATTTTGAAATTTTACCAGAAGTTCTAAATTTTTCAAAAACTCGGAATTTTAAATTTGAAATTGAAATTTATATAAAGTCAAAATTTGAAAGAAATTCGAATATTGACTACAAATGGATGTTTCACTAAAATAGCTTAACTTTGAAAAAATATTCGTTATTTAAACAAATTAATAAAAATTCACTATAAACCAAAATTTAAAAGAAATAAATAAAAATAACCAAATATCGGAAATTAAGTAAAAATCTAAATTTCCGCAAAAAATTTTCATCTTCACTAATAGTTCACTAAAAATCAAAAATTTAACCAAAAATCGTAATTCAAAATTTTTTTAAAAGCTTTAAATTTCGGCAAAACCTCGAAATTGAAGATCTACCTAAAAGCGGTAATTTCAAATAAAACAAAAAACAGAAAATTCATCACTTTCACCAAAAAAGCAAAATTTTGACAAAAATTCATAATTTAAACAAAATTATCGAAATTTTACTATATGTAAATCGAAAGTACACAAACGCATTTTTAAATAAAAAGTGTCAATTCATCGAAAATTCAGTAAAAATTGTAATTTCTTCGACAAATTGCAAGTTCGCAATAAATAAAAATCAAAAATTTCACCAAAAATCGTAATTTCGAAACTTTACCAGATGTTCTAAATTTTGCCAAAAACTTGCAAATACAACCAAAAACCGAATTTTTAAATAAAACAAATTAACCGAAATTTCATCAGAAAATAGAAATTCGAATATTGACTACAAATCGAAGTTTCCCAAAAAAAAGCTAAATTTCGAAAAAATATTCATAATTTAAACAAGATAATCGAAATTTCGCTGTAAACTGAAACTACAAAAAAAATAAATAAATAAAAAAATGTAAAAAATTTAATGTTCACCAATATTTCACTAAAAATCAAAAATTAACCAAAAATCGTAACTTCGAAATTTTTCGAAAAGCTCTAAATTTCGGCAAAACGAAATTGTAGCTAAAAAATAAAGTTCCACAAATTTTCACTAATCTAAATATTTAATACAGAATTAAGAAATAAAGTTGGATCCTAATCCAACGAGAGACGAGTTGCTATTTTCTGAATCTTACCAAGGCGCATCTATTTACCAGCTGATGGCAATTGCGAATTCGTTAATACTCGTATGCCCTATAGCTCGAAACGTCAAATTCCACACATAAAAAAGTTTTCATATTTTTTTAAATATGTAGTAACGCACTTCGGGCAAGGGCAAGAATTAATGAATTAGCCTTTGCCACCACCGGATACATGAAATTACTATTTTTTATCTAAAACTTGTTTACAAAATTTTATAATCAATATTAATTTTTTATTTTTTAACCTATTCAAGATGTCATATTTCCCCAATTTGTGGTCGTACAGACATATCCAAGTCAGGAATTAACCCAACAGTACAATAACAATCCTCAAGATAACACAAACAAATTGGTAACCAGACTCTATCAGACCTCCACAGTAACTTGGGCCACAGCTGTACCAACAGGTTACGCAAAAAATACAACCTTAGAAAAATTAAAACTGCAATATGTGGAACAAACTAGTGAGGAATCGAGGGCTGTAGCTCCCATAAAAGAAGAAATAGTAACTGCCCAGGTCAACAATAACGAGGAAGAAGAGTATTATTATGAATACGATGCCACAGAAGAGAACAATAAAAAATTTAATTTAGAAGAAATGGAGGCTGATTTCGAAAGAAAAGAAGAGGTTTCATCTCACGCAAATAAAGGACAGCAGGAAGTTGATTTTAAAAGATCAGCTGAAGATACACAAAATAAGACTACAACAGATACTAGGAAGAAGGAAATGAAATTATTGAAAACTTCTACCATACCAACGGTTGCAGAGACAAACAATTATACCAATTTTACCGATTTTACCGATAACCGTAATTTAACCAGTACAAATACAACTGCTACAGTAGTGAGTGTGGCAATAGCACATACAATAAATACCACCAATACCAATACTGAGAACACAGTTACAAACAATATAACACAAACAGAAAAACCATCATCCACTAATGCAACTACTCAATTGCCACAAGCTCCGTCTACTCCAATAATCGTCAAAGCGCCAAAAGATAATTTAGATTGGTTGAATACAGTGGCAGCCCAATTGCCACCATCCCATCTAATCGCCGATGTTGCACAAGATGATAATAATGAGGAACCCCATAAAATACCGTTTACTTTGGAAAATGTCAATAAACCAGAAGATTTGAGACGTGACGAGAGTGAACATCGTACACGCAAATCCAAAGGCTTATCGCCGGAATACAAGGTCAATCGTTATATAAATTATTCCTCTGATTCGAAAAATCTTTTGACAAGATCCGCGTCTACAACTGTCAACGAGTATGACAGCGAGGAGAGTAATATATCATCAGAAGCGTTATCCGTACAGGTGAGTTTTATATTCGATCTTTTTTTATAACTTTCACCACAACTATCATTTCGTCACTCCGTTTGTAATATCTACAATACTCATGTGGCGACCCTATGAAGTACATGTAACGAGTGATTTTTTAAGAGCTTGAGAACTTTTTTTTTTTTAAAAAACGCATAAAATTTGCAAAATCTCATCGGTTCTTTATTTGAAACGTTAGATTGGTCCATGACATTTACTTTTTGAAGATAATTTCATTTAAATGTTGACCGCGGCTGCGTCTTAGGTGGTCCATTCGGAAAGTCCAATTTTGGGCAACTTTTTCGAGCATTTCGGCCGGAATAGCCCGAATTTCTTCGGAAATGTTGTCTTCCAAAGCTGGAATAGTTGCTGGCTTATTTCTGTAGACTTTAGACTTGACGTAGCCCCACAAAAAATAGTCTAAAGGCGTCAAATCGCATGATCTTGGTGGCCAACTTACCGGTCCATTTCTTGAGATGAATTGTTCTCCGAAGTTTTCCCTCAAAATGGCCATAGAATCGCGAGCTGTGTGGCATGTAGCGCCATCTTGTTGAAACCACATGTCAACCAAGTTCAGTTGTTACGTAGCCATTCAACCAGAAATGAGCCTCATCGCTGAACAAAATTTGTCACATTTGAACATTTCGAACCGAACACTGATTTTGGTAATAAAATTCAATGATTTGCAAGCGTTGCTCGTTAGTAAGTCTATTCATGATGAAATGTCAAAGCATACTGAGCATCTTTTTCTTTGGCACCATGTCTGAAATCTCACGTGATCTGTCAAATACTAATGCATGAAAATCCTAACCTCAAAAAAATCACCCATTATAATGAGTGATTCAAATATATGTAAATATTCCTTTAAATGCACTAAGCTTATTTTCTTTTTGGTATATTATGGCTTTATTAGAAATATTCCCATGTGCATGTGACTGCAGTAGCTTATCCCAAATTTCCAAGCGTGTTTTGAAGGTTTCTGGTTATATCTAACGAATGGCTAGGGTGGTGTTAGCCTTAACAGTGTGGGTAGTTTCTGGATATTCGCATAACGTCGGTCTTAAGGCCTACTTAGCCGACCGTAAGCTAACGGAATGTAACACATGAACATGATTGTTGTTTGAGATTCTCTTACTCTCTTTTCGTCGGTCTTAAGGCCTACTTAGCCGACCGTAAGCTAACGGATTGTAACCACAGATGCCAGATAAATGAGCGTTGAAATCGTCAAGTTTTGGGTAAGAAATCGTCAAAATCGTCAAAATGGCTTTCTCATAATCGTCAAAAATTCGTCAAATAAAATAAAACTTTTTAATAGTTAAAAGTTTTGTTTATTTAAAAATATAATTCATAACATAAACAATAAGTAAAACCAAAAAATTAAGATTAAGAGATCGATATAAATATAAATGGCTAGTATTAAAATAAAATATATTAAGAGTAAAATAAATCACACAAAAAATTAATGTATTAGGAACACAAACATAAAATAGTTTTAAAAACTTTAACTTTTGATATTAATTTCTCTTTCATTAAAAGTGTTAATAAGTATTAGTATTAACAAATAAACAATTTAATGGCATTAAACAATGACTACTCTTAAATATAAAATATAAGCCTTTAAGAACACAATTTCCAATTGCATTTAGTGGTTTCTAGTTGTATTTCAGAATTTTCTGATTATGTTTTAAAAATACAATACAAAATTTCTGAAATGCAATTAAAAGCTTCTGATATACATACATAAATAGAAAATATAATTTTTCTAATTAAAATTTGAAAATATAATTGCAAATTACGGAATTTAATAAATTTAATTTGATAAATACATTTCGCTGTTAAAAATTTTTATTAAATCAGGTACAACATTCATATCATAACAATTACATTTATTTAGTTTTAAAAAATCTTTGGTATACAATATTCCTTCTAAAGAAGGTGTTTCCAGTTTATTCCTAACTTTAGTTTTATTTAAATTTACTTGGCTAAACACTCTTTCAACATTTGCCGAAGAATGAGGTAAAACTAAATTTTTTTTTATAAACTTGGTTAGGGTTGGAAACAAGAGTGTTGAGTCTTTTCTGTGAATTTCGGAAACTATTTTCCAAAATTCTAATAAACTTTCATTTCCCGTAACAAAAATATTTAAATTTATAAGTCTCAACTGTCGGAATTCGGATTCTAATTCTTGTTTTTCATTTTCTTCTACAAAATGAGAAAAATCTTTTACAATGTCATAAAATGAACAATTATCATTATTTATTATGTTGTAAGGGTTAATAAGTCCTAAGGATTTATATGTTTCTCCAAAGTCGAATCTGACCAATATTTGGTCGCACAACTCGACATAGAAATTAATGCAATTATCAACTATTTCTTGGTATTCATTCTCAGTGATATTTCCATTAGTCAGAATATCTCTTGCATATATTCCCAAATAAACGTCCTCATGAGTTAAATATTTACTTTTGTCTTTATAATTTACGGTATGAAAATTTTCAGTTTTTATTAATTTCAAATGAAGAAAATTACTCATTACCGTTTTTAAAAGTTTTTCCATTTGGGCGTATAAAGTGTGTATTTCTGTTGTTTCGCTTTGAAACATTTTATTTATATTATTAATTACGCCTAACATATGTATATTTTAAAAAACTTAAATATACTTTATGCTGATCGTTTATATTATCTAAAATATTTTTTGCGGTATCTATATGATCAATATTGACTGCAAAAGAAAAAAAGATTTTCAAGGGTTCGAATAAATCTAACAACCTTACGACAACAGCCTCAAGAGACAACCAGCGTGTTTGGCAGGGATGCAAGATTTTTTTTTGGTTTAATTTCAAGTAGACTTAAAATGTCTTGAAACTGTTTAGATTTTTTAGGGCTATTTGAAATATATTTATAAATATTCCTAGCAAGGGTTTCTACCGAAGATGGCAATTTAAGGCATACATACGATGAACATAATGCTAGGGAATGGCACACACACTTTAAAACAAATAAATTTTGGTTATCGGCTTTGAAAAGCTGCGCCACGGATTTATTTTTTCCGGTCATAACTGCGGCTCCATCTGCAGCCAAACCAATCATATTTGTTTTATAGTCAATATTATTTTTTTTTTAAATAATGCACGATAAGGTTATACAAGCTATTAGCGTCGCCTTACTCTACAGTCAGTAATCTATAGAATAAATCTTTAATTTCGAAATCTATGCAAATTCTTACTACTAAACATAATGATTTAGTAGTTGACAAATCAGTGGACTCATCAATACATAATGAAAATGAATTGGTTTTTAAAAGGTCATTTAAATTTGAAAATTGTGTCAATCCTATAACCTTTTTAACAATAGCACTTGCCTTCGTTCTTCCTAGTGATAAGCTAGAGGCTGTTTCGCAGTCAAATGCCTTCTGACATACCTTACTTAAATGATCGGCAACTTTAAAAGGTAAATTGTGTTCAACTATAAAAGCAGAAAGTTTAATTTCACAATGTTTTGTAGTATTTTTTTCCATTGGAAAAATTTCATCAATTCTTGTTTGGCGGACTGCTTTGGCTGCATCTTGATGTTTCTTTGAGTTAAGATGTGCTATCAGATCCGATTTTCCTGAAGACAGTTTGAGGTAAACATTGCAAACGTTACAGAAAACTTTATAATTTTTTTTTTTTTACGGTCAAACCAGTCATCTTTAATTTTTCTTCTTTTTCTTGGTTCCGTCTGCAAAATAATTTAAAGCCAGAATATAAAACTAATACTGTCAGCTACATATGTACATAAATTAGTTTTTAGTTTTTCCAAAACACTATTTAGCTAAGAATAAACAACTGCAATTAGCAATAATTTAAGTATTATTCACTTACCGATGAAGTACATTGTGGTTCCTCCAGGTCTTCTTGGGAATCTTCATTTCTTTTATCTACATATGTATATATAAAAAATTGCATTTTAATAAACGTTTTAAGGCATTTATCTTTTAACTTACCAGCTTTTTTGAGATATCTCAACATTTTAAACTTTTTTCTTGTTGTAAAAAACCAGAACTTTAAAATATTACCGGCACTTGTGGTTTTACAATTTAATATTTTTTCGTTTACATTTTTTGGTTGGTTAAATAGGTCCAAGGCGAATTCATAACAGGTAAACTCGAGAGCTCAGCTGACTATTTATTGTCACCATTTTACAGTGTCAAAATGTACTAACATTTTTTATTTTGACAGCCAAAAATGATTTATACAACAACAAAATGTACGTATTTTTATTACAGAGTTGTACTCTTTTTTCGCCGCGAGTCTACCTTGTTTATTGTGCCATGAATAGGTCCTATTTGAATAATATACACACATAAATATATGAACGAAGTACCAAAATTAACAACGCTTATTCAAAAACAAACCCAATAATAAAGAACCTCAATTGCTCTCTCTTTTGCTCTTTATTAGAAAGACTTCGCTGTTGATAAACACAATGTTGGGTAAATTGCTAATTATAAAATACTATGAAAAAGTGTTACAAATTTTTTGTACTAAAAATCGTCAAAATTAGGACAAAAATTGTCAAATCGTCAAAGGGTCATTTTTGACACTAAAAATCGTCAAAATGACGATAAATCGTTAAATCTGGCATCTATGATTGTAACACATGAACATGTTTGTTGTTTGAGATTCTTTTACTCTCTTTTTGCTCTTTCTTGTTGTTTTTTCAGTGTTTTCGACAGTGATGTATGCCAGTCTATTAAAAATAGATAGACTTAAATTTTAAGCGCCATGGCCACACATCATACTACTTCTTCAAATTTGTGTATGTGTTGGTAATATTGTATTTTGCTTAGCACAGCCACACATCAAACTCATTCCATCAAACTTCATTTTAAAGTTTGCAAAGGGAAACACGTACAATTTTTAAACGCAAAATCTTTTAAAATTTTTTTAATTTTTTTTTTTTTTTGTTAAAACTGAGCTAAATAGATGATTTTTCAGTTCTATTACTGTATTCTTCACTTTTCACTTGCCATAAAGCAGGAAAATCGATATAAACTTTAATTAACTCTAAAATAAAATTTTTCTCCTCTATTTTGATTATACCGCGTCGAATTAAGTAGTAGATGTTGTCGCTTTGAAAATTATGTAAAAATGAAATTTGAAGTAATTACGCGCACACACATCGAACTGGCTTCAAATTTCTATGGCGACGGTAGTGAAAATCAAAAGTATTTAGATTTTCTCCAAACTCACACTCATCTATACGTGTGAGTATTTTTTTACTAACACAATCACAAAAGAGCGAGTTTGAAGCAGCAGTTTGATGTCTGGCTATGCTGCTTTAAGGAGTCATTGATAAACAATGCAAAAACCAGAGCAAGAGCCCCAAAAAACTACAATTTCCATGTGTTACGTTCCGTTCAAGTAACGGTTGGCTAACTAGGCCTTTGAGCATCACCTCAAGAAAAAACAAGTCTAAAGGGGTCATATGGCTGATAACGTGATTACCGAACTTGGGTTGGAAAAGATTGACCATTTGATGTGTGATATGGTGCGCCATGCTGTTGAAAGCAGAGATTATGAAATGGTGTTTCCAGCATCATTTTTGAAAAAATAAAGAGCCAATGACGCCATCAATATTCACACCAAACTTTTAGTCTCTACATGGGCTTATGGGCATAGCTGTGCGGATTTTATCGTTCCACAAACAAATAGATAAAAATCATCAAAAAGATGATTTTTCGGAATAATTTAGAGTTTTTACTTTGAAAATGAATTTGTGTTGTTAAAGAGTAAAGCGAATCATTTTTGTCAACAGATGTGATATACTGACTGATAGTCCATATTTCGGGCCGAAAAATCTATAGGTTTCAAAACAATATAAGATTAAACAAGTAAGAGTGCTATATTCGGCCATGCCGAATCTTATATACCCTTTTTTGTAAAAACTTTTCTGGAAAAATTTTTATAAAAATTTTTTTGTTAATTACACTAGAGAACAGTTTTTTGACCAAACGCATTTGACACCTAATATATGTAAAATTGTCCGCTGAATCCAAATATGAAGTCAGAATGGTCAAAAGTAGAACAGTTTTCGAGATATTGCAAAATAACCGTTTTTTGTGTTTTTAAAAAAGATGAAGGCACTTAAAATAAAATATTTTCAAAAATGTCCGTCGGTTCGGACATTTCTTTCTTTCCGATGAAAGACAATAAAATTACTAAAATAACCATCGGTTGTTTGTTAAGATCGGTCATGAAATGACAGAGTAATGGTGGAAAAAACTTCAGATTCATGAAAAATTTGTTAATTTTTAGCAATTTCGCCCTTTTCAATCATTTTTTTTTAAACCAAACAATTAAAAATTTGTATGTATTTTTACATAGCGTATTAGTATATTTAAGTGGAAATATTTTGCGTCCAACATGATCCAGATTGGTGCAGAAGTGACAAAGCTACAGAAGATTAAGTGAATTTAGCCACTTTTCGCTATTTTTAAATCAAGTGCCCAAAGGAAAAACAAACATTTTAAATATTAAAAAATCGTAATTTTGCGAAAAAAAAATTAAGAAAGCGTGAAATTTGATAACAAGAACGAAATGCGTAAGGCAAAACGGGCATTTATTTGCAAGAACAATCCAAACAAGTTTTGCTATGCTTGTGGAGTGTACAGTTTTGCACAGCCGTCAAATTTTTCAAACCAATTGCAAAAAGCATTTCGGATGTATTTCAAAGTCAATACGGAAAACATATTGAAATCTTGGACCCCGAATACTTTGTGTAATTCATGCAAAACTCGTTTAACTATGTGGATGTCGGGTGCAGAGTGAGTATGCGTTTTTTAATTTTGTTCTTAGAAAATATGTCTTCAGAATCTTAAGCTAATTTACTATACTGTAGTCGGTATTTGCCATTTGATGTTCCCGCCATTTGGCATGAACCCAAAAACCACGAAATCGACTGTTATTTTTGCTTAGCCAATGTAAAGCAAAATGGACGTCATAAGTCTGTTGAATATGCAGATGTTAACTCCTTTATAAAACCAATTCCTCATATGCCTGAAGCTCAATATCCCCTTTGTCCAAAGCGGAAGCATGACTCCGATTCATATGATTCAAGTGACGACAGTGATTTAAATGAAAATAAAGAAACAGTAATGCCCCTCACACAAGCTGAACTCAATGACTGGGTTAGAGATTTGGAGTTACCGAAGAAAAAGGCAGAGTTGTTAGCATCAAGAATGAAAGAACGTGGCTTTGTGACACCTGACGTGAGAATTTCGCATTACAGGAGCCGACATGAAAGTTTTTCTAGTTACTTTTCGAAAAAAGATGGTATTTGCTATTGCCATGATATTAATGGCTTGTTCAGTCAATTCGGGGAGACACACAATCCAGACGATTGGCGGTTATATATTGACAGCAGCAAGTTAAGCTTAAAAGCTGTTCTGTTACACAAAGGTAATAAAAAGCCTTCAGTTCCAGTGGCACATGCTGTAAAGGTAAAAGAATCTTATGAGTCCATATCTCAAATGCTCGATCTTGTAAATTATGAAGTCCATAACTGGAAAATCTGTGCCGATTTAAAAGTTGTTGCCATGGTGACTGGTTTGCAACAAGGGTACACAAAATATTGTTGTTTTTTGTGCAAATGGGATAGCCGAGCGCATCAGGAACACTATTCCCGAAAAGATTGGCCGGATAGAACAAATTTTGCGCTTGGTCAAGACAATGTCAAATATAAAGCTCTCGTGAAAAAGGAAAACATTATTTTGCCACCGTTACATATAAAACTTGGCTTAATCAAAAATTTTGTAAAATCTTTGGTAAAAAGAGGAAACAGTGTCGCATTTAAATACCTGAAAACCGTTTTTCCCAACTTGTCAGATGCCAAAATTAAAGAAGGGATTTTTGTGGGACCACAAATTACAAAGCTACTCAAGGATTCAAAATTTGATTCGATTTTGTCTGAAGATGAGTTAAAGGCATGGAGATCATTTGGTTTGGCTGTATCAGGCTTTTTGGGCAATTTCAGGGATCCAAACTATGAAGACATCATTCGTGATTTGCTAAAAAACTATGAGAAAATTGGTACGGTTTTTAAATCGTTTTTTCATTGAAGAATTTTACTTAACACTCATTTTTATATCTTATTTAAAAAGGAGTTAATATGTCTTTAAAAATACACCTTCTGCATTCGCACTTAAATTTCTTCCCAAATAACCTCGGCGATGAAAGTGACGAACATGGTGAGCGTTTTCACCAACAAATACAAGAAATGGAACGTCGGTACCAAGGGGTGTATGATGAGGTGATGCTGGGCGACTATTGTTGGTTCCTTGTGCGAGAGGCAGAAAATAATTACAATAGGCAAAGCAATTCAACAGTTCTAAGTCATTTTTAATATTTATTATTAATAATGCAATTTATACCTACATGCATTTTTTTAATTTTATAAAAATCTAAAAATGGGATAATTCAATTAATCTTCTATAACTCTGTGATTTTTGCACCGATCTGATTCTTATTGGACCCGTAATATTTGTATTGAAATAAATTAATCTCGTAAGTGATGAAACTAAAGAAAAAGTTATTGTTTGGTTTAAAAAAAAGAAGTTGAAAACAGCAAAATTTCAAAAAATCATTAAAATTTTCGTGAAGTTCAAGCTTTGGTCAACTGTAAAACTCTAAATTCTTAATCAATTTTTGCAAGCGTTCCGTGATTGTTTTGATAATTTTATTGTCTTTCAACGGCAAAAAAGACTTTCAAAATCCGCCAAGCTGTTTTGAAGGTACGTTCACTATAGTGACATAACCTTTTTAGAAAACGCAAAAAACGGTTATTACGCAATATCTCGAAAACTGTTCTACTTTTGACCATTTTGATTTAATATTCGGATTCAGTGAGCAATTTTACATACAGATCAAGTGTCAGATTCATTTGGTCAC